>LPNX010103555.1:163262-301348 GCA_001517045.1 Pseudotsuga menziesii | reverse complement strand
ATAATCAAGTTGACCTATGTTTTGGATGTCCGTAGTAGTCCTAGTTTTCTCTTAGGTTCAACTCAAACTGTATGCCTATGATTTCCTGAAGGTAAGGGTTCCTTATTATTTCTTATAACTCCTTATTAGATTTGCATCATTTTTAATCTATCATGGATGGGGATACCACAATCATTTTAGTAACTCTTCCTTTTGGTTGCATTCTTATATAAACTTTTTCCAAATTTTCAGGATGAAATATTTGTTTATTGACATTTTTTTCTTTGAAAGGAAGTTCTTATTTATAGAGATAACTGGTTCGATCCATCCAGTCACCATTTTTTGTAGATACAACAGATCCCATTTTTTATTCAAAACAAGGGAGCCCCAATTTTATATGCAGAGGTAATGTTTAAATTCCTCAGTCATTTTGGGTTTCATATCTTGTTTATCATGGTTTTTATGTCTTTGTTATGATTTGATTTAGTTAACATTTTGAAAATTTATGCATTTTTTGTGTGTTTTTGTGAGTTGCAGGAAAAAATAAATTTATTAAAAGTATGTCTTTCCTGCAACCCACGACCCGGAAGCTGCAACCCACAATGTGGATTGTGGGAGCTTGGTTTTGCATCTGAAAGTTTTCTGTACCGCAACCCGCAAAACACAATTGTGGATTGGGGAGTGTTGGAAGTAGTTTGAATTTTGATTTGTGTTGTGTGTTTCCTCAACCTGCAACCCGTAATTGTGGATTGCAGAAAAAGTTAGTTAAACTTTTTAGGATTTTTACTCCCACATCCTGCAACCCACATTTGCAGATTATGGATTGCAGTAACCCTCATGCCCATTAGTTTGTTACAGTTTTGAATTTGCATCCTGCAACCCACAATTTGCGGATTCTGGAATGGGGAGGGATTAATAAAGTTGAAATCTCGCGACCTGATTCCGCATACCGCAAGATTTGATCCCGACCATTTATTTCTTTTAATCCTACAGCCTGGATTCGACCCATTTAAAATCTATAAATATATGGGTTCTTCGACTTTTCTTTATCATTTTCATGATCGAAAATTATCTTGTTGCGTGCGTTTTTACTAAAAATATTACGAGGATCATTTTCACACTTTCGGTCAATTCACGTTTATTTTTCTATCATTTCCATGTTATATTGTTTACTGTTGCTATGTTTCTCAATTGGTGTGTGTTTATGCATTTAAGTAGAGTTATTCAACCTCCCAAAAATGGAACGAATTACCAGTTTTAAGAACACTCACAAAGACATGCTGACCAAAGACCTGAACTTCGACGTTTTCTCAGGCACTAGTGGCAGAATTACTGAAACCTACCAAATCAACTGGGCTAGGATCTACTTGATTTTGATAACGATGATCTGTTAGATATTTAAAATGACCATTTGGAATATAAAAATTTTATGGTTTTGGCCTACATGCCATTGCTCCCAGGCCCTCGATCCTTCCCTATACTGACGTAGTTAAATGGATTGTGGGACATGCAAACCCTAAAGATCGTTCATTTAATGATAGCGCAGGGTCGTAGTTAGCCACCTTCCGTCCTGAAGTTTTTACCAAAGCCTATGCTCTTAAATCGACTATGCAACCCCTTAACATTGAGTTCGCCCAATCTTCTAAGACTAGGTTTAACTTTAATGAAATTTTGAAGTCCTAGATGAATGAACCCAACACGTTATTGTCGAGGGCTGACAACCTATACCCGGTCACCTGGTTTATAGATTCATATTTCTTATTGGGAGCCATGATTTTTAGGATTTATGGTATTCCAAACTGTTCTGTGTTTAAGGCTAAGTGAGCTCCGGTAGCCCACCATGTCCTAACAACTAGAGAGTATTTCCATTAGGAATCTATCCTATCATTGGAGCTCAAAACATCCATTCAAGATTATTAGAAAGCTACCACCCAGGAGAAGTTGGATTTCTTATTTTTAGCTTTTATCATCAATGTATTCTGCACTGAATTCCAATGTCCCAATTTGGGATGGAACTGGACTTTACCGACCCCTCATGTACCTATTTATTATTCACAATGTGGGATATCAATTATGAAACTATGTTCTATGACAGTTGTGAACACTTTCTGGGTAGTATTTATTTTACAATATTCAAAGAGGAAGCTCCTGCTTTTTTATTTGAACCTATAAATTTCATTGCCACAATGGGTGATTTGTATGTTGGTGAATCCTTTTCATACATTATAATTCAGGGGAGTAACTCTGTCCATCTATTTTTTGGGATAGTTCCTAATAGGTTGGTTATTGAAGAAGTCTCCTTCCAGACTGTCACTGATGGTGTGTAAAAAAAACTCGATGTTCCTAAAAGGAAAGATTGGCATAAATTTCCTTTGGATCTTAGGCCATTAGTCATCCAAACTTAAACTTGGCCTGCATTATTAGGTGACCAAATAGTTTATTTGTAACTGGTTTTTCTCTTAAAAAAAAACATGGCCATAAGGGGTTTCTTGATGCTCATTCAGAAAAAACCATGTCAAGAATGATTATGCTCATGAAGAAGTTCCTGATGACTCCATGATCTACTAGGGATTGAATACCTTTTCTGAAGTCTTGGCCATGTCTAAGAACAAATATGAACAAATTTTATTTTTTCAACATCAACAAGAGCTTAAAATAGGGGTTTTGGGCTATACATAAATGGAGCTAGACATCCTTGAAAAGGAAACCAAAGAGAAAGAAGAGAAAGAAGCTCAAGAAGAAAAATTTCCACCAGTGATTACTTATCCATATGGGAACAAGGGTAAAATCCCTATGGAAGATCCTCCATAGGTAAAGATTGCTCAATAATTGAAAACTATGATGCAAACATCCCAACAATCAAAGAAAAAGTTTTCACATATGAATTCATTATTGGACACTCAAGTAACTGCAGTTTCTAAGCCTCCTACTGACACTCGTAACTACTACAGTTACCCATGTATGTGATGATCAAGAATGAGCTAAGGATAATCCAACTAAAAAACAGAAAAATCAGGTTCCTGCTTCTCAAACCCCTACCATGGACTTTATTAAATGTGATACTAAAGAGGAAGTTCATTCACCTGTTCTTGTGGTGGAGGAAGTAACTGACCATTTGCAAATAGTTACATATTTGCTTAATGATAACAAAATGAAATATCATATCCCTAATACAAGGTTCCTAGAATTCGATTCTATTTCTAATTCTCCAACTTTAGCATTTCTCCTCTCATATATCCAAACTCTCTTTAGTTTTCCTACCGGGCCACTCCCATAATCCTTGTTATCTCAACTCTATCACACTCTGACCTCTACACCTACTTTTATCCAAGCCATATCAGTCCAACATCCCATGCTTTCTCTACTATTGCACAAACCTAGTCATTGAAGGTCACCCTAAAATTACCCTCATTCATCCTTACATCATCACTTATTCCTGAGCGAATTTTAGCACCCTCATCATCACTTCCAGCCACAACCATTTTCATTCCATTCTCTAAGGTTTCTATACCGATCCTTTCTTCAATATCTGAACCAACAGTTGTTCAAAACATCTCTTCTTCCTATCTTACCTCCTATATCACTATGCCCATACCCACTCCCACCATTACTCAAACATTTTCATTGGTTTGAATAGTGAATAGGACTTCATCATTTACTGAATCAGTGGTTGAGTTTGAAGAATATATTGTAGTACCTCTTGGGGATTATATATACAACAGGTCATCCAAGGCAGTGGTTAGAAAAGGAAGGAAGAGAAGTAGAGATCAAGGTGGTTTGGAAGCACCTCTTACTAATCAGATAATCTAGACTCAGCAGTCTGGTTATTCCCAGATAGATGCAATTGATACATCTATAAAATTAGGTACATTTATAGGTGCAAACCTTGATGCAGTCAAGACATTAAGTAGGGAGCTTGATATAAAAAGGGAAGAAATAAAGAAGCTAGAAGAAGAGCTGGATAAAACCAAAAATGAGGATACGACTTATGTTGCTAATCTTGAAAAGGCATCTGAAGACAGGTTTAAAGAGTCACAACTGAATAATACCTCTCTCCAGAATAAATTTCATGATGAACAAGCTATAAATACCACCATTACACAAAGTATAGCTATGCTCGAAAAACAATGTGAAGATGCAACTGCAAGTGCAGCTTCATCTTCCTTCTCTAGGTTTTTGCATCAAGAGTTTAAAGACTTGGCCATCCAAATCAATCAAGAACACCATGAATTATTAACTGAATTGTTTAACACTTTGGATGACATTCTGGAGACTCATGTTTCTTTTAGAAAAATGTCTGTCACCCTTGAGGAGCAGGAATCCAAGAGAGAACAAGATTCTAAGGCCTATGATTATATTCTGGACTTGCAGAGGTATATGAAGGATAGACTAGAGGATATCACCATCCTCAGCAATTTTCAGTTGGAGAAATTTAGGACTGTATTGCATCCTTGGATTGACTTAAACAAAATGATTGAAGATACAATTTAGAAAGAACATGCTATTTGTGGAAGGAGATGGTATGCTCTCGACAACATTATGGAAATATTGCACTTTTCTACCATGGATCTTATTGAAAATGCTTGTCATCCAAAATTAATGATTGAAAAGGTTGAATGCCAGTGTGATGAGGCCAATGGAAAAATTCAATGTCTTCGCCATATCAGTATTGAAGAAGTGGATCGATTAATAAGAAAACTTCTTGCTATTGAGGGAAAAATCCACATTTGTATCCGCATTTGTCACAAGCTGGCTAAAAAAGAGATGGAAAATTTTAAATGTGATGCCCAACTAGGGTCTGAATCAACAAAATATCCAAACATGGATGAATTGTTAGATATTTGGACTAGGTGGCAAGAATGTTTTGGTCAATAGTTTCATGTGGATTGTCCAATCCCAGTTTCTTGGGGATTTACTCTTTTTTAATTATTATTTAAAGGGGATATTTCTCATGTAACAAGGGGTATTTTTAAAGGGGAAAAATCAGCTAAAGGTCTTGGAGATACTCTGGATAATGCACAGTTTATAATTTTGTGTAGACTTTTTATAATACAATTATGTTGTTTTCTTGAATCTTCTTCTTCCTATTTCATCAAGTTTCTTTGATAAATATTGTTTTTTCCACTTCGGATTGTTTATCATCACTGTTTAGTCTTTTGCAAATTATAAATACATTGATCTATAGTTTTGATTTCTCTTTGCTTATGATGTATGTATCTGTGTTGTTTTAATGAATTTATTCAATTAAAACTATTATCTATTTCTGCAAATGGTTTTGCAGGAAATATTATAATCGATGTTAGTTTTTCAATTGACATATTAGTTATAGGTTGATCTTGAATGTACTAAGAATTTAATTTGATGTTAGTCAATTTTTATTGGTTGATAGTAATTTAAATTGATAAGTAATTAATATCTTTTACATTTATGTTGAATTGATAAAAGGCTTATCTATTTTCATCTCAAGTTAACGTGAAAACAAACAAGACACCTTCTTAGAGTAGGACTGACTTAGATTAGATTTCCTTCTTAAGTATATTTTATTTTCATTGAATATCTAAGACATTTAGTTTTCCTTCATTTGGAAAAAGATCATTTCTGGTTAAAAAACTATAATTTCTAGCAGCGACCTTTATATCCATGGGAGATTACTATTCTAAACAGGTTAGGGATAGAACTATCCTTGTGTAGGACCTTTTGAATCCTTTCAGTATGGGTTCTCCCCTTATTTTGTGAGCCTTGGAACCCATTTTAGCAACCTACCCATCTGAGGCCTCAACAACCTTGAAAGAGACTAGGGCATTTAGCTACATTGTCGAACCCTCGTTAGTTGATGACTCTATATTCAACTACAACTGCTGTTGCTGCATGTTGTGCTTCTCCCCAAAACTCCAAATCAATAATAATAATATTAGATTCCTCCTTTAGTCCAATAACCCTTGTTAAATAGATTACCATGATGTTTTAGGGTTTTCATGTCACTTTTAGGGTTTATGCTTCACTTTTGCATGCATGCAATTCTAATTTTATGTTGACATTAATCCTAAGGAAATCAGTCTTCCTTTATAAAACAAATGACTTTAATACTGAATGAGTGTCCTGATCTATTCTAAGTATGAAATTTCCTCAGTCAATTCCATTTCATGCAATACCCACTCTAACCTATGGGAATTAAGTAGGTTAGAGGGAGTTTTAGTGCTTAATTGGAAGAGGACATTACAGTGCTCCCCACTTGAAAATGCTTGTCCTCAAGCAACTACTCGCTAAGATGCTTCAATACTTGCTCTCCCTCTCATGTGGCATCCTTCATAGGTAATTCTGTTTGTTTTACCAAGTACTCTCGAATCAACCTGTTTCAGATTTTCCTTTCTCACACCTATAGGATTCTCTCTGGAATCAGTACCAAAATCCCTTCATAATATAAGGGAGGAAACTCGGTGGATGGAGTAATGTGTTTCCCTACTATTTTCTTGAGATTGTATATATGCAATACATTGTGATTTTTTATTTCCACTGGATGTTCTAGTTCCTAAGACACCTCTCCAACCTTCCTGGCTACCTTGTAAGGACCATAAAACCGAGGTTTTAGATTTTCTGCTCCTTTTTTATTAAGGTAATATTTCCTGTAAGGTTATAGCTGTAAATATACCATATCTCCTACCTCAAAGCTGCTCTCAACCCTGTGTTTGTCTGCATATATATTCTATTGATTTTGAGCTTCTTGTAGATTCTCCTTTAGGACTTTGAGAATATCTTGACTGTCCTATACCCAATATTTGGCCTTTGGTTCCTTGTTGTCTCCAAAATCCAAATATGCAAATTTCAGTGCCTCATATTCATATAGAGCCTTGAAAGGTGTCATTTTAATAAACATGTGGTCAGTAGTATTGTAGTAGTACTCTCCTAGGCATAGCCATTTAATCCATGTTCTTTGTTTCCTTGCTATATAGTTTCTCAGACGCCCCTCAATCCACTTTTTGACAATATTTGCCTTCCAGTCGCTCTGAGGATGATAACTTGTGCTTATAGCAAGTTTGGTTCCCACCAATATGAACAACTCTTCTGAGAAAGAATTGGTGAATTTACCATCACGATCATTGACAATGGTTTTAGGTAGCCCATGGAGTCTTAAAACCTCTGTGAAAAATAAATCGGCTACTTGTGATGCTGAATAGTGGGAAGAGATAGAAAAGAAGTGAGAGAATTTGTTCAACCGATCTCCTACCACATATAAGAAGTCTCGTCCCTGTATGTTGGGTAACCCTATAATGAAGTCCATCAAGATGCTTTCCCATTTCTACTCCGATATCAGTAATGGCTGAAGTAACCCGGTCGGATGTGTGTGTTCAATTTTATTGTGTTGGAAGATACTACATTCCCGAACGTGTTGTATTACCTCCTCGTTGAGGCATTTCCATGAGAACCTCTGCTTGATTTGTTTGTAAGTCTTCAAGAACCCCTGATTCCTTGATAATGGGGATTCATGCAATTTCTGTATGATCTTCCTCTTTAAAGTTGATTCTAGGATGAGGTATATCCTACCTTTGTAATAGATGATGTCATCAATGATCTCGTACCTGTCATCCTAGATATATCCATCTAGTAACTCAAAATATTTATTTTTTTGGAATATTCTACTAAGAGAAGAGACCTCTAATTCGTGGATATACTCATGAGGGATAATTAGGTTGGTTGTCTGGATACAGAATAAAATACTACATTGTTCTTACCCTTAACATACTCTATTTCAAAATCATAAGCCTGTACCTTTCTGACCCATTTTAGTAGGTGCTCATTTAACTAATTTTGATCCAAGATGTATTTGAGGATCTTGTGATTTGTCTTGATTTTAAAACTGCTCCCCACCAAATACTCTCTAAATTTAGTTAAGGAATGTAAGATGGCTAACATATCCTTATCATATATGGAGTAGTGGCATTCATAGTCTTTAAGTTTCAAGCTTTCAAATGCAATAGAGTAATGATTTTGCATCAATAGCGCCCCTAGTACTTCTCCTGAAGCATCACACTCCACGACGAATGACTGTGAGAAATTTGTTAGTGTTAGGACTGGACAAGAACTCATGATTGTTTTCATTTTCTAAAAGGTTTTATGTGCCAGTTCTGTCCATGTGAATGCCCCTTTCTTTGTGATATCGATGAATGGTGCAGGAAATTGAGAGAGCCCCTTAACATACCTCTTGTAATATGTGCAAAGACCTAAAATAGATTCAGTTCAGTAACTATCTTTGGTGTAGGCCAATCCAAGATAGCTCTAATACTTTCCATATGAACCTGTACCCATCCTGCATTGATTACATGCCCCATATACAACATCTCTTTCATACCAAACTCACACATACATTTTCACGTAAAGTGAATTCTCTTCTAGAATTCTTAATACCTCATCCAAGTGTTTCAAATGTTCCTCCCACATTTTAGTGCAAATTAAAATATCATCAAAGAATACTAGTAAATACTTCCGTAAATGAACCTTGAAGGTGTTGTTTATGCAAGTTTGGAAATTTTTTGGGATGTTGGTGAGTCAAAAATTCATGACTAGGAACTCATAGTGACCATAGTGGAAACAAAAATTTGTTTTGGAAATGTATTGATCCCTTACACGGATCTGATGGTACCCTGATTGAAGATCAATCTTGGAAAAGTATTTGGCACCCCATAACTCATCCATTAATTCATCAATCCTGAGGATTGGATACCTGTTTTCAATGGTCTTCTTGTTGAGTGCTCTGTAATTAGTACACATCCGTAGGGTGCCATCTTTCTTTTTAAACAAGCCATTGACGATGGAAATGGACTACTCAGCCAAATATATCCTAGTTCTTGTAATTCCTTGATCATATTATCGATCTCGTCCTTGTATCTTTTGGGATGTATCTATGGACTGGTTATGATGACCCGTGTTCCCTACTCCAACTCAATAATATGCTCAAATCCCATATCTAGTGCTAAACTTTTTGGAAGATCCATAAATACCCTCTCATGTTTATGCAATAGTGCAGTGAATATCTACTAGATCTTGGGTGTTGTTATCTAGAGGTTTTATAAACCTGACACGGAACTCCACTAATCATTCTATGTCTCCATGTCTGAGTATAGACTCAATTATTTGTGATGATACTGGCTCTTAGGGATAAGTGTTAATGTCCCTGAAAGCTACCTGTTTTCCATCCTGCCCCTGTAATTCCATTTCCATTTACCCGTAATATGTAGTATATTTTCCCATTGAATAGAGCCATTGGACACCTAATATTACATTTGTATTAGCTACATTCACCACATAAAATTAGTCAGTCATATTGTAGTTTCCTAATGTGATATTCAGTTTGGGAATCCAATAGTTGCACTCCATGCTATTATTTCCTGCTACTGTTACAGTGAATCCCTCAAATTTCTCTCTTGGAATATCCTGCCTAGCCACCCATGCTACATCGATGCAGTTGTTTGTTGCTCCCCCATTAATCAATAAACCTACCTTGTGGCCCTGTACTACTCCTATGACCTTGAGAGTATGAAACTTAGGTACTCCAGATAATGTAGCAATAATTTCCTCTGGTGCTTCTCCTTGAAGTGACTTCTCCTCTACTTCCCTCAATTCCTCTGGTGTTTCCTGTTCGTATTCCTCCCCTTCACTATCTAAATAGACCTCTCTATAGTGGGCCTTTTCCTTCCTTAACCATCTGTGCCCTGGAACCCATGGTTCATGACAAGTGGAACATAACTTTTTTCTTCTCAAATCTTTCCTCGTGTCATCGTCCAACCAATTTTTCTTTGGCCATTCCTGTTGAAAAGGATTTGTGTCTTTGTATTTTACTGGGAATTTTATTTTAAGTGGAAACATGTGCTGTAGAGATGAATATTTTAAATATATGGCTCAATTGATTCCATCATATAGAGTAGATAGTTTGTAGGATTTCACCCACTCCCATAAAGGTTGTGTCAAGGCCTCTAAAAAAAAACATAATCAACCTTCTCTCCGACACATCTGTTACCATAACAATTATTCTTTGAAAATATGAGATGAAGGCCTCTGCACTACCTGTCCATTTGAGTTGAGAAAATCTCAAAAGTGTATCTCCGGGTATTTCCTGTCAAACCACTCCATGAGCCTTTGTGTCAATTTTCTATAGGAACTAATGGCGTTGTGACCCAATGTCACTATCCCATGTACAACAACTCATGAGCATCTTCATCCAAATATAAAGTAGCCAATTTTGTAGCATATGTCTCTGTCATAGGGTTGAGCTGCAAGTAAGCATCCAAATTATGGACCCATACTCCTGTTGAACCCCTAAGAGCCATGTCAAAGTTAGGGCTGGTCAATCTGCCCAAATTTTTCTGCAACTCATAATTTTGGGTAACTGCTTTGTTGAAATTTATGGGACGGTTACTAGTCTTGATATTGCAGAAGTTTGAGAATGACATTGTTGCATGGAACTCATCTTCCAAATCCCTGTACTCCTATAAGTAAGATCCAAATGGTTCACTAGGTTTTCCTAGCATGAGTGGTCCTGTTACTGCATCTTCCAAGAAATGAGGAAGAGTAGGTTTGTTGGAAGGTTTGTTATATATATGGGGTGTGTTTTGCATGCTGGTGTAAGCATGCTACCCACTACTATTGGTTGACCCCATATCTAAGGGTGAAACATGTATACTACTATGAATTGGTTTTGGCTTCATATGCAATCTATTTATTGCATACAATACTTTCTTATGTCCCTTAGCTAGGTCATTAAATGCACTCAACAAGATAAAAAATTCCAACCTATATTCCTCCTCTCATGTTCTTATCCCTATGTCAAAGTGTATACCTATTGGGTCCATGTATGAGTTGGTATATTCTAACTGAATATCTTCAAATTCCTACACGTCACTGTACCTACTCTTCCTTCTCCTATAGGTTACAGAAGTGTCTTCTTAGATATTCATTTATTTCTCATGTTCAATCTCGCAACTAGCAAGGAACATGCTCTCATACCATTGTAATATCCCAAACAATGATATTCTACTCCTTTACTATTATAGGATTTGCTAGTACACTCAAGTGCCTACAAAATACTGAATTTTATTGTGAAAGCAAGGTGACGTATCAAAGGCCCTAAAATATAGAAAACTGCAGAATTTATAGGGTGGAAATTTCAGAAAGAAATGGTACACTTACCACTGATAAACAAGCTGATGATACTTAAGAGATAAGATGCATGAATATAGTGCTGTAAATATGAGGTAATGGTGCTAGCTTCCTTCATTTGACACCCAGCTACAAAGGAGGCTCTTCTCCAGCTAAAGATGACAGTTTTGGTGAAGAAGGTGTCGGATGCAAGTGAAACTTTGCAATATTGATGGTCTCCCCTTCCCGAAGAGAAAGACTCGAGCATGCAGAGGATCTTCTAATAACTGCTCTGAATATGCTGATAACTACTTACACCATTAGAAAACTCATGACTAATAATCACTCAAGGTAGTGGAGTTACCCTGTTGATGAAGATGAAGTTGATATGTGGAAGATAAACTAGGATTTAGAGACCCAACGAATACTTCTAGGGTTTTCCAGCTATTCCCTAGTTGCACATGTCACTACTACATTTCGACCAAAAATCCGACGGCCGTATTGTCGTATTTTCGACACTTCCCTCACGCATGTACGACACTATGATTTTTTTTAAGCGTCAGTGGATTTGCGTCGGTTATCCGACATATTTCCAATCCGTCGGTTAAGTGACAGGTCAGTTTACCGTCGGTTAAATGTAAATCGTCGGTTAAGCGTCGGTTAAACAACAATAGTAAATGATTTTTTTTAAAAAAAAATTCAATAAGTGTGTCTTAAGCGACGGTTTTTTTTGGTTATGCGTCGGTTAAGTGACGGCTGTAAGTGATTTAAAAAAAAATGCAATAAGTGTTGCTTAAGCAATGGTTTTTTTGGCTAAGCGTCGCTTAACCGTCGGTTCAGCAAAGAAAACCGTTGGTTGAGCTGCAAGTAAGTATCCAAATTATGGACCTATACTCTTGTTGAACCCCTAAGAGCCATGTCAAAGTTAGGGCTGGTCAATCTGCCCAAATTTTTCTGTAACTCATAATTTTGGTTAACTGCTTTGTTGAAATTTATGGGACGGTTACTACTGTTGATATTGCAGAAGTTTGAGAATGACATGGTTGCATGGAACTCATCTTCCAAATCCCTGTACTCCTATAAGTAAGATCCAAATGGTTCACTAGGTTTTCCTAGCATGAGTGGTCCTGTTACTGTATCTTCCAAGAAATGAGGAATAGTAGGTTTGTTGGAAGGTTTGTTATATATATGGGGTGTGTTTTGCATGCTGGTGTAAGCATGCTACCCACCACTATTGGTTGACCCCATATCTAAGGGTGAAAGATGTATACTACTATGAATTGGTTTTGGCTTCAGATGCAATCTATTTATTGCATACAATACTTGCTTATGTCCCTTATCTAGGTCATTAAATGCACTCAACAAGATAAAAAATTCCAACCTATATTCCTCCTCTCATGTTCTTATCCCTATATCAAAGTGCATACCTATTGGGTCCATGTATGAGTTGGTATATTCTAACTAAATATCTTCAAATTCCTACACGTCACTATACCTACTCTTCCTTATCCTATAGGTTACAAAAGTGTCTTCTTAGATATTCATTTACTTCTCATGTTCAATCTCGCAACTGGCAAGGAAAATGCTCTCATACCATTGTAATATCCCAAACAATGATATTCTACTCCTTTACTATTATAGGATTTGATAGTACACTCAAGTGGGTACAAAATACTGAATTTTATTGTGAAATCAAGGTGACGTATCAAAGGCCCTAAAATATAGAAAACTGTAGAATTTATAGGGTGGAAAGTTCAGAAAGAAATGGTACACTTACAACTGATAAACAAGCTGATGATACTTAAGAGATAAGATGCATGAATATAGTGCTGTAAATATGAGGTAATGGTGCTAGCTTCCTTAGGCTCTCTAGCTAAAGATGACAATTTTGGTGAAGGAGGTGTTGGATGCAAGTGAAACTTTGCAAGATTGATGGTCTCCCCTTCCCGAAGAGAAAGACCCAAGCATGCAGATGATCTTCTAATAACTGCTCTGAATATGCTGATAACTGCTTACACCATTACAAAACTCAGGACTGATAATCACTCAAGGTAGTGGATTTACCCTGCTGATGAAGATGAAGTTGATATGTGGAAGATAAACTAGGATTCAGAGCTCCAACTAATACTTTTAGGGTTTTCCAGCTATTCCCTAGTTGCACATGTCACTACTACATTTCGACCAAAAATCCGACGGCCGTATTGTCGTATTTTCGAAACTTCCCTGTCGCATGTACGATACTATGATTTTTTTTAAGCGTCGGTGGATTTGCGTCGGTTATCCGACATCTTTCCAATCAGTCAGTTAAGCGATAGGTCAGGTTACCGTCGGTTAAATGTAAATCGTCGGTTAAGCGTCGGTTAAGTGACGATGGTAAATGATTTTTTAAAAAAAAAAATTCAATAAGTGTGTCTTAAGCGACGGTTTTTTTTGGCTAAGCGTCGGTTAAGCGACGGCTGTAAGTGATTTAAAAAAAATGCAATAAGTGTTGCTCAAGCAACAGTTTTTTTGGCTAAGTGTCACTTAACTGTCGGTTGAGCTACAAGTAGGTATCCAAATTATGGACCCATACTCCTGTTGAACCCCTGAGAGCCATGTCAAAGTTAGGGCTGGTCAATCTGCCCAAATTTTTCTGCAACTCATAATTTTGGGTAACTGCTTTGTTAAAATTTATGGGACGATTACTACTCTTGATATTGCAGAAGTTTGAGAATGACATTGTTGCATGGAACTCATCTTCCAAATCCCTCTACTCCTATAAGTAAGATCCAAATGGTTCACTATGTTTTCCTAGCATGAGTGGTCCTGTTACTGCATCTTCCAAGAAATGAGGAATAGTAGGTTTGTTGGAAGGTTTGTTATATATATGGGGAGTGTTTTGCATGCTGGTGTAAGCATGCTACCCACTACTATTGGTTGACCCGATATCTAAGGGTGAAAGATGTATACTACTATGAGTTGGTTTTGGCTTCAGATGCAATCTATTTATTGCATACAATAATTCTTTATGTCCCTTAGCTACATCATTAAATGCACTCAACAAGATAAAAAAATTCCAACCTATATTCCTCCTCTCATGTTCTTATCCCTATGTCAAAGTGTATACCTATTGGGTCCATGTATGAGTTGGTATATTCTAACTGAATATCTTCAAATTCCTACACGTCACTGTACCTACTCTTCCTTCTCCTATAGGTTACAAAAGTGTCTTCTTAGATATTCCTTTACTTCTCATGTTCAATCTCGCAACTAGCAAGGAACATGCTCTCATACCATTGTAATATCCCAAACAATGATATTCTACTCCTTTGCTATTATAGGATTTGCTAGTACACTCAAGTGGGTACAAAATACTGAATTTTATTGTGAAAGCAAGGTGACGTATCAAAGGCCCTAAAATATAGAAAACTACAGAATATATAGGGTGGAAAGTTCAGAAAGAAATGGTACACTTACCACTGATAAACAAGCTGATGATACTTAAGAGATAAGATGCATGAATATAGTGCTGTAAATATGAGGTAATGGTGCTAGCTTCCTTCATTTGACACCCAGCTACAAAGGAGGCTCTTCTCCAGCTAAAGATGACAGTTTTGGTGAAGGAGGTGTCGGATGCAAGTGAAACTTTGTAAGATTGATGGTCTCCCCTTCCCGAAGAGAAAGGCCCAAGAATGCAAAGGATATTCTAATAACTGCTCTGAATATGCTGATAACTGCTTACACCGTTACAAAACTCAGGACTGATAATCACTCAAGGTAGTGGAGTTACGCTGCTGATGAAGATGAAGTTGATATGTGGAATATAAACTAGGATTCAGAGACCCAACGAATACTTCTAGGGTTTTCCAGCTATTCCCTAGTTGCACATGTCACTACTACATTTCGACCAAAAATCCGAGGGCCGTATTGTCGTATTTTCGACACTTGCTTGTCGCATGTACGGCAGTATGATTTTTTTTAAGCGTCAGTGGATTTGCGTCGGCTATCCGACATCTTTCCAATCCGTCGGTTAAGCGACCGGTCAGTTTACCGTCGGTTAAATGTAAATCGTTGGTTAAGTGACAACGGTAAATGATTTTTTTAGAAAAAAAATTCAATAAGTGTGTCTTAAGCGATGGTTTTTTTGGCTAAGCGTCGGTTAAGCGACGACTGTAAGTGATTTAAAAAAAATGCAATAAGTGTCGCTTAAGTGACGATTTTTTTGGCTAAGCGTCGCTTAACCGTCGGTTGATCTGCAAGTAAGTATCCAAATTATGGACCCATACACCTGTTGAACTCCTAAGAGGCATGTCAAAGTTAGGGCTGGTCAATCTGCCCAAATTTCTGCAACTCATAATTTTGGGTAACTGCTTTGTTGAAATTTATGGGACGGTTACTACTCTTGATATTGCAGAAGTTTGAGAATGACATGGTTGCATGGAACTCATCTTCCAAATCCATGTACTACTATAAGTAAGATCCAAATGGTTCACTAGGTTTTCCTAGCATGAGTGGTCCTGTTACTGTATCTTCCAAGAAACGAGGAATAGTAGGTTTGTTGGAAGGTTTGTTATATATATGGGGTGTGTTTTGCATGCTGGTGTAAGAATTCTACCCACTACTATTGGTTGACCCCATATCTAAGGGTAAAATATGTATACTATTATGAATTGGTTTTGGCTTTAGATGCAATCTATTTATTGCATACAATACTTCCTTATGTCCCTTAGCTAGGTCATTAAATGCACTCAACAAGATAAAAAATTCCAACCTATATTCCTCCTCTCATGTTCTTATCCCTATGTCAAAGTGTATACCTATTGGGTCCATGTATGAGTTGGTATATTCTAACTGAATATCTTCAAATTCCTACACGTCACTGTACCTACTCTTCCTTCTCCTATAGGTTACAAAAGTGTCTTCTTAGATATTCATTTACTTCTCATGTTCAATCTCGTAACTGGCAAGGAACATGCTCTCATACCATTGTAATATCCCAAAGAATGATATTCTACTCCTTTACTATTATAGGATTTGCTAGTACACTCAAGTGGGTACAAAATACTGAATTTTATTGTGAAAGCAAGGTGACGTATCAAAGGCCCTAAAATATAGAAAACTGCAGAATTTATAGGGTGGAAAGTTCAGAAAGAAATGGTACACTTACCACTGATAAACAAGCTGATGATACTTAAGAGATAATATGCATGAATATAGTGCTGTAAATATGAGGTAATGGTGCTAGCTTCCTTCATTTGACACCCAGCTACAAAGGAGGCTCTTCTCCAACTAAAGATGACAGTTTTGGTGAGGGAGGTGTCGGATGCAAGTGAAACTTTGAAAGATTGATGGTCTCCCCTTCTTGAAGAGAAATACCCGAGCATGCAGAGGATCTTCTAATAACTGCTCTGAATATGCTGATAACTGCTTACACCATTACAAAACTTAGGACTGATAATCACTCAAGGTAGTGGAGTTACCCTGCTGATGTAGATGAAGCTGATATGTGGAAGATAAACTAGGATTCAGAGACACAACGAATACTTCTAGGGTTTTCCAGCTATTCCCTAGTTGCACATGTCACTACTACATTTCGACCAAAAATCTGACGGCCGTATTGTTGTATTTTCGACACTTCCCTGTCGCATGTACGACACTATGATTTTTTTTAAGCATCAGTGGATTTGCGCCGGTTATCCAACATCTTTCCAATCCGTTGGTTAAGCGACAGGTCAGTTTACCATCGGTTAAATGTAAATCGTCGGTTAAGCGACGACGGTAAATGATTTAAAAAAAAATCCAATGTGTCTTAAGCGACGGTTTTTTTGGTTAAGAGTTGGTTAAGCGACAGCTGTAAGTGAATTTTTTTTTAAAAAGCAATAAGTGTCAGTTCATCAAAGAAAACCGTCAGTTAAGTGACACTTAGCAAAAACAACCGTCACTTAAGCGACACTTATTGCATTAAAAAAAAAATATCACTTGCAACCGTTGCTTAACCGACGGCTAGCCAAAAAAACCGTCACTTAAGCGACACTTATTGAATTTAAAAAAAAATCACTTACAACCGTCGCTTAAGCGACGGCTATAAGTGTTTTTAAAAAAAAATACAAATATTATGACTAGATTTTTTACGGTCAACAAAGCTGCATGAAAGAAAAAAAAATCTAGAATAATATTAGTCGTCTTTATGCTATTTTAAATACAAAACCAATCCTTACTATACTTACATATTAGGCATTTCAATAGCATGAGCAGTGCTTCCTCTAGACACAAGATAATCTATCAAGAAAAAGTCAAATAAAAGACTACTAGCACAAATATCAAGTGATTCTTCCCCCATGCCAATATAAAACCTAATTAAATTTCAGTTATAATAGAAAACAAACAACAATTAATTAATATTTAACATAGACATTATTCCCTTCTCCAAAAGTTGAATAAGTGAGAACATACCTGATTCAAATATTATACACCAGTACAGTTGAATTTTTGCAGCACTATTTACTTATCAAATAAAATGTTCAAAAGGAAAGAATGTAGATAGATACCTTGATGGTTGCTACCAGACCCAACCTGCACATCCCAAACATTACCATCATAAAATATCAAACATAAAAGAGAGCAATAACAAATTCACATTTTTGTATATCTATTTGATGGAACAAATCAATACAATTGGAGAAGATACAAGTCCAATAAACAAACAAAATATAGGACCTATTCCTAGAATTATTTAATAGTAAACCAGAATAAAAACACACAATTACAATAATCCAAAATGTCATCAACATTGGAAATTGAAATTTACATGGGTAGAACCTAGTTAGGATTTCATTCTGTTGGGAAATGAACAAGATAGGGATAAACACAGAAGATGCTTTCAAAAAAGCACACTCATATGCATTGTTGTACTTTGGAATTTTTGGCTTTTACAGAAAATTTGTCACAATTTAATTGGGCTTTTACAGAAGTGACAAGTCATATGGACCCATAATGTTTTTTGTACCAGTTTTCTAACTTTCATCTGGATAGTTCCCATAGAGCTACCACAACACCTAACTATGCTAGGAGGTATATACTATAAACATTCAACATACATAGTTCATCAACATAATCTCAATAGGTCAAACACCTTGATTTCCATGTTTTCATTATTTTGCTCAAAAATTTCCAAGAGACCATTTCACTGGATTTTTGACTAGAATTCTCTTGGAACAATGCCACAGCAAAGCGTTTCTGACATTCATTACTCTTTTTTATTGTGATATATTAAATATCCAAATTCACTTGTAAAGTCTGGTTTATTATGAGGAAGCAGGATGCCAAATATTTTGGCAGACTATTTCAAAATTCCATGACCCGTAACTTAATATAGGTTGCATTTGTCACAACATATTTTATTCACTATATCTCTGTTGACACTACATTTTTTGGTGTTTGCATTCACTTGTATTCTTAGGCACAATGTGAGTTTAATCTAGAATCCCAATCTATAGAATTTTGATCCAGACAGTAGGTGCTAGTCAAGTATCAATTAAATCAATCCAATTAACAGCTCTACAGAAACCATGTCCAACTTCAAAAACAAACTTGAGGAAAGACACTAAAGAACTGTTGTTAAACAAAAAATTTGATGTCTAATTCAGAGTGCAGCATATTACAAACAAAATTTTGAAGAGGCATCATGAACCTACCCATTACCTTACTGCCAAGAAAATGAAGGTTGAACAAAGATTGGCTCACAACTAAAACCGTGCTTGAAATTGGGTACTGATGGCCACAGGCTATAAACCACCATTAAGGGCAGCTGGGCTTTGGTGACAAACAGCCATGCCAGAAAAGAGATTGGGACCCAGGTCAGAGAGGATTTGAAAGTAGCTGAACAGTGCCATAATGGTCATTTAAACCATTTACGGCCACCTGTTAATGATGATTAGAGGTAGTAGAGTTTTGTATTTCAAAACAATTTAAATTCTCAGATTGTATCAAGACAGCCCAAGGAGGGGAAATCATTATGAAGGGAAGTGTCCATCATTCAAGGGAGCGATGTTGCCTGCAGCCTGACAACTGTAACCATGTTGGAAGGTAGGGAAAGACTGTCCATGTTCGGCTATAATTCAATTGAGTCAAGGAATTTATGGGTTATCTCCCTTGTCTCCTGTCGGAACCATCCAGTTCATGTATCAATCTACCAAGAGTTTCACAGTGGAAGGTCCTCAGACATTTTCTGAAGAACAGAAAACATGCATGGGATTCAAAAGGGCAGGTTGAAGAAGCAGGGGCAGAGGCAAAGAATCCCAAGCCCCTGCCTCACACCCCGGACAAAACAGGGAGGCTGGGAAAGGTCCATAGACCTATTAAGGTTGAGTTAGTGTTGGGAGGCAAGGCAAGTTCACATATAAGAACACAGAGAAGCCAAAAACAAGATCATCAAATACTCAAGTTCATGAACAAATTCCACCAATGCATCTGTCATTTTCCTGGCTCCTTCAGGTACTTGCTATCATAAAATACCATATATCCCTTGGGAAATGTTTTGTTCTTTATGTTTAAATCGTGCCATGTCGTCTTCCTGGCCTTTTTGACTTTTTGATGGAAATTGACTAAAACAAACATAGGCTTAATCAAGCTACATCAGTTCTGTTATCTGTTTCGTGAGTGACTCCTCAGACATACGGTAACATAATAAATAAGCAGACTAGGAACTAAAAATTATGCTGGGATCACAGCCTCTCATCCATATACTAACCAAAAGTGAGTCTACTTGGTCAAGTTATTAGTTCTAGTTCTCTAAGCCTAGAATACTACTGGAATCCTCTCATCCAAATCATCACAGTTCCTTGAACATACCCTAGTCAACCCATGTTCTTCAATTTGATTAAAGGCTTCCTCACCCTTATTAGGTCAGGTGAGCCATCTTCCATGGTTCCATTTTATCATGGATTATATAGACTACTCTTTTGATGTTGGAATATGAACTCCTGGGTGAGATTTTAAATCATGGTACTTTTAAATAAAGTGGCAGCCATAATCACTAGTAAAACACTTAGGCCAGCCAAACCTGTTAATGGTATGTTCAAAAATGAAACAGGCTACAGTATTGGTGGAGAAAGATTTAGTAGGTCTGGCTTCTGCCCATTTGATGAGATATACAGCTGTAGTAATTATATATTGTGCTCTAGAATTCCTGGCTAGTCAGTTAATGGGTCTTACAAATAGAAAAACCCATTTTCCAAATGGTTGAAGCGCCTGAACTAGGTGCAGGGTAAACTCATTCCTTCTTGACCATTTGAGAATCCTCTGGCACACACATCCACTCTCCACATACTCCTTTGCATTCTTTAATGTAATCATCCACTGCACCACCTTATTTAGTAGATTCAATCCTTGATAAGTGACCAAGACCCAGTTAGTAGATTTGACAAAGTTATATCTGATAATCCTATCAACTTTATAGGATTTAATCTAGGTGATTTGGTGAAAGTCATTGATCTCTCAAAGGAGGCTTAGGTTCCAATAAGTGGAGAAGTATACCATGTTAATGAAAGTATGGGGTTTATAAGTTTATAAAAAAATTAAAAATAAAACTAATTATAAATACCTCAAAAGATATTAACAATGAATGCCCTCTTTATCTTTTAATTTGTAGTATCTATTATGTTAATGTAATATGGAGTTTATAATTCTATATGATACAAATGCCAGATAATACTGATAATGCCCAAAATGTATATGAATATGTTGCCCAGATATCATATCCAGTATCTCCTTCACCCTCCTCTCTCTACAGTTCATAATCATTGTCTCAAAGGTCAATGAGTGCACACTGTAGACCCCCTTCTCTAGCAATATTAAGACTCCAATTCCTACAGTGGTAATCTAGGAATATTGAGAAAATGAATATAGACTGTATGAAGGTCCCCCATTAAACAATGAGACCTACAACAAAAACAACAGTGCCATCTTTTGACAGACTGCAGGGAGTTTACTTATAAAATAACTATTTTATGTAATGTGCCAAAATAATAAGATTCAAGAATTCCCTCACAGAAGATCCAAGATTATGAAATGGAGAAAGAAAAACTGTGCACCATGCAGAATGGAAACTCTATTGCCCACTGCCAGCCTTCATGTTATATGCAGAGAGAGATGCAAGTTGGAAATGTTTTAAAGGAAGTGGGTCTTTCATTCTGCTTAGAACAGTATATGTTGAATGGGGGTAAAGTCAACAGTGATAAATATTATTTGTATATTGGAAATTGTTATCTTTCCTTTCCTGATGAATCCACCGACAAGAAAAATGATAACAATATTATAAAATATCTCTTAGGTTCATAGGAGTTATGGGGAAAATGGCAGCATAAAATTTGAAACAAAAGATGGTAGACAGAAGGACAAAAGGGACAATCATATCATGATATGCACAGCATAAGCCAAAACCGATTTTTCAAATAAAAAACGCCATCAAGACAAGAGAAATTGTATTGACCCAATGGAACTTGATCTCCAACAATCACTAATCTAATCACAACATAAGAAGAAATATGGGAAAACTATTTTGCCTATGACATACAAGGGTGCCAAATCCAATAACAAGATTTGTGCTAACAAGGGCCATCTTCCACTAAAAAGAGAACCATTAATGTTCTTGACTGAAGAACCATTATTGTTCTTGAACAAAGAAACACTATTGTTCTTAAATGAAGAATCATAATCCAATCCTTGATAATTACAGCCATAAGGGAAACTACGATAGAAGTTCCCAAGGGAAAATTCAGTCATGGAAATGCAGCCAATCTTTGGAAATTAAAGGAATCTTCATAGTTGCTCATAGTTGCTCAAGGTTATGATGTCTTCCTATATTAATGATTTTCTGTACTGTAAAGAACAAGCTAAAAAATATGATGTGCTCAATTGAAAAGCACATAATAAACATAAAATAATGATCCTGGGCAGAAGCTGGATAGGCCCTGATAAAAGGGATCAAAAGATCTGTTTCTCCTACCAAAAAAATTCAAACTCCTCTCTGAAGCAACTTGAAGCAGTAGGTGATATGGTTAAGTGACAATTCAAATGGAAGACCAATGAGGAACTATACTTATCCTAGGAGATTTTGCTGGATTACAATTCAGGGGATGGTGCAGCATGAAGCAGCAACAAATTTGCCTCACAGCCGGCACCAGCAATAAGAAGGCTTCAGGCACTCACAGTTTTAAGTCACATATTAAAAATGTCAAATCTCAAGAAAGAAATCAGAAGCATTCAGGTGAGACAGGTCATAGTGATTATCCAATAACTGGTGTAATAGCACTTCAATCAGTATGGAATTATGGCAAAATTGGTTACCATGTTTAACTATTGAAGTCTGGAAATATTATCATCAAAGCCAGGGATGGGCAATAAATTATAATAATGATATATTTCCTGTAATGTTATAATTGACAAGGTTCTATTGTAGCAGTGTAGCACCATAGTCTCTTGTCAAGCAATGTGGGATTTTCAAATACTTACACCAAGACTGAACATGCATGCAATCATTTTTGTGGTGAGACAAAATTCCTAAAATCAGTTTTAAGGAAGCTTTTTCAGTTTTACATCACCTTTGGTGAAAGATGAAGATATTTGCATGCAAAGTACAAGCAGTTGATTTGGAGTGCTACCAAGATTTGCAAAGTGATAATTGTTGTCTACATCAATGTCAGTGTCATTTTGCTGATACAGAACAACCATTCAATAAGTTTCATAGAACCGATATCAAGATTCAAAATGCATTGAAACAAGAGCAAAACTATCTTGAATCTCTACATGGAATACTCCCTTGCTGAACACATGAAGACCATCTTAAATGATTGTTTCTCACCTTTCAGATCCATAATTTTTGTAATGAAGTTTCTATCCCCCATATTGCATGGGTGTTCAAGTGAATTTTTTTCACTTGAACAGTAGAAATGACATGGTCACGTGGTCAGCTTATGAGAGTGTTATGGTGAGATCTTCTCTTATGGGACACTTGTTTTGATGAGAGTAAAAATACACAGGGAAAATCTAAGTACACTTTCATTTTCAAACAGCATTAAGCATTTCCAAGCATGGGTATATTCAGAGACAGCTTGACAAATTCAGACTTTGAAGAGAAGATTGGACCAGCAGTTTATATGGTTTACCATTTCAGTTTGAATACTTGTCAAAGTCTAGCAGCTCTTCCATCTTTTCAACGAGTACCTGAAAGAATATGGACATCATATTAGAGGAATAGTGACAGGAAACATATGAATCCAGTACAATTTTAAGAGAATTTAATAAACAACTTATTCTAGAAGGACAATACTATATGGGTCAACGAATCCAACTCTGAAATGAGGATGTCATTTCCCATGTATAGCTGCTAGCAATACATCCTATGGGACCCAACAGACATGCAAATTACATTTTTCGCATCCGCTTCTTATCCCAAGTTACTTTGATGAAATTAACTATGCACTATATGTTAATTTGCATTTCCACAAATTACAATTTATAAATGAACTTAAAGCCATATACAGTCTGTAATATATTCTAAACCATGCGATAGTGTTCATGCCGTGTTAGTCAACTGAAAATCTCATTTACAAAAGCAAAGCAGCAATAAAAAACCAGTTCATTATAATTCTGAAAGCTTAATGATAGAGAAGCAGCTTTGTAAAGACATTCAACAAAATTTCTCGATGCATTAGTACAATCATATTATATTTTCATTTTTCATTAATTTTGGCCATCAGATCCTGCAAAGAGAGTAAAACAGCACATGCAACAAAAATTTCTTGATGCATTAGTACAATCATATTAGATTTTTCATTAGTCCAAACTCATGCAAATGACATATTCTGATGGAGATAACAAGAGTGAATTAAGTCCAATGATAACCTGAGCACTAAAGGAGATGATTAGATACCTAGTAACAGCAATAGAAAATTTTATGGTGAGCTCAGCCAAAACCTCCAGCCTTGAAACGATCCACCAGATCCACCTCTCTGTCATTAATTCCCCTTGATATTATTACTTACTAGGATACATGAAGGTATATATAAATGCTTAGGGTTTTCTTATGCACAACCAGAGAAGGGTGACTTTCCTTGCGCGGCTAAGGCTGTATAAGGAAAATCCATGGAGCAAGGGCAGACAGATCAAGGCTGTTGGGTGGAAATTGGAAGAACTATGACTGCTGGGTTTGATCAGACAGATCATAGATGGATTATAGTTCTTCAATGCTTGAGCGATCAGTCAACAAATGGTGGGGTGGGAGGAGCAACAATCCAAACTTAGGAGACAATGAAATTCAAGAAAAGCAAGAAAGGAGAAGTATCTTAAATTAGATTGAGCGTGGAACTTATACAATGAGACTGTGTAGCTAGAGAATGATCTTGTAAGAAGAATGCTTAATAAAAGGATATAGAAATAGAAATAATAGCATTGATTTATAGGCGGAAGAACCAAACCCCATAAATGAATCCCTCAGAAACAACAAAACACACTATGGAGTGTGAGACTCATCGGATCCGTTGAAGCTCAGATACTATTGTTGATGCTACTTCCACACTGAGCTCGGGTTGTTATGCTGACAGTGAAATTCAGCAACAAAAGAGAGTGGAAAGAAAATTTTCCCCAACAGCAGTGATGGTGTGGACTACTGAGGCAAAGGGTGGTGTAGCCACCCAGTGTGAAAAAGCAATGAAGCAGGCCGACCACAGTGGGAGAATAAGAAGTGGACAATTGGTTTGTCTACAGATGGATAGATGGTGGGTTCCCATAGAGTGCAGACAGACAAGCATCAAAATCATATGGGGAAAGGAGAAAGGTGCATGGACAGTTCATAAGTGGTTTTTGAGGGTGTTTTCACAAGGACTACCAAGTATTGAGGAGACCATGTCCCTGTATACATGCCTTCAACATAAATATTAAATATCACTGACAATCATTTTGGAGTGAATAGCTCAGCATAGTCATTAGTACAAAATAAATGGTTAGTTCCTATCCTTAGTATTCTGACCATACCGTCCAGTCTATGGTCCATTGGAAAAGTTGGGTATAAAAATCAAAATCCCACAAATCAAATCTGAATTCTTGTAAAGGTGGTCTTCCTGCTTTTTAAGCATGCAATCCATTGATTGGCATACACAATACAGAGTACAAAAAGATTTACATTAATACACAACAATACAACTATAGTACCAGTTTTCTAGGTTACAGTAACACCCAATATTTTACTTGTTTCATTATTTAATTGTCAAATCAATTTAGCACTAGTTCGATAGCAAGAAGATGTTCAGATTTCCATCAACATAAACTGAAAAACAATGATTTTTGGAAAAGTGGATATCATTCTGATCTCAATAGTTTAACAAGCATGTTTACCCTTTCAATCGCTGCTACCCTCATGCTGCCTTTTGTTCTTTCTACTGGGTTCTGATCCATGCCTTCTTTTATCTCTCTTGGAATCTGATTCATGACTTTTCTTATCTATCTTTGAAGTCTTTCTTTCTTCTCTTCTCCTCTTTTTTTCCTCTTTCCTCTTCCTTTTCCTAGCATGTTGATCATCTCCTGAAGAATTCGATTCATGTCCATCAGACTGTTGGCTTGATTCATCCTTTAGAGAATTCATGTGAGGTTCATTCTCTCTTTCCTGAAGTTTGTTATTTGAAGTAAGACTAAATTCTTTAGGAAGAGCTTTTTCATTCACAGAATGATGGGGAGCCCTGCATTATGAAGTCTGAGAGAATAAATACAAATGCAAATGAAAAACAATAAAAAACTAGAAGAAATAATGAATATGCATCTATAGAAAAGATAACCAAATCAAAACATAAGAAGTGAAGCACAGTCATTTTCTTGCAAGTGAAAATCAAAACAAGGTTGAGAGAGTTAGCAACAAATAAGTAAAAATCCAATCATTCATCAACAATAACAACGTAAAGGTGAAAACTTACTGAGAAAAACCAAGCCCCTTTACACGCTCTCCTTTTGCATAACCAGGAGCCAAATACTCTGCACAGTTTTCTTTCCTCAGTAGCTCTGCAGCCTCTCTTTTATCTAGTCGATTTCCTTGAGGACGGCTTGCACGCTTTGGTGCCAAACCCAAAATCTCACGCATGGCTTGCTCCTCCTCTTCTTTGACCCTTTTAATCTCCTCTTTCTTTTCCTCTTCATTGAAATCTTGCACCTTTTTATCCCTTGCATACCAATGAAGATCCTTTCCTGAGTAGGAACATTATGAGATGATAATTTAAGTGCTTTGGCCTTGAATATTGCATAACTAGAAGTTCGACTGACAAAAGCTGATGATATTTTATCAGAACAGTATCTAAAGGAAACCTTCTAATTTCTATCCATCACACAAAATAATACATCAACCTAGTAGACATGAAAGTCAATCAAATCAGAAAAGGTGGCATCAATCATGAAGAGATTATGCAGGGTTCAGACAATTATGCAAGATTTTCAAATTTAAATTTTGAACTCAAACTAAAAGTAAATTAGTAATCCACCTATGATGGAAAACTGTTCTATTCAGTTTGCATAGATCAATTTATCCACCTAAGGTAAAAGACAAGCAGACTACAAAGCGATAAAAAACTAATAATATTTTAGTCACAAATAAATACCTTTCTTCCATCTCCTAATGGGAGCCTTGATGCTATGACCAAGATAATTTTCTCTGTGCGTGTCACTCTTCACATCATCCCAATTGAATTCTGTATTCCAGTGGTCAAATAAGGAAATGATCAAATTCTATTTATTAAAAATATTGTCTCTGGTTGAACACAATCATTCACATTGAATCAATTATTATTAGTAACTATTGGCAGCAGGAAGATCAGACACAAACACACGAAGCAAAACTTGCTAAAAGCCTAAAACAATGCACAACCATGGTGACATTTACCAGAAAAGTAACCAGAAGTTATGGGAGGCATTTGGAAGCAATAAAACTTAATTAACAAGTTCAAATAGAACATATGTAAGCGGGCAGTGCTCAAACTTGACTTGTTTTTTGTTAAAATGCACAACATAATTAGAAGAACAAGTAAATACAGAGCCCACATAGAGTAAGCCCAGACCAAGGGATTTTGGAGAAAGGAAAGCCCTTCCTAAAAAAAATCAGACAGATAAATACCATACACTTACAATAAAAAGAAAAGGACTCTCTAACAATATTCAATTACAAATATATATATTTATATCACATAGAGATGCAATAGAAAGATCTGGGATCAGCAGTCACATATGCACAAATTCAGGTGGAATTAGAAGTTGTTACAGCTGTCACAGTAATTATAGCTGAGAGGGATGTACTATAACTACCATGTCAGAGATGTCACTACCTGCAACTCTTACAAAGATAGTAAACTTAAAGCCTGTTCATGAAACAACAGAGACCAAATAGGTGTTTAACAGAGAGTTCAATGCCCTTGTGGAAGCATGTAACAAAGCGTGAGGGAGGGAAAGGGGATGGAACCACAATTTGCATGCTCCCATTGTAAAAAAATCTTACAAAGGTTCATATACCAATGTGAGAAATCATCTCTGTGGGATTATGTTATGTGACAAAAATAAGACTATATCAGCCAAAACCTGGAATAAAGTGCCAACAAAAGATAAAAATAGATGCAAGATGGAAGAGGAGGAAGCACAAAATAAATCGAAAAAATCATGGGTTGAATACGAGACCTAAAACTCACAAAATGTTCTGTATTCAATCTCCATCTTCCCATGCTAGTCTCGCTCATGCATTCAAGGCATAGAACAATATCAAATTTCCTTAACCAAGGTTGTAGGAATGATGTGGATGGAAAACTGTTCAGGGTTCTCTATACATGTTGCATGACATTCAATGTTCTTCGCTCACCTTACTAGTATGAAATGATACAAGCCATAAACAATGCCCCTTAAGGATACATAATCCTAAGGTATGACAAATCCAAAACCATGGAAGTTGATAGCGAAAGAGCCAAAATCCATAATGCTCTAGGACAATTTGCAAATGATTGGGTTAAATATTGGGTATACATTGTATCCGATGGTTGGATAAATGTTAAAGGTGGGCCATTGACAAATATTCTTGTTGTGTCTACCGGTACTGTGGTCTACCTTTCAACTTGTGACTATGCAAATCATTATAATACAAGTGTAAATATTACGAAACTCTTAATTAAAACCATTCAAGGGATTGGGTTGTACAATGTCATTTGAGTCATCACTGATAATGCTGCTAACTGTAAGGCAGTGAGAGCAATCACTGGAGAATATGTACCCTAAGATATTTTGGTCAAGGTGTTTGATTCACATCTTGAACCTATTGATGCATGATATTATTAATATCAAAGTTCTCATACTCAAGCTGGGGAAAAAATCAGATGACCTAGGACCAGCAAGACTCGATGACTTGGGAAAGACTTGGGAAATCCTTGAGAAAGAATTAGTAAAGACTTGGTCGAGTCTTGGCCAAGTTTGATTGAGTATTAACGAGTCCTGGAAAGTGGCGAGTTCAGGACTTAGCATGAACCGAATACTCAACCCAACTAAGACTCAACAAGACTCTTGAGCCTTGGCCAAGACAGATTGCACTAATTAAGGGGAAGGACCATGACTATAAATGGATTGGTGCATTGTAAAAGAAAGGGAGGAGAATGATAAAACTTATTACCAATCATATCCATACCCACTACACTTTCCACAATCTCTCTAGTTGGAGCTACTTAAGATTGCAAAGAACATATTTGCTATATCCTATCTATTACCTACCTTCACAAGTTTCTTTTGAAGGTAAGAGAGGTACTGGCTAGTATGGTCTCACGTGAATCATGGCATGTTTAAAAGGCAGTGTTGCATCCGTATATGATACATGAATTTCAAGAAGTGGAGGACACCATTAATGATGGTCAATTTTGGGCACATGTTAGGTATGCTCTACAATTTACCAAGCTCGTTTATAACATGATTTAAGTTATATATACAAATCAGCTGGTGATTGGGGAGGTGTATGATTAGATGGACAACATGCTAGGCACATAAAAGACATTGTTAAGCCGAGATGTGAAATCTTGTATTATCATTTTCATAAACATGTGGTCAAATGGTGGGATAATCTGAGTGTTCCACTCCATTCCTTAACACATGTCCTTACACCCAAATATTATTCTCCATGTTGTTTGGCCCAACAAACACCTCCAGGTGGGGTGAGGAGAAAACCACAAACAAATCCAGAGGTGCAAAGTGGGTATATGCGTGCATTAAACAAGTTGGTCCCTGATGAAGAGGATTGTGCTCAAGTATGAATCGAATTGAGCAAGTACATCAGTGAACATAAAATCTTTGTTAATCTACCATGCACCGAAAGGTGGAACATGTATGGCTCCTCTACCACACATTTGCATAAATTGGCAGTGAAGGTGCTTTCACAAGTTGTTAACACTTCTACAGAGAGGTGTTAGAGCACCTACAACTTCACCACAACATAAAGAGAAATAACCTAAACGTAGGCCAAGTAGAAAGGTCGGTTTCTGTCCACTACAACTTGAAGTTGTTGTCCCATTATTCCGAGTGGTAAAGAATGATAGAAGTTGGAACATATATGACTTGGGACAACAATACAAAGGAGGTTAGTTTGGAGAATGAAGCTATAGATTTATAAATTTTGGGTGATCATGTAACAAAGATGCCACACCCATCCACCAATTGTATTCTAGATGCATGAACTTTTCCTTTAGTGTCACAACCTCCAGCATTGCATGAGGACCATGTAGCTATTGGTCATGTTCCAAAACCACATCCACCTACTCCTACTCTTATTCATAGATCAAGAGAAAAGAAACAATAAGTTTCTTGTGGAAAGAGGAAAGCTTAATAGATACCAGATTTATCTGTCCTTTACCTATTTAGAATTTGCTAATTTAGTTTTAGTTTGTACTTTGTCTTTACTATGGTCTATTTTGTGAACATTACGTGACAGCTTAAGTTTGATCTTTGGACATTAAACCTACCTTTAAACTGTTGACTGCATCTTACAACTCTTTGGTAATGAATATGATGCTCTATTTCATTTCATCGTTGATATTTTCTATACAGTTTGTTGACGACAAATGTTATATCTTGAAATTTGAAGGTTGATGTTATGGTTCATGATTGATAATTTGATGACAACATTATAAGTTATAACTACTAGATGATTGGTGTTATGTGTACTGAATAGTTTATGCTTTAATGATCATCATTAATCCAGTAGTTAAATCTATGTTTTCATGTTTTCTGTAGATAATTCAGCTTTCTGCATGTATTTTTTTGAATATAATAAAAAATTAACATATATGTCACAATATGTATTATATAAAAAACCCTCCTGCACTCCTTGCTGCCAACAGCGTAGAGATTCAATGTGTTCAAATGGGTCAGTTAACCTTCTCTATTAAAAAATTAAAAGTAATAGCGGACCTAGATTTAATGGTTCTGCCCAAACTCATAAACTCACATAACCTTCTTCGAAAGATATTCTACACTTCGTAGAAGAGCCATAAACATGTTTCCCTTCAAATGACCTTCGAAAGACATTCTACAGTTCATAGAAGAATCATAAACATGTTTCCCTTCAAATGATGGACAACAACAACATTCTGATTGTCAGATGAAGGGCAATACTACCAAAGGGAAATTCGCTAACTGGTGAGGTTCATGGAATATTGAGTCATTCACCAGGGTTCAATTCTTGCAATGGTCTACCCCACCCATATGGCATGAGGTTGAAAGGAATGAGGCCATGTTCAAGTGTTTGGGCGATTGTAGGGGAACAACTACTCCTTAGGCATGGAACCTGTGCTGAAGAAAACCCACTTTGCAGTGCAGTGTTTCTTGAAGCACATCCCAAGGGAAGAAAATGCAAAAAATAAGGGCACTACTTGGGAGCAGAATTAAAATTTGGCATATTCCACTGCAATTCAAAAATGACGGTTGGAATTCTACAACGCCCTCATACTAGTATGTATAGTAAATCCTAACACATGCACTATTGGGCTATAGGGCAGACCCGGGTTTAATATCTTTAACTTCGCACCAACAAAAGACCCAAAGTGTTGGCCCTTTTGGCAACAACCTGTGAACAGGTTGCAGTCTCACCCGAAACAGCTATGGGGTGCCACATAACCAGGTTTATGCAAGAAGAAGAGGGATATTACTGTATGTTTATCTATTAACAGATTATAAATATAAATCACAGAACTTAACATTCACTTATTTAGCTTCGCGGTTAGATAAACAAACAGTGCCTTGCACAACCCTTTACTGGGAATTCACAGCGAAGTTATTAACTAGCAGTGATCTTTACTTATCAGATATATAGATATTAATGCATGAAAGAACACAACAGAAACAAAACACAGAACCACGACACAAGATATAACGTGGTTCACCCCCAGTGTAGGGGTTACGTCCACAGAACTGTGTTTTATTCAACTTTCTACAAAACCACAGTTCTGATCTACGCACTTAGCTGCAGATCCCTTCAAGTCCTCAAAGCCATGCACACAGCTGTAGGCCTCTGTGCACACAACTGCAGATTTCCGTAATCACCCAAAACCCTCTGCGCACACAGCTGCAGAGGTCGTCCACGCACACAGCTGGGACTTAACCTTTTCTTACAAAATAGCCTTAGCTTCGCATCAATTCCTCTTACACAAAAAGCCTAACTTAACTTCTTTACAAGAGTGCATATTTATACAGCGCACTTATTACAAAACCATGGTCTTAAAACATGGGCACCCCGAACCCCAAACCTTGGACTTAAACCATGGGTTTATTACAAAAATAGGACTTTGAATCAACCCCGACACCCCTAAGACTATTTTGAGTCACAGAACTTCCACAACAAAACCACGGAGTTACCAAAGTTAGGGACCTTTAAGGTGTGCGCCCCAACATGCCCCTAAGACTCACAAGTGTCCCGTCCTGGGACAATCTGCTGTTCTTCTGGTCCACGAACTTTGTCATCAAAGAGAGTGTACTGCTTGTTGAGACCGTGCATAATATTGTCAGCTGCTTGCTCCTTTTCGACCAACTCCTGCAAAACTGTGGTTGATGCTTCGCTGGCCTTGTCCTATGCAAATGCATCGTATTCCTTCAGAAATTTAAGTTGGATGTCCACAGCAGTACTCAATTCAAAAGCTTCGGTGATAAGAGACTGCAAAGAATTTTCCACTTCTGTTGCTCTTGCCCGACACAACTCAATTTCCTGCTGGAGTTCGTTGCTTCGATTTACCTTGAGCATTTTCTCCATAGGTGGTAGAGTCTTAATTGCCACTTTTACTGCATCCAACTTTGTCTGTCGCTGCCTGATGGTTTCTTGTGGCTGTCCGACTTCTGGACATTCCTATAATGTGGTCCAGGCCTCAACACTGTCCTCTAGTAGCTTTGCTGCGCTGCTCACAATATCGAAGATTTTTTCTACGGAGGCCTGAATGTTCGCTTGGCGTTGCTCGTTGACTTCTGGTGGGCTCTCCGGAGTGATGTGGAGTTGGAGCTCCGCAATCTGAGCGTCATGTTTTGCTTTAAGCTTCTCTATTTCACTGCGTGACTATCATGCATATTCTTTGAGCATGACTAGTCTTTGTTCTGGCTTTTCTACGAATTGTACGTTGAAGTCAGGAAGACTTCGACATGCCTCATCCAAAACTCGTACTAGCGTAATCCACTTACGTTCTGCATCCCTCTTTCTCTGTTCCACGGCCTCCAGCTGTGCTGTGAGGCTATCATTTTGCTTCCTGGTATCTTGCAACTGTTCTTGCGAATAGCGGTATCGGGCTTGGATTTCCTTCGCAATAGCTGACTGGCAGAGATGCAATTCCATCATGGACATCTTGGTGTAATCGCTTCCTACTACCCTGCTCATATTTGTGCATGATGCTACATCAGTTATGATGAGGGCAGCACTTGACACTTGGCCCTTGTTTTCTCTAGCTGGCCATTGCCTTAGTTCAGGCCACACGCTTATCGGGGCACTACTTGATGAAGCGCCAGTCAGTGATTTCTATGCTAAGTCCTTCAGCTCCGAAACATGCTTCGCTACACCGGTGAGGGCCTATAGATGTGTATCTGCAAATTCTGACCATTTCTTGGTGAGAGTTACTGTGGACTTCGATAGGGCCTGAGCAAGCTCCTCACTTGTCAGGCTGGCCTCCTCGATAATATTCTTGTCTTCGACGCCTTCATTTTCTTTCGGGACTGGGGCTTGTTCACTTCTTCTGGCTCTGGCGTCTTGCGCTTATCCTGTCGATTAGGGTCTGAAACAGTATTGACTGATTCCTCTCCTTCCTCTTCATCTCCACCATCTCCACCTTGGTCGCTTCCGCTCTGCTGTGACTCAGTTTGTTCGTCACTGTCTTCTGGGTTTTGTTGCTGCTGCGTGTGACTGGGGCCTATTCCCATATCAGTGACAGGAGGGACAGGAATCTTAGGTTTTGTTCCTGCGTCTTTTAGCCATTTTGCTGGCCACTGCTATAGTACCGCTAGGATGTCATCTTTAGTCACGACATATGACAACTTAAACCATTGATGCTTCTTATCTGCGCAAGCCTGGATAAAAATATGGTGCATATCGGCCCTAAAATTGACCGCTCCATCATACTGAGAAAACAACTCATTACTGAGCCGTGGGGTGTTTATAATCTCATATGAGATATTCATCATATAAAAGGAAAATACATAGTTTGTCATCTGTTGGTGGGTTTTATCCTGTGAAACCCACAGTGATGCATACCTGGCTGCACTAGGCATGTGTGCTGGTACAATAGCAAACTGTGCTTCAGGAGGTTCTTGCCATCCTACCAGTGTGATGAGGACAATCAACCATGAGTAGTGGAAGGGCCTACCTTTCTCCTGCGCATCATGAGCGTCTTCAAGGAATTCCTTCGCAAGATACGCTGCCCAGTTGTAGCTATAGCCTTCGGCGTAGTTGATAGAAATTCTGATGACCGGGACAGGAACTTCAGTTGGTCAGCATTTCCGCATAATTTTTCATGCTAAGATCTCAGCTACGAAGTGAATGTTTTTCTCTTGAATCGCGGAAGTGTGATACCCGCGCTTCCCCTTCATCAGGCCAAAGCGCTCCTTCATGCTTTGTGCGAGCTTCGTATCTTCGTGCTTTGAGGGAAATTCTGTCCCCGGATCAGGACCTGCCATTGGTAAGCCTATGATCTTATGAATGAGCTCACCATTAATAAGAATTTTCTTGTCGCCGATCCATAGGTAGCCGTCATGTATTAACTCCAACAGCTGCTTGACCACGATGGTGACCTGTGTGCTGCAACCAAAATGGGGAACATTGAGCATCTTCAGCAAACCAGCTAGATCCAAGCTAGCAGCCCACTGTTTTACTTCCAGTAAGGTTGCCCCAGTCTCTTGATATTTAACAAAGTGTAAGTATTGGGCTAGTGCGAACTGTGGAAACTTCCCACGATCATTCGTGTCGTGGTCGACATACTTAAGCCGGTCTATTTTCCCTATCATCGTTCTGACTAGCTGCACACTCGGGGGAAGTGAAGGGGTGCATATAGTGAACTTAGAACTCCGTCGAGGTGGTTTAACTCCTGCTTGAATAGGCTGAAGATATGGTGGCTGCTGTGGGGAAATGTCCTCATCCCCTTCAAGTGGGGTCTCAGTTGAGCCAGGTGGATTCATCCCAGGATCCTCCGATGTTTTCCCGAATTACTTATGTCTGTCTTCATTCCGCTTATAATGAACTTCAGGCTTAAACTATTTCCTGGAATATCATGTCTGCATTGGCGGGGTCGGTGCAGGTAGAGTCTCCTCATGGGCTGCAGGCTCTGGTGGGGGGGTGAAAATGTTTTGCAGACCCATCTGTTCAAATTCTCTCAATAAGTCCTGGAGTTCATGATTAGCTGACATGGGTTCAATTGTGAAACTCAAGGAAATGCGGAATGCCATTTTCCCATACCCGGGTGTCTTCATATACAATCCATCGACCAAATTTTCCATAAATTTGTATTGAAGGCACCAAATCTGACAGAGATCCTGTTTCCACGGCGCTAGATCCCGGCGGATATCATTAGGATAGGCAATTAAGGAAATTAAAGTACCGGCGCCGCCAAATCGGTAGTGTTCCAACGGTTGGCTTTTGGGCTGAAGCATAGCTAGGTCTGCAGCTGTGTCGCAATAAGGACCTTCGACCCCACATTGACCTTTGGCATAGACTGACAATTTCGGCGACCAAGCTGTGAGCTTTGATCCCGCAGATTGGTACTTGGTGATTTCTTTGTCACCAGATCTATTAGCATGCTGAAGCCTGATCTTTGGATACCATTTCTCTACTACAGGTGCTCAGATATGGACAAGCTGATGTGCCCATCGAGTTACAAGATTCCATGCATCGTAATAGTGTTTCAAGTGTTCCTGCGGGCTACTCTGGCCATCGAACCTGCTCCGCACCTCGTGGAGCTGATCCACAAATATTAGGTGAAGGGAGTTCTGACAATCTCCCCAACGAGGAATGTACTTCTTATGGTGATCCCACCATCTTGCTGCGGTGGCTCGGGATGCTGAATCCAGAGTCTCGCATGTCTATGAATCCGGTATCTGTTCTAAAAATGGTGCACTAAACTCTTCTGTGTCTGTCGAACTATTAAAAATGGGTAAGGCTCTTGTTTGTGAGGTAAGCCATCTGAGAGACTTGTTAATTCTGGCACATCTGTGTCCATGGAGCTCATACAATCGGTTCTACCAATTCTATAAACCATCATTTGAGTCCGTCATATAGGAGATATCACACTGCCAATCCATAATACCTTCGGCACTCGGGTCAATATAATCTTCTTCCTTTGCTGTAATGTTATAGATGTGCTCCAGAACATCCTGATCTTCGTTTCTAAGTGATTCTGTGTATCTTGCTCGCTGAGAAGGATCCAGTGGGACTATGACTCTCAGATATTTCCCTTCGAAGGTCATCTGTCTCTTCTTAAGGTTAGTGACTGCAGCATTGGCCATTGCTCGTTCAATTCCTAACAAGGCTAGATATGGATTGTTGTCGTCAATGATCTCAATAACTTCGAAGTCTGCTATAGTACAGACTCCATCAATATCTACTGGAACATTAGGAAATCATCCTAGGGGCACAATCTTCTGCTGATTGGCTAGTCTCAACTGTATAGGGGACCAGTCAAGGTTAGGTTTCCCCATTTGTTCCCAGGTTTGCTTGGTTAGGATATTTACCTCTGATCCTAGGTCCAAGATAACATCAGTCATATCATACTCTCCTATCTGGGCATTCAATATCATTTCCCTACCAGTTCTTCGGACACAATTAATAGTTTTCTCCTTATTAACTCTTCTCTGAGGTTCACAGAAAGCAAGAACTTTTTGCAACTCCTTTAAAGCATTCTGATTCCTTAAGAGTTTCATACAGCTCTATAAAAAGGAGGATAGTGTACTTACTTTATCCGCCGAAGCTTCTTGCAGCTGCGACTCCTGCTGATGTTGCTGCATGGGTACTACTGCTGTGCTAGAATCCACAAAATATTTCTTGGTTTCCATGAATGTCTCCTTTTCTCTTTCAATATCAAAGGCGGGGACTTTCACAGGGGCCTTACGAACCCAAGCCTCATCAGGTTGTTTCTCGGTAGGCTGCATATGCGTCGTAGCTCCACTTCTGGTAACAACATTAATGGCTGGGATAGGTCTTTGTTCCATGAAAATCATCTAAAGATTTTGAGTGGGGGTACTGTTTCTTTCCTGTATCTTCGCTATCAACTGCGGGCACTGCTCGATCACATGATCTATAGCTCGGCAATACCGACATGTGGTAGTCAGGTTCTGATAGTCGTGAGCCAGATGTCCGTCCTGGTTGCAGTTATAACACACCACCTGACCATGACCTCTGCCAGCCATGACACCACGACCATGGCCTCCAAAACCCCCTCTACTTGATGCACTGCCGCGGTAGCCATATCCATCATTACTCTGGCCCTCATTTTGTACCCAATAGGCATCGTAGGTGCGTTCTCTCATGAGGTCATAACTGTGACACTCATATTCATTGTGTCCTATGGACTTACAGAATTTGCAGTAAGGGTTCTTAGGGACTTGCACATACCTTTGTAGCCAATACCAATTCTCAGGTAGATGCTGGCCAGTTGTCTGACAGATTTCACAATATATAACAGTAGGGTTGAACGGGTTTGGCACACCAGTATTCAGGTAATTCCTTACCACAGGGCACTGTTCCTTGTCGTGACCTTCGACCTGACATTGTGTGCACCAAACCTCTTCGCGATTGGTTTTTCCTTTATTCATATCGCGAAGCTCCAGGGCCATCGCTACCAACTGCGCTTGAATTTGAGCGATACTAGAGTTATCTTCGACAGGGGTAGTTTCAAGCTTCATCGCGATTTCCAGAGCCTCCTGCTGGTCAGCAACCTTCTGTTGCATGAGTGGAGTTTGAATATGCGGTAGCAAGGCTGCAATAAACCATTCCTTGTGCTGCACAGGTCCAATGGGGAAGCTAACTTGGTCTAGCAGAACTTTGAATCTTTGATCAAAGTCCCACACTGATTCTCCATGCCTCTGTTGAATCTCTTTCAACTCCGTGATACACTGCGACTCTGATTTCGACTTCTTAAATTCCTTTATCATTGATGCTTTTATATCAAGCAATGCATGGTTCTTAGTGCTGGAGAACTTCATGAACCAGGTCAGAGCACAGTCTTTGAAAGAAGTAAACAGCTACACTCTTTTTGTATCTTGATTCGTACTGGACTTAGCAGTCCACACTGCTTCACATAAAAACCAGAACTGTTCTGGATCCTCTGATCCAGTTCATTTGAAAACAAGGAGCTTAATGTCATCATGCATATGGGCCATCGCAGTTCTAGGGGAGGAGGGAGGGGGATTGGAAGTAGGCGAGGGGGAACTTACTAGGGTAGACTGACTTGCGACAGGAATACTCGCGCTAGGGTGAATTTCAGACTGCGACGGGTTCTCAGGGATAATAGGTCTTCGCTGCGGGGTGACCGGAGGGTTTCCAACAGAAGGGGTTTCCTTGGGTTCTGAATCTGTGGGATTTATAGGGGGATACTGAGTATGCTGACCTTGGGAATAGGATCCAAAATCTCTCTTATACCTTTTTCCACTTCGCAGCAAACCACTTTGCTCGTCGAAGGTATTTTCACTTACAAACATAGGTTAGTAATACAAAATCTAACAGTCTGATTCAATGAGCAATATACCTTTTTCAGATAATAGCATTTTAATTCGCAAACTAAATGAATTCAAAAACTTACCCCTTGGTCCCTAGAAAAATTGCCGCTCGACTTCACTAAAGGAAGTACTCGTGTCGATAGCGAACTCCGTCACAAATGCTTCAAGGGTTCACGTTGTCCAGAAATCAACAATGCGGGATATCTCGTTGTTTACCCTTTTCAGTATATTAATTCTCGCGGGGGTCCAAGCAGGAAACTAACATTCATGGAAGTTTGTCCTTCTCTCTGTTAACCTGGATAACCACTGGTGCAACTCTATGTGGATACTACCAAAGAAAATCTTGTAAACATCACAAAAAACATACCTTTGTAAAAAGTCATGTGCACTACGACGCAGATCTTTGTTCTCTTGCTCAGTGAATTTCAGATAAGTCTCATCAAGCCAATCACTGATTTCCTTCACAGAGGGTCTCTAGAGAATAGACCTCGAGGTACGACGTAAACCCCTCTTGAGCAGATACTGAGTTCAACCGGAAACGGAACCAATTTGTTGGGCTATAGGGAAGACCTGGGTTTAATACCTTTAACTTTGCACCAACAAAAGACCCACAGTGTTGGCCCTTTCGGCAACAACTTGAGAACAGGTTGTAGTCTCACCCGAAACAGCTATGGGGTGCCGCAGAACTAGGTTTCTGCAAGCAAAAGAGGGATATTACTTTACCTTTAGCTATTAACAGATTATAAATATAAATCACAGAACTCAACATTCACTTCTTTAGCTTCGCGGTTAGATAAACAAACAGTGCCTTGCGCAACCCTTTACTGGGAATTCACAGCGAAGTTATTAACTAGCAGTGATCTTTACTTATCAGATATATAGATATTAATGCATGAAAGAACACAACAGAAACAACACACAAAACCACAACACAAGATATAACGTGGTTCACCCCTAGTGTAGGGGTTACGTCCACAGAACTGTGTTTTATTCAACTTTCTACAAAAACCACAATTCTGATCTGCGCACTCAACTGCAAATCCCTTCAAGTCCTCAAAGACATGCACACAGCTGCAGGACTCTACGCACATAGCTGCAGATTTCCTTAATCACCCAAAACCCTCTGTGCACACAGCTGGGACTTAACCTTTTCTTACAAAATAGCCTTAGCTTCGCATCAATTCCTCTTACACAAAAAGCCTAACCTAACTTCTTTACAAGAGTGCATATTTATACAACGCACTTATTACAAAACCATGGGCTTAAACCATGGGCACCCCGAACCCCAACCCCTGGACTTAAACCATGGGTTTATTACAAAAAGAGGACTTTGACTCAACCCCGACACCCCTAAGACTATTTTGAGTCATACAACTTCCACAACAAAACTGCAGAGTTACCAAAGTTAGGGACCTTTAAGGTGTGCGCCCCAACGCGCAGAATTGTTTTACATATGCAACATATATAAAAAATGTATTAGTAATCTATTATATAAATTGGATGACAGATTTTTTCTGCTTGATTTTTTTGCCAAAACAAAATAATCACTATTTTATAGCAAAAACTAAATAAAAATGGGCATTCGACTCAGTTTTTAGAGTCTTGGGGGCCTAAAAAAATCCAATTCCATTGAAAATTTGTTTGGTTTCATTTTCCTTACAGAAAAGAGTTTCGGTCAAAGTGCTGAAAGTGCACAAATCCCTACTGACCAGATCAAAACAATACCGTTGCCATCAAAACCCTTTTATGTTCAAATTTCAATTTTTCTCGAGAAAAAATAACAAGCAAAGGCCCAATTAGTCAAAAAGCATCGACATTCACTGTCTGAGCGTACGTTAGGGAATTGGGTATAGAATGAAAGGATGGATCCCCGAGTATTGAAATCATGGCCAATAATTGCGAGGCACTTAATTCTAAACCCTCTTTTATTGACTATAATAGGGTAAAATTCAGAACTTGGTCCCCATACCTTACAGAATTCTCTGAAAGCCAATATCAAAGACAAGGGAAATGAATAAATAATACTTACGATCTCTACCACCATGGAAACCTCCCCCTGACGGATGATACATGACTCCCCCTGCTTAGTAGAATTCCCGTCATAAAATGTTGATTCATCCAGTAATCCCGGTCTCCTGTTATTCCAAATGCTCTCACCAAATTTTCCCTGAAATCGCTTGGTTCGACCGAAAACCTTGAAGTATTTGTGGCATATCAAAGAAAGATAAACTGGATTTTATTAAAGTTTCCACTTGTATCTTGTGATATGTATCTTATAAAAGGCGCCGTCGCTTATCTTGCGATATGTATCTTACAACCAATTAAAGGCGTCATCGCTTAACCGATGGTTATGAGACTACCCGTCGCTTAACCGACGGATATTCTCATAACCGTCAGTTAAGCGACGCTTGTGGCCAAACATACAAAAAAAAATGTATCCTTGTGATTTTTGGTCAGTTTAAAAAGAGAAATCCACGCACCGTCGGATTTTACCGTTGGATTTTGGATCGAAATGTAGTAGTGTGTGAACCCACAAACAATCTTCCAGTGGATGTTGAATCACTGGATATGGATGAATAAGATGAATCTTGATGATATACATGTGTGGTCTACCCTAAAAGAGACAGGGCATACAGTTGCATTGTAAAACCCTCCTTAGTTGAAGGCTTTGTCTTCAACCACAACTGCTACTGCCCAAAACTCCAAATCAACAATAATAATAGATACCTCCTTTAGTCCAATAACCCTTCTGAAATAGATTAGGATGTGCTTTTACTTCCAAGTCAACCCTTCTGTCATAGGGTTGAGTTGGAAGTAAGTATCCAAATTCTAGACCCATATTCTTGTTGAGCCCCTAAGAGCCATGTCAAAGTTAAGGATGGTCAATCTGCCCAAATTTTTCTACAACTCATAATTCTTGGTAACCGCTCTGTTAAAATTTATGGGATGGTTACTACTCTTCATATTGCAGAAGTTTGAGAATGACATTGTTGCATGGAACTCATCTTCCAAATCCTTGTACTCCTATAAGTAAGCTCATAATGGTTCACTAGGTTCTCCTCGCATGAGTGGTCCTGTTACTGCATCTTGCAAGAAATGAGTCATAGTAGGTTTGCTAGAAGGTTTGTTATATATATGGGGTGTGTTTTGCATGTTGGTGTAAGCATGCTACCCACCACTATTGGTTGACCCTATATCTACGGGTGAAAGATGTATACTGCTATGAATTAGTTTTGGCTTTAGATCCAATCTATTTATTGCATACAATACTTCCTTCTGTCCCTTAGCTAGGTCATTAAATGCACTCAACAAGCTACAAAATTCCAACCCATCTTCCTCCTCTCTTGTTCTTATCACTCTGTCAAAGTGTATACCTGTTGGTTCCATGTCTAAGTTGGTATATTTTAACTGAATATCTTTAAATTCCTACACGTTAGTGTACCTACTCTTCCTTCTCCTATAGGTTACAAAAGTGTCTTCTTCTATATTCATTTACTTCTCATGTTCAATACTGCAATCGGCAAGGAACGTGCTCTCATACAACTGTAATATCCCAAACAATGATATTGTACTCGTTTACTATTATAGGATTTGATAGTACACTCAAGTGGGTGCAAAATACTGAATTTTATTGTCAATGCAAGGTGACGTATCAAAGGCCCTAAAATATAGAAAACTGGAGAATTTATAGGGTGGAAATTTCAGAAAGAAATGGTACACCTACAACTGATAAACAAGCTGATGATACTCAAGAGAGAAGATGCATGAATATAGTGCTGTAAATATGAGGTAATGGTGCTACCTTCCTTCATTTGACACCCAGCTACAAAAGAGGCTCTTCTCCAGCTAAAGATGACATTTTTGGTGAAGGAGGTGTTGGATGCAAGTGAAACTTTGCAATACTGATGGTCTCCCCTTCTCGAAGAGAAAGACCGGAGCATGCAAAGGATATCCCAATAACTACTCTGAATATGCCGATAACTACTTTTCCTGACAAAACTGAGGACTGATAAGCACACAAAATAGTGGAGTTACCTTGCTGATGAAGATGAAGCTAATATGCGAAATATAAACTCGGATTCAGAGACCCAATGAATACTTCTACGGTTTTCCAACTATTCCCTAGTTGCACATGTGAACCTCCAAACAATTTTCTAGTGGATTTTGAATCACTGGATATGGATGAATAAGTTTAATATTGATGATATACATGTGTGGTATACCTTGAAAGAGATAGGGAATACAGTTGCATGGTCAAACCCTAATTACTTGAAGACTTCGTCTTCAACCCCAATTGCTGCTTTTGCCCAAAACTTCAAATCAACAATAATAATAGATACCTCCTTTAGTCCAATAACCCTTCTTAAATAGATTAGGATGCGCTTTTACTTCAAAATCAACCCTTCTATCAGAGGGTTCAGTTGGAAGTAGGTATCCAAATTCTGGACCCATAATCTTGTTGAACCCCTAAGAGCCATGTGAAAGTTACGGATGGTCAATCTGCCCAAATTTTTCTATAACTCATAATTATGGGTAACTGCTCTGTTAAAATTTATGGGACCGTTACTAAACTCCATATTTCAAAAGTCTGAGAATGACATTGTTGCATGGAAGTCATCTTCCAAATCCCTCTACTCCTATAAGTAAGCTCCAAATGGTTCACTAGGTTCTCCTGGCATGAGTGGTCTAGTTATTGCATATTCCAAGAAATGAGGGATAGTAGGTTTGGTGGAAGGTTTGTTATGTATATCGGGTGTGTTTTTCATGTTGGTGTAAGCATGCTACCCACTACTATTGGTTGACCTCATATCTATGGGTGAAAGATGTACACTACTATGAATTGGTTTTGACTTCAGATCCAATTTATTTATTGCTTACAATACTTCCTTATGTCCCTTAGCTAGGTCATTAAATGCACTCAACAAGCTACAAAATTCCAACCTATCTTCCTCCTCTGATGTTATTATCCCTATGTCAAAGTGTATACATGTTGGGTCAATGTCTAAGTTTGTATATTCTAATTGAATATATTAAAATTACTACACGTCAGTGTACCTACTCTTCCTTCTCTTATAGGTTAAAAAAGTGTCATCATCTATATTCATTTACTTCTCATGTTCAATCCCGCAACTGGAAAGGAACATGCCCTCATACCATTGTAATATCCCAAACAATGATATTATACTCCTTTACTATTATAGGATTTGCTAGTACACTCAAGTGGATACAAAATAATGAATTTTATTGTCAATGCAAGGTGATGTATCAAAGGCCCTAAATTATAGAAAACTGGAGAATTTATAGGGTGGAAAGTTTAGAAAGAAATGGTACACTTACCACTGATAGACAAGAAGATGATACTCAAGAGATATGATGCATGAATATAGTGCTCTGAATATGAGGTAATGGTGCTCCCTTCCTTCATTTGACACCCAGCTATAAAGGAGGCTCTTCTCCAGCTAAATATGACATTTTTGGTGAAGGAGGTGTCAGATGCAAGTGAAACATTGCAGGACTGATGGTCTCCCCTTCCCAAAGAGAAATACCAGAGCATGCATAGGATATTCCAATAACTCCTTTGAATATGCCGATAACTGCTTCGAATATAAAAAAATTAGGACTAATAATCAGTCAAGGTAGTGGAGTTACCCTGCTGATGAAGATGAAGCTCGTATGTGGAAGATAAACTAGGATTCAGAGACCCAACGAATCCTTCTAGGGTTTTCTAGGTATTCCCTAGTTGCACATGCGAACCTGCAAACAATCTTCCAGTGGATGTTGAATCAATGGATATTGATGAATAAGATGAATACTAATGATATACATGTGTGGTATACCCTGAAAGAGATAGGGCATACAGTTGCATTGTCAAACCATCATTAGTTGAAGACTTCGTCTTCAACCCCAGCTACTGCTACTACATGTTGTGTTGCTGCCCAAAACTCCAAATCAATAATAATAATAGATACCTCCTTTAGTCCAATAACCCTTCTTAAATAGATTACGATGTGCTTTTACTTCCAACTCAACCCTTCTGACATAGGGTTGAGTTGGAAGTAAGTATCCAAATTATGGACCCATATTCTTGTTGAACCCCTAAGAGCCATGTCAAAGTTAAGGATGGTCAATCTGCCCAATTTTTTTTGCAACTCATAATTCTGGGTAACTGCTCTGTTAAAATTTATGGGATGGTTACTACTCTTCATATTGCAGAAATCTAAGAATGAAATTGTTGCATGGAACTCATCTTCCAAATACATGTACTCCTATAAGTAAGCTCCAAATGGTTCACTAGGTTCTCCTTGCATGAGTGGTCATGTTACTGCGTCTTCCAAGAAATGAGGCATAGTAGGTTTGTTATATATATGGGTTTTGTTTTGCATGTTGTTGTAAGCATGCTACCCACTACTATTGGTTGACCCCATATCTACGGGTGAAATATGTATACTGCTATGAATTTGTTTTGGCTTTAGATCCAATCTATTTATTGCATACAATACTTCCTCTTGTCCATTAGCTAGGTCAATAAATGCACTCAACAAGCTACAAAAATCCAGCCTATCTTACTCCTCTCATGTTCTTATGCCTCTGTCAAAGCGTATACATGTTGGGTCCATGTTTGAGTTGGTATATTCCAACTGAATATCTTCAAATTCCTACACGTCAGTGTACCTAATCTTCCTTCTCCTATAGGTTACAAAAGTGTCTTCTTCTATATTCATTTAATTCTAATGTTCAATCCCGTAACTGGCAAGGAACATGCTCTCATACCACTGTAATATCCCGAACAATGATATTCTACTCTACTATTATAGGATTTGCTAGTACGCTCAAGTGGGTACAAAATACAGAATTTTATTGTGAATGCAAGGTGACATATGAAAGGCCCTAAAATATAGAAAACTGGAGAATTTATAGGATTGAAAGTTCAGAAATAAATGGTACACTTACCACTGATAAACAAGTTGATGATACTCAAGAGATAAGATGCATGAATATAGTGCTGTAAATATGAGGTAATGTTGCTCCCTTCCTTCATTTGACACCCATATACAAAGGAGGCTCTTCTCCAACTAATGATGACTCTTTTGGTGAAGGAGGTGTTGGATGCAAGTGAAACTTTGTAGCACTGATGGTCTCCCATTCCCGAACAGAAATACCTTAGCATGAAGAGGATCTTCTAATAACTGCTCTGAATATTTCGATAACTCCTTTGAATGACAAAACTAAGGACTGTTAACCACTCAAGGTAGTGGAGTTACCTTGTTGATGAAGATGAAGCTGGCATGTAGAAGATAAACTAGGGTTCAGAGACCTAATGAATACTTCTAGGGTTTTACAGCTATTCCCTATTTGCACATGTGAAACTGTAAACAATCTTCCATTGGATGTTGAATCACTGGATATTGATGAATAAGATGAATACTGATGATATACATGTGTGGTATACTCTCAAAGAGATAGTGCATATAGTTGCATTGTCAAACCCTCGTTAGTTGAAGACTTCGTCTTCAACCCAAACTGTTGCTGCTACATGTTGTGCTATTGCCCAAAAATCCAAATCAACAATAATAATAGATACCTCCTTTAGTGCAATAACCCTTCTTAAATACATTAGGATGTGATTTTACTTCCAACTCAACCCTTCTGTCATAGGGTTGAGTTGGAAGCAAGTATCCAAATTCTGAACCCATATTCTTATTGAACCCCTAAGAGCCATGTCAAAATTTATGGGATGTCAATCTGCCCAAATTTTTCTGCAACTCATAATTATGGGTAACCGCTCTATTAAAATTTATGGGACGGTTACTAGTCTTCATATTGAAGAAGTCTGAGAATGAAATTGTTGCATGGAACTCATCTTGCAAATCCCTGTACTCCTATAAGTAAGCTCCAAATGGTTCACTGGGTTCTCCTTGCATGAATGGTCCTGTTACTACATCTTCCAAGAAGTGAGGCATAGTAGGTTTGCTGGAAGGTTTGTTATATATATGGGGTGTGTTTTACATGTTGGTGTAAGCATGATACCCACTACTATTGGTTGACCCCATATCTACGGGTGAAAGATGTATACTACTATCAATTGGTTTTGGCTTCATATCTAATCTACTTATTTCATACAATACTTCCTTTTGTCCCTTATCTAGGCCATTAAATACACTCAACAAGCTAAAAAATTCCAACCTATCTTCCTCCTCTCATGTTCTTATCCCTATGTCAAAGTGTATACCAGTTGGGTCCATGTCTGAGTTGGTATATTCTAACTGAATATATTCAAATTATTACATTTCAGTGTACCTACTCTTCCTTCTCCTATAGGTTACAAAAGTGTCTTCTTCTATATTCATTTACTTCTCATGTTCAATCCCGCAACTTGCAAGGAACATGCTCTCATACTACTATAATATCCCAAACAATGATATTCTACTCCTTTACTATTATAGGATTTTCTTGTACACTCAAGCGGGTACAAAATACTGAATTTTATTGTGAAAGCAAGGTGACGTATCAAAGGCCCTAAAATATAGAAAACTGGAGAATTTATATGGTGGAAAGTTTAGAAAAAAATGGTAGACTTACCAATGATAAACAAGCTAATGATATTCAATAGATAAGATGCATGGATATAATGCTGTAAATATGAGGTAATGGTGCTACCTTCCTTCATTTGACACCCAGCTACAAAGGAGGCTCTTCTCCAGCTAAAGATGACATTTTTGGTGAAGGAGGTGTCGGATGCAAGTGAGACTTTGTAGGATTGATGGTCTCCCCTTCCCGAAGAGAAATACCAGAGCATGTAAAGGATCTTCTGATAATTGCTCCGAATATGCAAATAAATACATCAAATGAAAAAAATGAGGACTAATAATCACTCAAGGTAGTGGAGTTACCCTGCTGATGAAGATGAAGATAATATGTGGAAGATAAACTAGGATTCAGAGACCCAACGAATACTTCTAGGGTTTTCCAGCTATTCCCAAGTTTCACATGTGAACCTGCAAACAATATTCCAGTGGATGTTGAATCACTAGATATGGATGAATAAGATGAATACTGATGATATAGATGTGTGGTATACCATGAAAGAGATAGGCCATATAGTTGCATTCTAAAACCCTCGTTAGTTCAAGACTTCATCTTCAACCCCAACTGCTACTGCTACACGTTGTTTTGCTGCCCAAAAATCCAAATCAATAAGAATAATAGATACCTCCTTTAGTCTAATAACACTTCTTAAATGGATTAGAATGTTCTTTTACTTCCAACTGAACCCTTCTGTCATAGGTTTGAGTTGGAAGTAAGTATCCAAATTCTGGACCCATATTCTTCTTGAACCCCTAAGAGCCATGTCAAAGTTAGGGATGGTCAATCTGCCCAAATTTTCCTCCAACTAATAATTCTGGGTAACTGCTCTGTTAAAATTTATGGGACGGTTACTACTCCTTGTTGATGTATTTGTAACTTCAGAATGTATTCATTTATGTGTCTTATGTATTGTAACCTAATTTTTATTCCAGGATGTATCTATTATGCATTTGAGTCATGTTGTCATGCCCCGTTGTTTCGATCAGGAGGATCAATAATGCAAACAAGTCATGTCAAGTCATGGTCGGTAACCCTCCGATTGTCTAAGTGTTAAAGTCCCCGCAGTTCCGGGGCACTAGGGTTATTAGACTCTGCTAGTAGAGGTGGGCCCTAGAAGGGTTTTAGTTATGTCAGGATTAGTATAAATAGAGAACTAGAGTCTCTATTTAACACACAAGTCATACACACTCAAGTGTAGCGCATAGTTGAGGAAGGAGAAGACACTGGGGCTAGTCAAGAAGAAGATTACTGTTGTTGGGAGATCACTTACTATTTTGGTACTGATTCTATCTCTAAGGAAGTTGCGGGGTTTTCTCCTTTATGGTTTCCCTGAGGAAAAACACTATGTTCATTGTCTCTTTTGTTTGATTGATGTACTTGTTATTCTCTCAGTTAAAGATCCTAATAATGCTAGCTTAATGTTGAAAAACTAACATGGTATCAGAGCTAACCTGAGAAGAAGACACTGAGCAGCTATGGGAACTAGGGCTTCCTATTTTGTGGATCTTCCTCCATAGATTTTCAGCAAAAGTAAGGTGGAACAAATCTCCTCCTTAGGGTGCATCTTTCTGTCGAAGCACAATCCAATTCTGAGGTTTTTCAGTTTTGGACCTGTCACTGCTGTCGAAAATTAGGGATTTTTATAGAAGAGGAATTTTTCAGTGAGCCCGGGCCTAGATTGATCTCCTCCCCAAAATAGAAGTTAGGGACAAATTTCAAGGAATTTGGGTGGACAAAACTCCGAAAAAGAAAAACCCTAATTTGCTCCTAAACCAGCTCTGTAGGATTTCAGCTCAAGTCTCAGGCCCGACATTTTGACCTGGTAAGATCTAAGATCTCTTGTATTTTCATTTGAGATTGTCATTTTAAAATATGTTTCATCATACCAAGCTTGATGAAAATCTTGAGGGAGCTGATAACTTCCGAGCCTGGAAGTATAGGATCTCCCTGGTCCTGGAAGAGAATGAATTAGACTCCTACATTCATGAGGAGGTTCCAGTTCCAGAGGGAGATGAGGCAAAGTCCTTACATAAGAAGAAGATGGTTATGGAAAAGAGGATCATTGCTGATTCTCTCAAGGATCACCTTATCCCATAGGTGTCCTCTCTTAAGACACCTAAATCTATGTTTGATGCCCTAACCAAGTTGTTTGAAGGAAAGAACATAAACCAGAAGATGACTTTGAGGAATCAACTAAAGAATGTGAAGATTCAGAATGCAGAAACTATCCAGTCTTACTTCACAAGGGTTTCTCATATCAAGGAACAATCAGAAGCTGTTGATGAAGAAGTGGAAAATGCAGAGATTGTGATGACTACTTTGAATGCCCTTCCTAGGTCATGGGATTCTTTCATTCAAGGAATCTGTGCTAGAAATAAGTTAGTCAAATGCAGCAGACTATGGGAAGAATGTTCTCAATAAGAAGCACGGATAGCAGCTCGAGAAGAGAATATGGGAAGTGAATACCAAGCTCTCACAGTTCACTCCAAAAGAAGTAGAAGAAGACATCATCACTTCAAAGGTAAGAATCCTCATCATAGAGATAACAATAGAAATGATCTATCTAGAATAATATGTTATACATGTGATGAGATAGGGAACTTTGCAAAAGACGGTCCTAAGAGCAAGAACCACTCTCATAAGAAGAAGGGGAACAAAATAAGACATCATGCTCATGCTGCTGAGGATGATGAACCATCCGAGAAGAGATCCAGATATGAAAGTGAAGATTCTTCAAGCGACGATGAATATGTTTTGATCTCCACTCTCACAGGTAACATTACTCATGGCAGTGATGATTGGCTTATAGACAGTGGGGCTTCCAAACATATGATGAAATTCAAGGAATCCTTTGTAAGAATGTCAAAACATGAATCACCTCACAAGGTGAAGCTAGGAGATGACTACCAATATCCAATAAACGGTAGTGGGGAATATTCATACAAACTAGACTCTGGTAAGTCTCTAACAATGAAAGAAGTATTGTTTGTGCTAGGACTCAAGAAGAACCTTCTCTCCATATTGGCATTGGATGCAAAAGGAATGCGGGTTGCATTCATAGATGGTCAAGTCATTATGTGGCCAAAAGGAAAGACTGTCGATGATGTAGTGGTGATTGGAGAACAAGAAGGAGGCTTGTACAAATTCAAGGGCCATCCAAAACAAGCCTTGGTCCATGATACAGTAGAGCCAAGTGAACTTTGGCATAGAAGGCTTGCACATGTGCATTACAGAGCACTACCTATTGCAAGCAAAGCTATTGAAGGTCTTCTATAATTTCAAGCCAAACATGATGGTGTCTACAAAGGATGTGCGAAAGGAAAGAATACAAAGAAGACATTTCCTAGCAGCGAAAACAAAGCCAAAGCTATACTAGCAATCATCCACTCCGATGTATGCGGTCCTATGTCATCAAAATCACTAAGCGGGTATGCATACTATGTTTCTTTTATTGATGATTTTTCAAGAAAGACATGGGTTTACTTCATAAAGAACAAAGACAAAGTATTCAGTAAGTTCAAGGAATTCAAAGCTTTGATTGAGAACCATACCGAAAAGAAGATTAATACTTTTCGATCAGATAATGGTGGAGAATTCACTTCAAATGAATTCAAAGAGCTATGTAAAGAATCAAGGATTAAGAGGGAGTTGTCCACTCCTTATCATCCACAACATAATGGGGTTGCAGAACGAAAGAATAGAACTATCATGGAAGCTGCAAGAGCTATGCTTCATGATCAAGATCTTCCTATGCATCTTTGGGCTGAAGCTGCTAGAACAACAGTGTATGTACAGAACCGTACTCCACATAGAGTACTCAAGAACAAGATTCCTGAAGAAGTCTTCTCCGACAAGAAACCAGAAGTCAGCCATCTTAGAATATTCAGCTGTCTTGTGTACATACACATTCCAAAAGAGAAGAGAACAAAATTAGATCCTTCAGGAAAGAAGGGCATATTTGTGGGATACTCTGAAAACTCGAAGGCTTACAGAATCTATTTCCCAGGATACAAGAAGGTTGACATCAGCAGGGATGTGACATTTGATGAAAAGACAACCTACAACAAATATAGAAAGAGATCTGGTGAAGAACTTGAAGAAACAGAAGCAGAAGTACCCAGAATTCATGATACAACCATGAATGAAGAAGCTCAAGAAGAAGATCGATATTTCGAGGAACCACAAAGACCTGTAGATCCATCTCTGGAAAAGAATCCTCATAAGAGGAAACCTTCTTGGGTACAAGAACTCATCCAAGGTGTGGAAAGATATGGGGCTCCAGAGGAAAATCACAGAGAAAGAAAGAGGACCAGATCCTGCTCTGGGTATGTAGCCTTACTATGTGATTTCATTGATAAAGAACCTTCTAGTTATGAAGAAGCGACAAAACAGAAAGAATGGAAGGATGCTATGATCGAAGAATATCAATCGATCAGGAAGAATGATGTTTGGGATGTTGTCCCAAGACCGAAAGGGAAGTCAGTTGTAACTTCAAAATGGATCTACAAGATCAAGCATGCTGCAGACGGTAGCATTGAAAAGTATAAGGCAAGATTTGTAGCTCGGGGTTTCTCTCAGAAAGAAGAAATAGACTATGAAGAAACCTTTGCACCTATAGCCAGATACACTTCCATCAGATCAATACTTGCTCTGGCTGCAGTGATAAAATGGAAGATACACCAGATGGATGTCAAGACTACCTTCTTGAATGGTGTAGTAGAAGAGGAAGTATATGTAGAACATCCACTCGATTTTGAGACACATGATAGAGAGTCTCATGTATGCAAATTGAAGAAATCCTTGTATGGTTTGAAGCAGGTACCCAGGACCTAGTACAACAGAATTGACAGCTTTCTATCTAGTTTGGGCTTTACCAAGAGTAAAGCAGATTCCAACATTTACTACAAGGTTGAAGATGGAAACCCAGTGATGCTTCTACTATATCTAGATGATCTATTTGTGACAGGTACAAATGGGTTGATTGCTGATACGAAGAGAAATCTTGCTGCTGAGTTCGAAATGAAGGAATTGGGGATGATGCATTACTTTCTAGGTATGGAGGTGTGGCAGAGTGCAGATGGAATCTTCCTTGGATAAGGGAAGTATGCAGTAGAGATCCTGAAGAGGTTTGGAATGATGGACTGAAAGGCTATGACCACACCCATGGCATCGAACCTGAAGCTATTGAGTGATGCTTCATCAAAGTCAGTTGATGCTACGATGTATCATCAGATTATTGGGTCATTGATGTACCTGACGAACACAAAACTAGATATTTGCTTTGTCGTGAACACCTTGAGCCAGTTTCTGATAGATTCGAGACATGTTCACTTGACTGCTGCAAAGCATATTCTGAGGTACCTGAAGGGTACAATTGATTATGGGCTCAAGTACAATGCGAATCAAAAGATTAACCTGGAGGGTTATGTTGATTCTGATTGGGCAGGCAGTACCATCGATAGGAAGAGCACTTCAGGGTGTTGCTTCAGTATGGGGTCAAGTGTGATCTCTTGGTTTAGCAGGAAGCAATCCTGTGTGGCACTGAGTATAGCTGAAGCAGAGTATGTCATAGTTGTTCATCTAGTTGTGAGGCAGTATGGCTATGGAAGCTACTGTCTGATATATTTGATCTCCAGTTGGATGCTACTTGTATACATTGTGACAACCAGAGTTGCGTGAAGTTGTCAGAGAATCCAGTGTTCCATGACAAGTCGAAGCATATCGATATCAAGTACCACTATATCAGGGATATGGTGCAGAGAGGAGCAGTGAAGCTTCAGTATGTTACGACGGAGGAACATATAGCCGATGTATTGACAAAGCCATTGGCTTGGCTGAATTACGAGTACTTCAGGGAGAATCTTGGTGTTCTCCAGATTGAGGTTTCCTCCAAGAGAAAGTGATGAGACCCATATCCATTCTGACATGGTGAGAGGATTGGTTCCTTCCATGGTCAAATGTAAGGGCTGAGCCATTCTATCATGGTGAGAGGATTGGTTCCTTCCATGTCAGATATGAGTGCTGATATCCATAGCCATTCTAATGAGTAGGTCAGATATAAGGGCTGAGCCATTCTATCATGGTGAGAGTATTGCTTCCTTCCATGTCAGATATGAGTGCTGCCCATTCTGTCGAGTAGGACAGATGTAAGGGAAATTGCCATTCTTTGAATGGAGCTATTTGGTGAGGTACCAGGAACACTCAGTCTAGGACTAAGTAGCCATTCTGATCTGATAGAGGGATGTGTTCCCACTTGATTAGATGTAAGGGCTAAACCATTCTGTTATGGCTAAAGGATTAAGTTCCTTCCATGTTATATGTGAGTGTTGGCCATTCCGACGAGCAGGTCGGATGTAAGGGCAACTTCCATTCTCTAGGAGAATGGAGGCACCTGGTCAGTTACCAAGTAGCTAAATCGAGGAGGACTAGGGGCCATTCTGATATGACTGTAGGATTGGTTCCTACAAGATCAGATGTGAGTGCAAGCCCTTTCATCACTGTGAGCAGGATGTGTTCTAGCCTTAATGAATGTAAGTGTAGAAATATTTCATCATTGTGAGCAGGATGTGTTCCCGCCTGGATGAGAGTCTTTCATCATTGTGAGCAGGATGCAGTTCTAGCCTAGGTGGAAGAACAATGTTCTTCCATCATTGTGAGCAGGACGTGGTTCTGGCCTAGATGAAAGTGAGGAAGTCTTCCATCATTGTGAGCAGGATGTGGTTCCGGCCTCAGTGAAAGAACAAAGTTCTTTCATCATTGTGAGCAGGATGTGGTTTTGGCCTGGATGGAATTGAAAAACTCTTCCATCATTGTGAGCAGGATGTGTTCCAGCCTAGATGGATGTGAGTACTGTGCCCTTCTAATGAGTAGGTCAGATGTAAGTGCTAAAGACCTTTCACAAATGATAGTAGTTGTGTCCTATTATGCTGGTGAATGTGAGTGTTGGGCCCTTCTGACGAGTAGGTCAGATGTAAGTGCTGGAAAAGACCTACATCGAGGCTAGGCCTAAAACCAGCATGAAAAAGGGCTGGCTCTATAGAACTTCCTGTGACGAGAAGAATCATGAGATGGCACCAGTGATGATTTATATCGAGTGATGATCGAGATATAGTGATGATGATCCAGCAGTGATGATCCAGATCGAGTGATGATCGAGATCCAGTGATGACAACCAGTGATGATCCAGATCCAAAGATGATGCCTCATGATGATCCAGATCGAGTGATGATCCAGATCCAGAGATGATGCCTCATGATGATCCAGATCGAGTGATGATCCAGATCCAGAGATGATGTCCCATGATGATCCAGATAGAGAGATGATCCAGATCCAATGACTTGAAGACAAAGATGACTTGAAGACTCAAGAATACCAGATATGCAGATGATGAGATGATCCAGTTGATATAGAGAAGAAGACCAGTGCTGAAAATCATGTCGAAATAATACATTCCTAGTTAAGAGGGAGTGTTGATGTATTTGTAACTTCGAAATGTAATCATCTATGTATCTTATGTATTGTAACCTGATGTTTATTCTAGGATGTATCTATTCTATATTTGAGTCATGTTGTCATGCCCTAATGTTTCAATCGGGAGGATCAATAATGCAAACAAGTCATGTCAAGTCATGGTGGGTAACCCTCCGATTGTCTAAGTGTTAAAGTCCCCGCAGTTCCGGGGCACTAGGGTTATTAGACTCTCCTAGTTGAGGTTGGCCCTAGTAGGGTTTTAGTAATGTCGGGATTAGTATAAATAGAGAATTGGAGTCTCTATTTAACACACAAGGCATACACACTCAAGTGTAGAGCATAGTTGAGGAAGGAGAAGACACTAGGGCTAGTCAAGAAGAACATTACTGCTGTTGGGAGATCACTTACTGTTTTGGGAATTTTACTATTTTGGTGCTGATTCTATCTTTGAGGAAGTTGCGGGGTTTTCTCCTTTATGGTTTCCCTGAGGAAAAACACTGTGTTCATTGTCTCTTGTGTTTGATTGTTGTACTTGTTATTCTCTCAGTTAAAGATCCTAATAATGCTAGCTTAATGTTGAAAAACTAACACTCCTCATATTGCAAAAGTATGAGAATCACATTGTTGCATGGAACTCATCTTCCAAATCCCTGTACTCCTATAAGTAAGCTCCAAATGGTTCACTAGGTTCTCCTTAAATGAGTGGTCCTGTTATTGCATCTTCCAAGAAATGAGGTATAGTAGGTTTGCTGGAAGGTTTGTTATATATATGGGGTGTGTTTTGCATGTTGGTGTAAGCATGCTACCCACTACTATTGATTGACCTCATATCTACAGGTGAAATATGTATAGTTATATCAATTGGTTTTGGCTTCAGATCCAATCTATTTATTGCATACAATACTTCCTTTTGTCCCTTAGCTAGGTCATTAAATGCACTCAACAAGCTACAAAATTCAAACCTATCTTCATCCTCTCATGTTCTTATCCCTCTGTCAAAGTGTATATCTATTGGGTCCATGTCTGAGTTGCTATATTCTAACTGAATATCTTCAAATTCCTACACATCAGTGTACCTACTCTTCCTTCCCCTATAGGTTACAAAAGTGTCTTCTTCTATATTCATTTACTTCTCATGTTCAATACCACAACTGGCACGGAACATGCTCTCATACAACTGTAATATCCCAAACAATGATATTACACTCCTTTAATATTATAGGATTTGATAGTACACTCAAGTGGGTACAAAATACTAATTTATTGTGAATGCAAGGTGATGTATCAAAGGCCCTAAAATATAGAAAACTGGAGAATTTATAGGGAGGAAAGTTCAGAAATAAATGGTACACTTACCACTGATAAACAAGATGATGATACTCAAGAGATAAGATGCATGAATATAGTGCTATAAATATGAGGTAATGGTGCTCCCTTCCTTCATTTGACACCCAGCTACAAAGGAGGCTCTTCTCCAGCTAAAGATGACATTCTTGGTGAAGGAGGTGTCGGATGCAAGTGAAACTTTGCAGGACTGATGGTCTCCCCTTCCTGAAGAGAAAGATAAGAGCATGTAGAGGACCTTCCAATAACTCCTATGAATATGCTGATAACTGCTTCAAATGACAAAACTAAGGAATGATAACCCCTCAAGGTAGTGGATTTTCCCTGTTGATGATGATGAAGCTGATATGCGAAAGATAAACTAGGATTCAGAGACCCAACAAATACTTCTAGGGTTTTCCAGCTATTCCCTAGTTGCACATGTGAACCTGCAAACAATATTCCAATGGATGTTGAATCACTGGATATGGATGAATAAGATGAATAATGATGATATAAATGTGTGGTATACCTTTAAAGAGATAGGGCATACTGTTGCATTGTAAAACCCTCGTTAGTTGAAGACTTCGTCTTCAACCCCAACTGCAGCTGCTACACGTTGTGCTGCTGGCAAAAAATACAAATCAGCAATAATAATAGATACCTCCTTTAGTCCAATAACCCTTCTTAAATAGATTAGGATGCAATTTTAATTCCAACTCAACCCTTCTATCAGACGGTTGAGTTGGAAGTAAGTATCCAAATTCTAGACCCATATTCTTGTTAAACCCCTAAGAGCCATGTCAAAGTTAGGGATGGTCAATCTACCCAAATTATTCTGCAACTCATAATTCTGGGTAACTTCTCTATTAAAATTTATGGTATGGTTACTACTCTCCATATTGCAGAAGTCTGAGAATGACATTGTTGCATGGAATTCATCTTCGAAATCCCTCTACTCCTATAAGTAAGCTCGAAATGGGTCACTAGGTTCTTTTGGCATGACTCATCCTGTTACTGCATCTTCCAATAAATGAGGCATAGCAGGCTTGCTGGAAGGTTTGTTATATATATATGGGGTGTGTTTTGCATGTTGGTGTAACCATGCTACCCACTACTATTGGTTGACCCCATATCTATGGGTGAAAGATGTATACTGCTATGAATTGGTTTTGGTTTCAGATCCAATCTATTTATTGCATACAATACTTCCTTATGTCCCTTTTCTATGCATTAAATGCACTCAACAAGCTACAAAATTCCAACCTATCTTCCTCCTCTTATGTTCTTATCCCTATGTCAAAGTGTATACCTGTTGGGTCCATGCCTGCATTGGTATATTCTAACTAAATATATTCAAATTACTACATGACAGTGTGCCTACTCTTCCTTCTCCTATAGGTTACAAAAGTGTCTTCTTATATATTCATTTACTTCTCATGTTAAATCCCGCAACTGGCAAGGAACATGCTCTCATACCACTGTAATATCCCAAACAATGATATTCTACTCCTTTACTATTATAGGATTTTCTAGTACACTCAAGTGGGTACAAAGTACTGAATTTTATTGTGAATGCAAGGTGACATATGAAAGGCCCTAAAATATAGAATACTGGAGAATTTATAGTGTTGAAAGTTCAGAAAGAAATGGTACACTTACCACTAATAAACAAGCTGATGATACTCAAGAGATAAGATGCATGAATATAGTGCTGTAAATATGAGGTAATGGTGCTCCCTTCCTTCATTTGAAACCCAGCTACAAAGGAGGCTCTTCTCCAGCTAAAAATGACATTTTTGGTGAAGCAGGTGTTGGATGCAAGTGAAACTTTGTAGGACTGATGGTCTCCCCTTCCCAGAGATAAAGACTGGAGCATGCAGAGGATCATCCAATAACTGCTCTGAATATGCTGATAACTACTTTGACTGACAAAACTAAGGACTGATAATCACTCAAGGTAGTGGAGTTACCTTGTTGATGAAGATGAAGTTGATAAGCGGAAGATAAAATAGGATTCAGAGACCCAACAGATACTTCTAGGGTTTTCCAGCTATTCCCTAGTTGGACATGTGAACATGCAAACAATATTCCAGTGGATGTTGAATCACTGGATATGGATGAATAAGATGAATACTGATGATATACATGTGTGGTATACTGTAAAAGAGATAGGGAAACAGTTGTAGTGTCAAACCCTTGTTAGTTGAAGACTTGGTCTTCAACTCCAAATGTTGCTGCTACACGTTGTGCTGCTACCAAAACTCCAAATCAACAATAATAATAGATACCTCCTTTAGTCCAATAACCCTTATTAAATACATTAGGATGTGCTTTTACGGTTTTAATGTCAATTTTACGGTTTATGCTTCACTTTTTCTTGCATGCAATTATATTTTTATGTTGACTTCAATCCTATGGAAATAAGGCTTCCTTTATCAAAATGATGACTTTAATACTGAATAAGTGCCCTGATATGTTCTAAGTATCAATTGTCCTGATTCAATTCTCTTTCATGCAATACCCACTTGCACCTATGGGAATTAAGTAGGTTAGTGGATGTTTTGGTGCTGAATTAGAAGAGAACATTACATGTTCCCATGGAAAGAGGAACTGAGAAGGTGGCTCATTTAATTGAAAAACTGACCAAAATACCTAGGAAATATTATATATAACATCGAATGAGGAGGTTGCTCATTGCATTCTAATAGATTAGAACCTTGTGGAATTGTTGAAAACTGGAAAGTTAGGCACAGAAGTGGAATTTGATGAGGGGAAGGCTAGAGTGAATCACTGAGATTTTATGTCTGCAAGTGTGACTACTAGATTACTAAGAGTACTAAATAGGATTCTACAGATCATCTTTGTCCTGGTGGTTCAGTGAATAGGCTTCGGATTCCTAAAGCAAGTGATCTTGGCTACTTTCAGGAGATGATTGGGAGGAACATTCTTCTTTGGGTGTTTTCCCGCTTCAACATTTAACTGGTTCTAAGTTGTTCTACTTATTAAACTTGAAACTATTTTATGTTTATATTTGTATGTTTATAAATGTTAAACATTTTTCAAAACTATTACTTGTTCTGTAATAAGTAGGAAAATATTTCTAATTTCCTATTAATTTTATCAGTAAATGAACGTTATTCTTTACCCACAATTTTTATAGTAATATTTAGTAGGCTATCTTATATTTATTATCTAGAAACAATATCACATTTTCATATATAGTTTTTCTTATAGTATTATATTGATATTGAATAGTTAGTATTACTCTAGTTCTTCTTTATACCTTTGCATGAATAGTTTTCGGTTATAGAATCACAAATAATTTGCAGAAATACTTTTAGGTTACAGAATTTAGGTCGTAGAATAACAAATAGGTTTCATAAATAATTTTACGTTATAGAATAACAAATACGTTGCATAAATACTTTTAGGTTACCAAATAACAAATAAGAGTAGAAATAATTAAAAAGCTAAAACAATGCTATCACCAGTTAACTAATTTTAATGAGCTACAATTATAGTTATGATTTGGTCTGTTTGAACATGGACATCCCATGTTTTCAACAAACCTAATATAAAAGCATGATGGAATACAACAAGGGTTCAAAACCCACAAGAATATTAATAACTTTCTCAAATAAGAATTTATTTAGCCGAACTGATTTTTACTTTTACTAAAATCACACAACTGAGAGGCCATCTTTTATTAGAAAACGACTTAGGGTAAAAACTCCCCATAATAATGAATTTAAAGGAAACGCTATAACTATAAAATTGAACCAATATCTCCTTTTTAAACTCTGTTAACAAAAACCAAGGATTTAGCTAGTTTACCCAAAATATTATCAAATAACTAAAAACCTACAAGCAAAAGACCTAATCTCTTTTATCCAAGTTTGGCCCTTAACCATCTGAAAAATCACGTGGAAAATTTTTTATACAACAATTCTAAGAGTTAGAAATAGGCTTAATAATATAGCAGAACCACAAACATCCTCGTAACACCCGTAGCACTATGCGAATGTGTTCCTTGTGTTCCTCTTTACTCTTAGAGTAAACTAGGATGTCGTTATAAAGACCAAAACAAATTTATCCTGATATTTATTGAACATAATGTTCATCATACACATAAAGTTTACAGGTGCATTGTTCAACCTGAACGGCATTACTACAAACTCGTAGGGACCGTACCTTGTACAAAAGGTAGTTTTGTGAATATACTCGTCATGAATTCGTACCTAATGGTACATAGATTGCAGGTCAATCTTTGAAAATATATTGGATCCTCCTATTTCATTGAACAATTCATCGATCCTAGGGAGTGGGTATCGATTCTTGTTAGAATAATCAACCCATAGTTACCTACATTAGACATTAATTTAATTATTTTTGTCTTATCACCCAGTTTCCTAGATTCCATTCTATGCTAGCTTCCTTCTACATGTCATAGAATTCAACACATGATAAAAATGAGTCATGGAGCGCTTGGGAAACATCACGGAAAACCATTTTAGCATGTCTGCTTTATTCCATATTCTCTAAAGCACATATCTTCTTTTTCTTAAAAGATGCCTTGTTTTATTTCTGATTTAAGGCAAAAGGAAAAGCTAGACTAGGTGTAGTTTCCTTGTTTTTTTCCCACATCATCCTCCATTTTTTTCTCCAAATAAAACCATGTATGAGTTTTCTTTCCATCCCTCTTTAGCTTTCCTACTTGACTTAGCAAATGAGCATCTACCTAGATTTGGAAATTGCTTTATGAACCTATGGGCAATTTGACTACTTTTGGTAAGCCTTCTTTTTTACTATTTCAAATGGAATATTTATGCATTCAATTATATCATGTAATTATATATTATAGCAGCCTATTACTTCACAAGGCTGGCTATTGTACACTTACTCAATACAGATTAGTGTTATTCTCAAATTTCAGTCTCCTTTGGTGTGAATTTTGCATGTTTGATTAGTGATTTTGTGAGTGTAATTGTTCTATATCTTGGGTTCAATTTCCACATGGTATCAGAGCCTTCATAGATCAATTTATATCCTTCCATAATTCTATTGGAGGTTGGAAATCTTGACTGCGAGCACATTCTGCTAACTGGAGGGCATAGTTTCTGAGCTATGGACTAATTTGAAAAGATCATCTTGACTCCATTCAATTTCTTTGATTGGAAAGTTGAGATGGAGATATTTTTAGAGAAAAATGTCTCTACAAGGTGACTATGGTAACTGAGGTAGAGCCCAATGCAGCTGCATAGAAAATTAAATGGCACAACAGGAGGAATGAGGCCTATGGTGTTTTTTGTCTGAGCATTTCAAGAGACCTCCTCTTCCATCTTGATCAATTGATATCACCTAATGAAGTGTGGGAGAAGGTAGAAGATATTTTTGTAAAGACATATGAGAAGAGAGGACATCAAATCGAGAATGAGCTGGTCTCCTTGAGTCCCAGTAGCTTTGAATCATTGCAACTCTAATTTTCAAAGTTTAAGGCCCTTGTTTTGCAGTTGAAATAGTGTGGGATCAAAAACAAGGAAGAGCAACTAGTTTTGGCCATACTCTCTAAGACCAGTCCTGAGTATTTAGTGGTTTTTTCTACCTTCCATGCCACCAAGTTGATAGCTCGAGCCTGGAATATTCCTTATCTTGCAGATTTCATGGAATCCATCACACATGTGCAAGATAAGCTGGTGATGATGGGCACCATCAAAACTTCCAAAGACTAAGCTTTGGTTGCTGGAGATTCAAGGGCGGATTCAAAAAGAAAGAAAAAATCTAAAACTCCATTTGAGTAAAAGAGAGACAAGATAAAGTCTCAAGAGGATCCCCAAGGTTCCAAGAAGAACTCCCAGAAGAAGAAGAACAAAGGAGAAATGAGCAAGTGCACATACTAGAGTAAGGGATATCATCCTAAGAGCTCTTGTATGAAGAAGCAAATTAACATGTTGATCCAACTCTTGGAGAAGAATAACATCTCCCTTCCTGATTGCTCAAAGAAGAGGGAAGGAGGATCAAATTCAGAGGATAGAGAGAGAGTACATGCCTTGGTTGCTGGCCCATCAAGCTCACCTAGCTTCATCATAGACTATGAAGATTCTAGACATATGGTTTCGATAAAAGAGAAATTCTCCTCTCTTGACATATCAAAAGGTCCACCAATAGTTTTGGGAGATGACTCTCTCACTAACAGTTTGGGGAAGGGAAAGATTGATCTTGACCATGGTAAGTTCAATAACGTGTTGTATGTTCCAGGTCTTACCTCTAATCTCTTGTCAGTGTATCTGAAAAACTCATACCGAGTCTTTAAAGAAGGTTATCTTCTCCCCTGATGATGTTGAAATCACTGATATTTTGAATGGTAAAGTCATAGAAAAAGGTGTTGTTGATCACACTTCGAAGGTATACGAGTTTTCCCATTTTCTACCCTACTCAAACCCCTCTTCTCTTCTAATTCATGCTAATGAATAAAGCAAGCTTTGGCCAAAAATATTTGGCCATCTTAAAAACAAGTCTATTTCTTATTTGAGTGAAAATATTATGGTCATAGGGTTCCCAAAGATCAAGTTTTCTAAGGGAGTTTCTCAAGGTTGTAACCTAGTAAAACATTGAGAGCACAAGAATGAGAAAGCTAGTCATGAGAGAACCTCTGCACCTCTTGAGCTGATCCACAGTGACATTTTTGGTCCATTCCCTCATATGTCCATGAGTTAATACAAATATGTATTGGCCTTCATAGATGACTTTTCCAAGTATTGTTGGGTTCACTCCCTAAAGCATAAGTCTGAAGTTTTTGACCTCTTCAAAGTCTTTAGAGCCTTGATTGAAAACTAGTATGGGAGGAAACTCAAGATCCTCAGATATTAAAATGGTGGTAAGTATTTCAAGTATGAGTTCATTTAGTATTGTAAAGATGCAGCGTTCGATCTTTTACACGCCATAACAAAATGGTGTTTTTGAGAGAAAGAACGGATCACTTAAGGAGATGGAAACTTGTATGATAGAGGCTAAGACTTTGCCACCAAAGTTTTGGGCCGAGGCTATAAACTGTGCATCCTACATCTAGAATAGGGTGCTTCATAAGTACCTTGATGGTATGACTCCTTTCTAAGCTTGGAGTGGGCACAAGCTAGATGTGACCCATTTCAGGATTTTTGGCTCAAAGGCTTGGGCTAGACTTCCAACTGAAAAGAGGAAGGATTTGCAACCCCAAAGCCAAGAGTGCCTTTTTGTTGGGTATTTTGAAGATTCAAAAGGGTAAAATATGATAAACTTGAGCACTAAAAAATATTTCATTGAAATAAGTGTTTAGTTCCAAGAAGATCCTTTAGCAGCAGTTGAAGTTGGAGAGTCCTCTTCACCACCGGAACCATTGATTGTAAGTGAAGAGACTAATAAGTTTTCTGATTCTGATATGTATGATAATGATGATTTTATTGCATATCCTAACAATCCTACAAGACCAAAATGTGAAGAAAAGACCATTCATGTAGCTCGTGAACTAGATGGAAATCCCAGTGACACTAGGAGGAATAGATCTCAATCGGAGAGTGCCCTTTGTTTGAAAGATACTCTATTTGATGAAAAATGATATCTAATGGTTGAATCAGATCCATACAAATATGAAGATTCATCACATGATCCAATATGGGAAACATCCATGAAATAAGAATTCAGCTCACTCTAGAAGAACAACACCTGGGAACTGGTTGATCTTCCCCCAGGGAGGAAGCTAGTTCAATGTAAGTGGGTTTTCAAGACTAAGTTTTCTGCTGATGTTTCACCTTTAAAATATAAAGCAATATTGTTATCCAAGGGATACTCACAAGTACATGGTATTTACTACAATGAAACCTTTGCACCAGTGTCAAACATGGACTCCATAAGGCTAGCTCTAGCCATTGCAGCTTCGAAGTAGTGGGAAGTGCATCACATGTATGTGAAGTGTGTTTTCATAAAAGGATGTCTCAATAAAGAGATTTACATGCAGCAACCTGAATTGTTTGTTTCTAATCCATATTTAGTGTCCAGGTTAAATAAGTCATTGTATGGACTCAAGCAAGCCCCTAGGGCTTGGTATGCCAAGATTGATGGATTTCTGCTGTCATTGAGTATTGTTCGATGCAAGTATAATCCTAATGTCTATTTGAATATGATTCATGGTTCTTTGATGATTATTGTTTTATATGTGGATGACCTACTAATTACAAGAAGTTCAAAGAAAGAGATTACCTCCTTGAAGGATGCAATGAACCCTGCATTTTCTATGACATATTTGGGATTGTTGAGCCAATTCTTGGGTCTCAGAATTGCTCAATCCCAAAATGGAATCAAAGTAAATCAGTATAGGTATGCTTTATATTTTTTGAACAAGCTCAACATGAAATACTGCAAGCCAAGCAAGACTCCCTTCCTTTTAGGAGTTAAGCTCGAAGAAGCAGGTTCTTCTCCTATGGCAAATAATACACTGTATAGGAAGTTGACTGGGTGTTTGATTTATCTTACACACACTTGACCTGATCTATCTTATGCAGTTAGTGTGGCTTCGAGATACATGTATCAGCCTCATGAGATCCACTGCAGAGAAGCCAAAAGGATCCTAAACTTTGTTTAAGGAATACGAACTCATGGGATCTTCTACAAATCAAAATACTATCTTAATTTGATTGGGTTTACTGACAGTGATTGGGAAGGTGGAAATACAGATGAAAATTATATATCAGGATATGTGTTCATGCAACAACTCAATGTTTGTGGTTGCAGGGGATACTTGAAGAATGTGGCTTTGAATCAGAGTTTTCAACTATTATCTATTGTGATAATCAGAGCACCATTTGAATCTGCAATGATCTAGTTCAGATACATCGAACCAAGCACATTGAGATCCATATGCACTACATCAAAAAACATGTGCATGATGGTACCATTGATCTACTCTTCTGTGCATCTGCAGAACAAGTAGTAGACATATTCACCAAATTTTTTTGTGAGAAGACATTCAGTAAACTCAAATAATTGCTGGGGATTGCTAATCATGATTTGAAGCATGATTGATGACAATATTTCCAAATTTTGCTTTTCCTGTCCATGTTTAAGGGAGGATTTTCCCACTGGGCTTTTGCCTCTTTCATTTGTTATGATGGACAAGCAATATGTAAAGGGTGACTAAGCCTTGTTTCTAGGCCCTATATTTTTCTGATATTTAATCATAAATTCAGGATTAAGGGGGGGTGTTAGAATAATCAACCCATAGTTTCCTACATTAGACATTAATTTAATTATATTTGTCTTATTACCTAGTTTCCTAGATTCCATTCTATTCTAGTTTCCTTCTACATCTCCTAGAAGTCAAGACATGCTAAAACTGAGTCTTGGAGCACTTGGGAAACATCCTAGAAACCCAATTTATCATGTGTGCTTTATTCCATATTCACTAAAGCACATATCTGCTTTTTCTGAAAAGCTGCCTTGTTTTATTTCTGGTTTAAGGCAAAAGGAAAAGCTAGACTAGGTGTAGTTGCCTTATTTTTTCCACACATCATCCTCCCTCATTTTCTCCAAATAAAAAAATCTATTATTTGTCTCTCCATCCCTCTTTATCTTTCCCACTTGACTTAGCAAATTTGTGAGAATCTACCTAGATTTGGAAACTGCTTTATGCACCTATGGGGGATTTGACTAGTTTTGGTAAGCCTGCTTTTTTACTATATCAAATGGCATATTTATGGATTTGATTCTATCATGTAATTATATATTACAACAGCCTATTAATTCATAAGGTTGTCTATTGTACACTTACTTAATATAGATTAGTGTTATGCTCCAATTTCAGTCTCATTTCGTGTGAATTGTGCATGTTTGATTAGCAATTTTGTGAGTGTAATTGTTCTATCTCTTGGGTTCATTTTCCACAGTTATTGATAGCCATATTTTTAATATGGTGGTAATCAATGCACATCTGCATCGTACCATCCTTATTCTTTACAAAAAGTATTGGTGCTCCCCAAGGAGACACACTTGGTCGGATATATCCTTCTCTATTAACTCTTGCAACTGTAGTTTGAGTTCAACCAACCTTATGTACTCATGTGGTAAGGGGATTTTGAATTTAAAACTGATCCTGGCATCAGTTCTATGGAAAATTCTAAGTCTCGTTTCAAAGGTAATCCTGGGATTTCCTCAAGAAATACGTCCTTGAATTCTATAAGAACTGGAAATTCCTCTACGTCTTGTTCCCTCTCAGCCTCTATGTATTGGATGTTTACTACAAATAGCTTGCAACCTTTCCTAATGCACTTATTTTCTTTTAAATAAGATATCTTCCTTACAAAAACTTTCTTAGGTATGCCTTGAATCTTCACTTGATTCCCTTGGCTATCTGTACACATGATTGACTTGTGTAAGCAATCAAGCATGACATGGTGTTGTTCCAACCAGTCCATGTTGTTAAGTAAATCATATGATCCTAAGGGAAGGATGTTCAAGTTTACTTTAGTAGGAAAACCATTCAGGTTTACCTCACAATCTTAATTATTTCTGAAACTTTATGTTTCATACCTGTGGCTATTTGCACCAGCCAAGGTTTATCATGTTTAACTTTCCCTAGTTTACATACATCAACAATTTTATGTGATACATAGCTCTAGAAAGCACCAAGGTCAATTAGTATTGAAATAGAAGTGTTCAATATCTTACCTTCTATCTCAACCATGGTATCCTGATGGTCTGTCTGTCGATCATCCAAGGCTGCATAAATTCACGGTGTTCCAGCGATGTCCTCTACCATTGGTTCTTCTTATAAGTTGTGAAAGACCCCATTGGTCTTGTTCTTACAAGCTTGGGAATAGTTAAGGGCCTTGGCATTTACAACACTTAATTTTTAGCAGGGAAACATTGCCTCTCCCATTTGGTGTTGGCTTGTTAGCATTTGGAGATGGTACATATGGATTTGTACTTGTTTTGTTGAAGTTCTTGTTTGCTGAAAAAGTGTTGTTCTGTTTTCTGTACGGGTGTGGGTTAAAACCCGATTTGCAGTTATAAGAGAAGTTCTTAGACCTGTCTCTTTTCTTGTTGATATTCTCCTACCTCGGTTTCCCATGCTCATAGAAAATCCTAGCTTTGTGAAATGTGGTGTCCAAAGTTTTTGGCATGTCAAATTCAATCCTTTCCCAAAATTTGGGAGGAGGGAATCCTAAAAATTATTGTATTTTTACCTTCTCATCCTTGACGTATGGAACATAATGTAACAGATCCAAAAAGTTGTTAATAAAACCATCCATAGTCATGGATCCAATACGTAACTCATGAAACCCTTTCGCCTTTCTATTGAAGAATCTTTCTGACATATACTTTTCCTGAAACATATTGTGGAAATTAATCCAACATATTTCTATTACCTCATATTTCTTCGTATGCTTCCATTCTCTCCACCATCTAGCTACTTTTCCATTTAAATTTTAGATGGATAGACGAACCTTCATTTCTCTAGAGTAGTTATGAACTTGGAAATATTTGCTCATACCCAACAACCACTCTTCATCTTTTTTCCGCATGTTCATATCTCGTTCATAGGTTGGGGCTTTAAGTTTTGTGAACTCTCCCTGGAGATTGTCATCATTTCTTAGTTTCTTTCTGCACAGAGAAAGAGAATCATCACTAGAAAAATTGTGATAATCTCCTTCTGGAGGTTCAGGGGTATGTTCTTCTTTTCCTTCTTCTTTCAGGTTGCTGGCCCATTTATGATAAAATTATTTCTTGAACATGTTTGTGGAATGAGTGGTTTTTTCCTATGGGATTCCTCCTGTCATGTTTCACACCAATGCTTCATTAATTTCTTGTTGTTCCTTTCTTTCATTCAGATTATCATCTCTAAAACTCTGCAAGTTTTCTTGAAGACTTTGTATGATTTTCATTATATCAGAATTTAGTTCCACCACTAGTTCTGCTTCTTGGGTGGAGGTATTCAACTTCCGTTGTGGAATGTTATCTTCTTTAGTGTTCATGATCTGAACTGTTCTTTTAAAATACTGCAATTGCAAATTGTTAATAACAGGAAAAATTTCTGTTAGTTAACAAAATTTAAAATCATACTTTATTTTCCTTGAAATGAATGTCTGGTATGCCCATTTGGTCTCTTAGTGTTGAATCTAGGCTCTAATACCACTTGTAATGTCCCCAAAATTTGAAAAAAAAAATTATTAGTCTAGTCAAATACTACATGCGCTGGACATTATCTAAACTATGCAGAATGTGTCATACTTTGTTTATTGTGTTGTATGGTCGTAAGTTGTTCTTACTTCTTTATTTTGTATTTCCTGATGTGGTTATTAATGTAATAATCTATTTTTGTGATGCTCCTTACTATATTGATCTATGGTTACACATTTATATGTATGTGTTATTTCGATTTCTTAGCCATTGGTTATAAAGCTTGATTATTGTTTTATGAACAATTCTGACTTAACTTGTATTGTAAAAGGGGTAGAGTGGCGGGACTTGTTTCCCTTGTAAACATCTGAGAGGTAACTATTTTCTACTTGTCACTATGGGGCTTACTTAGTTCTTATTGAACTAATGCATTTCTTTCCTTATCGCATGCAAGTGCACTTGATGGCGAAAAATGATTATAAAAGCGGAACAAGACATGCTACCCGTTTGTCACTAGCACTCGGCTTGGACAATGACCGAATTATAGTCCTATCCTAGTGAATACTATGGCAACTGTTAGTTGATATTTATGCAAGGATGGATTTTTCTCTAGCCTATGTTGTACTGGTTACTATTATTTTTTTTAATGGAATTTATGACATTGATTTAAATGTGGATGTATTATAACATTTATATGGTATACATTGTATATGGCTTTAACATTTTATAACATGGTTCATGGTTTGTTATAGTCATGGTGTATAAGTTTATAACCTTAGCAATAGCCCTCCATGGCATATTTCATATGCCATGGACTATGGCTATACCCTATGTAATCGATACACATGTTGGGGATTATGTATAACATGGTGATTAAATGTAGCTCTATGTTGGAGGGTGGCATGGACTATATACTATGCGTTTTGATTTATGGTATTGGAGGACACGGTGGTGACATTACTTATATTTGGGATGCGTGGGTCTCAAGCTTAGGGCTTGGACTAGCATAATGGTTGGGTTCATTTGCAGCATGACTACGTGAGCTTTGTCTCTGGTCTGTTCTATGGTGTAGAGAATTGGAGTTTAGATGCGTTGGAAGGTATGACCTCCTTACTGGTTTATCAACGTTGTAAATGTTGTTTAGTTTTGTATTCCAATCATACTTCTCATCGTAGCTTGGTTTGTTTGCAGGTTGCAGGGTTTGGGGAAACATGGGTAGTGGGTCACGAGTCACCTCGAGGTCAACACCATACCCATTTCGGGTAATACCTGATGTAACAAGTTTTAAATTTTTTTCCTTCTCTTCTATCGATATCGTTACAGGGTTTGCAACTTCATCATTGGTTGAATGCTTACTCAAGTTTTAATGGCTATGAATGGAAAAAGGTGCTGCCAGTAAAATATATAAAAAACATCAGTGATGCATTTAAGACTTGGGGTTTTGTTGGGGTTTAGAGACTTTGTGTCGGGACTAATGTATTGTGGTTTTGCAAATGGATATGTTATGTAGTAATGTTGACCTCGGTAAGTCTTTACAGGCTCTGCAAAATGTAAATATGTTTATGGTTTGGAACGACAACAACACCATTACTTGCAATGGTGTAAAGCCTTGGTTATACGACTGTGTAGACTCTTATTTTTGTTTATATTGATGATATATACAACATTTACATTCTATGTGTTAGTTTATGGTTATGGTTCTTAGCTTATCGCTAGTGTGACTCTGTGTGGTACGATAACTCTTGTTTTAAATTCCTTTATGTGGATTTTTTAACAATGTTGTTTGGCCTTTGGAGCCATGCCATAGATGGCAATGGATTTCCCACCATTAGAGCTGCGTCTGTGTAAATTGATTAATGAACTTTAAATTTTTTATGGTTTAAAAAGTTGTTGTGAGTTCTTCCTGTGTATTTAAAAGGAAAGGTTGTGATTGTGGGTGTAACCCTTCGAATGGGTGTCATTGCTATTCACATAGAGTTGACAGGGTTTTAAGGGGTTAAGATAGTGTTTAATATTTTTTATGCAAAGGGCCGAGGGCCATGACGTAGTTACAGTATTTAAATTATTTAGGGGTTTCATCCTCAATGCAGAGATAAGTTGAAATGTTTACAACCTTTATAGGATGGTAGTGAATCCTACAGGATTCGATATGGTGTTTGGTAAATGAGTGGACTCCACAGGATTTGATACTGGGTCACGATGGTTGGAAATAATGATTAATTTTAAATGTTTGTTTGGAATTCATACCTACAGGAATCGATCATGCAACCTATGTTTAATTATGCTATGTTTTAATTGGTTCTGTGCATAACGATGTGGTTGATTTATTAGGTGGAAGTTTCTTTACGTTATATGATTTGGTAGATTATATTTTGTGCTTTGTTTATTTATGAATGAGATGTATTTATGATGATTATTGTTTATTTAAAACATAAAATTTTGACCATTATATGTTCTCGATAGCTTGACTATTTATTTGGTTTAATGTTTATTCTTAGGTATGGAATAATGTGATTATAGTGTTTTTTATTTAGAATATAGCTTCATACCATTAGAGGTCTTGATAGATTGATTATTTGGCATTTTAATTCATTATTTGATTATGGTTTTGTTTATATTATATAATGGAAAACTATTTGTTTCTTAGGTTCTTTTTTTTAATATACTTATAGTTTAATATGTTTTATAACTATGTTTTGTTTAAATATTATACTAATTAGTCATTTTACTTCTAATTATAGGTCTACTGGCAATATGAAATATGCCAGTAGAATCCATAGATAAATATACATATATCGAGTTTGTTTAGAGTAGCTCTTGGTTTTAGGAAAAACGATGTTAAAGTTGGGAAATAAAATGCAGAATAAAAGTTTGGAATAATAAATCCCTAAATAACTTTTAGAGAGGAAATAATTTGCAGGCATAGATTTTAGAGTTAAAAACATAAACCCTTAAACACTTTCGATAGACATAGGGTTTAGAAATAAAATGTAAACCATTAAATATTCTAAACAGGAGATAATTGCAGACATAGGGTTAGAAATAAAACATAAACCCTTAAATATTCTAACAGGAAATATACTAGACAATGGAATAGAATAATCAAGAACCTCATACCTGCAAGGTAAAGCTATTCCAAAGGCTGAAAACCTACACACTCAACTACCCAGCACTAACAAATTCACAGGAAGATTTGACCTCTGTATAGATAAGTGAATCACTTGGGAACTACCATGTTCCACCCAACCATGACTCGAAACCATTGCTAGTTTTAATCTGGATCCCCCAATCTAGTTCCAACATGCAAGTACCTTAGAGATCCTAAGGTAAGGCTTCCCTAACTGGGATATCAGGTCTAAATTAGTTCTCATTTTTCCTCTTAGGAAAAATGTTCTCCAAGAAATTTCTCGAGAATAATTAAGTAGAATAATGAATCCCCAAAATAATGAAAGAGATTCCCAAGCCTCTCTTTGGCTTGGGCCTTTATAGGCATACTTTTCAGTCAAAGGGGCAGTTAAATCGAGAATCATTTGATTTCTTAATGTAAACCTTTTATTTAATTTAGGCACTTTTAATATTTAAATTAGGAACTTTTATAGGTATTATAATATTTAATTATCTTTTAGTAATAATAATAATATATGGAGCCTTTTTTTCTTTCTTATACTATTAATATTATTGCTATGCTTACTCTTTATACATACCATGTATAAAATATATACTTATATATATTATTTTTTAACATTTTTCTTTCGGTATCATATAACGTGATCCCTAAACATATGACACTTTCTTCATTAAGGTCGTCAGGTAGGTGGTTAGGTCCACTAGGCTAGGAAACTCTAAACATCCTCGCATGTTTGGATTCCATCATATAACATGGTAGTTCTTCGGTACTTGATGAGATACATAAATTTGAAATTTCATTTAATCACTTATAAATAAGTGAGATGAGATCAATGTTTATTTGAGTTGTTTTCACTTGACATAATTAATTCTTTTCAGTAACATCTAGTGCTTATTCAGATCCCATACTCAACGCTAAAAACATGGAGTTACAAATGTAGTGCAATTCCATAGATCTTTGCTCAACACTAATGCTAGGATTTACTTGTAGGCTACACTTAGGGATACAATGGCCAAGGATCCGATGTTCTAGAGCTTATGCTCATTATCAACTTGGTAGGTCGCAGGGATTATGTGAAACACTTGCAATTATATTTTCATGTGCTTCAGAGCTTCATACTCAACACAAAGGTTTACATAATTCATGTGTTCCAGAGTTCCTATATCAACACAACAAAACACTCATGTGCTCCAGAGATCCTTTCTCAACACAAAACATCTCATCAATCATGTTCTTCAGGGTCCACGCCCAACACATAAAATCATACATAAAACATATGTAACTATCTTACACCCAATATATCAAACAAATCATGATGGTCATATGCAGTCGAGTCCTACACCCAATATATAAAAATAAAACATCAAAGTAACATCATAATCAAAGGGGATTACACGCATAAGTCTTAGGTCAAAATTCGGTATAATGCAGATATCTAGATATCATCAAGTCATAATGGAAGATGAATATATATTTAAAACTGCATTTAGAATCCGTTACGAGAATTACGAGTTTGTAGTTATGTCGTTTGGGATAACGAATGCTCCAACATATTTTATGTGTTTAATGAATCGTGCCTTAAGTAAATAACTGGATAAATTCGTAGTTGTCTTCATAGATGATATACTGATTTATTCAAAAGAAAAAGAATAACATTATGAACATTTAAAGATAAAATACAATATCTAGTCCATGTGATATCTAGGGAAGGGATATCGGTGGATCCTAATAAGATCATAGAAATAATGGAATGGAATGTTCCTAAGAATATATCACATGTACGATCGTTCATGGGGATTACAGGTTATTATTAGAAATTTATAGAAGGATTCTCAAAGATCATGAATCCCATTGTAATATCCCGAATTTTGGACCTAACACTTATAGGCATGTGCCTATTGATTATGATGATTATCTTGATATTGTATTTTATATTGGGTCGAATAACCCACTACATATGAACATGATGATTTGTTTTATATATTGGTTGTAAGCCAATTATTGATGATATATATGTATGCTTGTTTCTGTTGGTCGTGGACCCTGAAGCACATGATTGATGAGAGGCTTGGTGTTGAGCAGGAACCTCTGGAGCACTTGAGTGATTGATGATTTGTGTTGAGCGGGGAGCTATAGAGCACTTGAAGTGATTGATTATTTGTGTTGAGTGAGGATATCTAGAGCACATGAGTACTTACCTTTGTGTTGAGCGAGAAGCTCAAGAACACATGAAAAGATAATTGGAAGTGTTGGGCATAAGACCTGGAGTTTTCTATGTTGATGTTGAGCATAAGCTCTGGAGCATTGGATCCTTGGCCATTATATCCCTAGGTGTATGGTACAAGTACATCCTAGAACTAGTGTTGAGCGAGGATCTCTAGAATTGCACTGAATTGTAACCCCCTATTAAAGCATTGAGTATGGGCTCTAGTAAGCAGTAGGGTTTACTGAAAAATAATTTAATAAAATTCCAAGTGAAAACGACTCGAGAAAAATATTGATCTCATCATACTTATTTATAAGTGATTAAATTAAATTTCAAATTTCTATATTCTCATCAAAGTATTGAAGAGCTACCACATTATATGAGGGAAATCCAACATGCAGGGTTTTTTAGAGTTGCCTAGCTTAGTAGACCTAAACCATCTACCTGCTTGGCCTTAATGAAGACGTGCCATTAAGTCTAAGGATCATGGTAGACCTAAAACTTATGTTAACAAGTGTTATATTATTGTGTACTTTATACATGGTATGTATAAATATTTGAATATAATTATAATATTAATGATGAAAGAGAAAGAAAAGTTCCATCCAATTATTATTTATGATGTAAAGATAATAAATAGTCCAAAACCTGAAAAGTCTAATTAGGAACTAGTAGAAAGTTCCTAAGTTAAAATATTAATAAATTACCCAAGTAGTTGAAAAGGGTTAAATCAAGAAACCAAGCTTTCTGCATTTAATTATCCATTTGATTGAAAAGTATATCTCTAAAGACTCAAGCCAAGGAAAGTCTTGGGGTTCTAATCTATCATGATAGGAGTCCTTTTCTACCTGTTTTTCTCTCAAGAAATTCTTGGAGAACATTTTCCTGGAAGGAAAAAGGAGAACTGATCCAGATATGATACACGATATAGGAAACCCTACCTTATGAGCTCCAAGATACTTGCATGTTGGATTCCATCTCTGTAATACCCCAAATTTTCATAAAAATTCAAAGTTTTTCTTGCAACAATTCATGTTTAAAATCTTGATAAAGAGAGTAACTTAACTTCTAACATTTAAAATCCTAAAGTGTATAAATTAGAAACAAAAACAAATTCCTTTATTAATTTCTATAATTGCATTCTTCACTATCTGCATTCAAAATTAAGTATTGAGAGATTGATTTAGTAAGTAATGATCTGAAGTAGTATGAGCTGAAAACATCTGTTTGTTTACTATGTACTAAATTTTGTCTCCTTCTTAAATGAAGGAACTTTAGTTCATGCCCAAGGCTTACTTAGCTCTTGAAGCTAATGCAGTGAAATAATGATTATTGTTATAGGTATTTTTACATGTAACTTTTATTTCCAGTTTTAGGCTCAAGAATTTAAATTCGTTAGCAGAAAAATCAAAGCTAGGGTAATCATTTAATTTTGAAGTTTTTGACTAGAGTAGGTACTGCATGATTCATTCTTTTCGTATATTGTTATTATAAGTTTGTTTTTTTGCTACATTGCTGAAGTGTGAACTTGTTATGTTCAACAGTCAAAGTTGGATAAATCTAAAACCTCTTGTTTATGGTTGTAGATAATATTATTGCTTTGATTTATCGAATGGAATGTTCATTACCTAAAGAACAGAACACAATATAAACCAAAATTTTTTGCATAACCTAATACTCACTATATGATTTTTATATTATAAGTATAAACTCTATCTATACAAAAACTAAAATATAATACCTTTAGAAGATTATGCTAAAACATATCCATTTCAAATCTTGCACTTATATGTTTTCAACCAAATATTAACAAAGGGTATGTATAACCTTTTGCAGGATTCACCCAAGCTCTTGAACTTATAGCGAAACACCCACAAAATTAAAGTTGAAGTGAAAACCATGTGGCTAACGGTTAGTGGATAGGGTTTATGTGTTGGAAAACCCTAATACAAAATTGATCAAACCCTAAATTTTTGCATTGTTAACCAAACATTTCATTGCTGTGAGTAGCGCCGCCAGGCTCATGGCTTCTTGGGCCTTTTATGCCATCATTTATCTCTGTGAGTAACAACCTTCAATGCCAATGTTTAGCTCTATGAGTGACTTAACCCACTTATCCTCCATGCTGAATCCTCTGATTATTAGCAGTGTAGTTACTGGATCTATAACACACGACTTACTTTGTGGATTTCATTGACAGTAGAGAGATTTGCTTTCATCATGGCTTTTACTGGTTGCTTTCTCATTGTCGTCGAGGTTCTTAGATTTTGATTCTCCTACCCAAATTCTAGGGTATGAATTTTTCCTTTTCTAGGGTTGTTGTGCAAAAAAATTAATTGCTCGGTCGAGGATAAAATATTTCCAAGTAAACTCATTTAAACTCTTTCTGCAAATGCCGTAAAAATTCACTAATGTAATAAGGTTTTTTTGAAAAATGAACTTAACATTTCTCAAATTTATTGTGTAGACTTCTTCTACATGTGAAATCTCGCTATTGTGAGCTGGAAGACATATGATACTTCAGGAAAAAGGCTCCACACTTCTCAATTAACCGGGTAAGCCTCAGTTTCATACCTGAGGTTTCTTCTGTGGTGATGTGTGGGGTTTGGAAAGATATTGTCTCGCAGAGATTTGAGCACCCTTTCCATAGCTGCATTTGAACAATGCTTTGTTTGTAAAGGTCGTGTGGCCGTAGAACTCTTGTGTTAGATTGTTTATGTTTTCTTAGGGTTTCGCAGTTTGTAAACACTTTGTTTTTAACTTGTAAATTTTTAACAGTAATATGGGTGCCCTAAGATGTGTAAAATGGAGTCTTTGATAGATTTGGACATCGTGGTTTTCTGTGTTGTATAATTCAGTTTGTTTAAGATTAGATGATTGAAATTTTAAAGAACCTTGTTGCTATTTACATGTATCTGGTGAATGAATTGATAAAAGATGCTGAAAGGATTTCACTGTTGTAAATGTCCATAATTTCGATTTTTGTTAAAATGAGGTTATTATGTGGAATTTTAATTTGAAAGCTAGTTTGTGGGTTTTCTTTTTAATATAAATATTTATTTATGAAATAATAAAAGGAAAAGGATTTGTCACCACAACCCCGCTGTGTAAATTTGATTTGGAATAATTTAATTTATCTTTTATTATTTTATTTTAGTATATAAATGATAAACAGTCTAAACTCTGTTTCTATGTAAAATTTATTTAATATAGGGAAATTATAATATAGATATTATAATTATATAATGAAGAATTTGATTATTGAGGATATGGATAAAACTGCAAATACCTTATTCTGGAAGGAGGAAATAAGGAAAGACTTGGTTGACATTTTTCCTTAATTAGGGTTTGTATATTTATTTTAAATTAAACTCTATATTGTTGTTGTTTTTACTTTGATGTGTTATTTACATTATTACTACAATATGTTATTTTTAAAAACTAATTTATTGCTACAATTTCTTTTTTACTGTTTATAGTCCAAAGTTGCTTCAATTGTATTATTTATCTGTTCTGTATTAGTTAATATTTATATGTATATATAATAGGTTAAGCTTGAAGACACTGGTTATTACTGTATTAAAAAGAACACAGTTACACAAACTGCTGGTTTTTAAGAGACCTTCTTTTATGGTAGTTTATGTTTATGTTTACGTTTTAAACAAATGTATTTTAACTAAGGAAACTTCTGAAATAGAGGAATCTTTCTTCTAAATAACTCTATAAAGATTAAAATTAAATAATCATGCTCCTGCACATTTTTATTTGATTTGATCATGAAACTTAATTTCACTTACTGTACTAGAGTACTACCTCTTCGGAGGTGTGGAAAAATACAATTAGGTGATTTATTCATCAGTAAATTTAAAACTAATTCTAATTCAATATTTGTAAAACATATTTGAACATAATTTATCAATCTTGGAACAATAAAATATTTAACTAAATAACAAAATAATCAGTCATATAGATACATCAAATTCTAAATTTATACATTTCGGTTCCTATGTTTGCATAAAGAAAATAAAAATAAAATTTAGAACCTAGTAATATAGCTAAGTAGAAAACAACCTAAGGAGCCTGTTCTTCCCAACCAACTCCTGAAGATATCTGAATTGCAAATCTTAGGACCCCCGAGCTTGTCTACTGGTCCACCTAGTTGAAAGAACTGGGTGACAAAATAGGTTTAGAAATCCCTACAACTCCATAGAGTAATCAACTGTAATACTTATTCATGTAGCAATAAGAACTCAGCCTAAACAACTGCATTAGTTGAGTAAATCAACACTTTCTCAATCAAACACTTCTTCCTATCCCCTCCATCAAACTTCTTGTTTACCAATTTCACTTAGAAATTTCACAAGTAAAGAATGAGCAGCCTCAGCTGAATTTGTTGGGTAGTTTTTATCAGCATGCCTAGGTCTTTTGGGTTAGTTTTTCACTTAATGAGCCACCTGTTCTTGTTCCACTTTCTTGGGGAACATGATCACAAAAATAGGGAAGTTTCCTCGTGCAACAGCTAGAAGTAAGTTGAGGATGCTTCTGGGTCATGGTTGGGTGGAACATGGTAGTTCCCAAGTGATTTGGTCATAAAAAACAAAGGTCAGGTCTATATTGAATTGTTAATGCTTTTTATTTGAGTGTGTAGGTTCAGCCATTAATAGAGCTTCAATATACAACTATGAAGCCCTAGACTGTTTATTTTATTTTCCTAGAATAAATGCTAGCTATGTTGGGTAAATGATTACTTTGCATTTCCTAACCCAATGTATTTGTTTCTCTCTTTAAAACTACTGAGGTTTACATCTTAAATGTATTAACACTAGGCTGTAAGTGATTTCCTATACCATGTTATCCACGGTTTATTTATTGGTTTATTTCTGCAAGTTCAATTTATTTACTAATGTTCATGAAGAGTTCTACACCCTAGTTTAAATTCTTGTAGTAGTATTATTGATAAAACTAGGTTATGTACAAACTAGGTTATTTCAAACCTACTATTATTGTTCACTTAGTCTTTATATACTCTACAGACATATTCCATTTGTCATTAGATACATGTTATAGATTTAAATAGATTAATCTTAGAAGTAGGTTCTACATACTTTTAGGTATAATTTACAATCTATATAACCTAAGGTATTATATATCTACAAACTAAACTACTAGGTATATATATAAACACATTTAGGCATCAAACATAAACAAATCAAAATACTATCCAGAAGAATTTTACATTGAAATCTAAGATAAATAAACCGTTAAAAGACCTTTCAAGGCATGCACATTAAACACATGATAAATAGTAACACATTCCATTTAAAAATACATCATCATAAATAAACAAACAAAGCAAGAATTGTGACTATGCATTTGGTCCAAGAACAAATCTTTGTTCACATATATAAATTCCACATTCCTAACTAAACAATATCTTAATCGCATGCACAAACCATTTAAGGGTCCCATATAATATCACTCATAAACATTCACATATGAATTAACCAAGTAAAACAAATGAACTAACTCTGTAATTTTTAAACATAGGTCATGATATTGACCCCGTGGGTTCACAAACCCAAGTCGTAGGCCTCAATAAACAACCATCTCATATATGCATAACCAATAACCAAAATTACATAACATACATCTCATTCCATATAAAAAAGTAAAAAACGAGATAAAAGCATATACAGGAATCGTTTCACACTTTTAAACATAACGAAATTATATTACAAACCACAGTATTTATAATGGGAACAAAAATCGAATCTTGTGGGCATACAAGCGCAACCCTTGTCTAATTAAAAATAAAACTCATTACATCAACCATGAACATGGTTCCAACCCCGTGGGTATTGGTTACAAGGCCACGCTATACATTAGAGTATGCAGGATACATTAAATAAAATCAACAGTATTAAAATAACAAACCAATAAATTCACTACAACAAGTCATGAGGATTACCTATATGAATGGCCTTAGCCAAAACAAATAACACATGGGCTATTAATTCAATGCAGTAAACCAAAATACACAGTCTTACAAACAACCAATGAGCACTGTCAACGATTTTCCCTACAACGACAAAATCCATAGGGAGTTTGTACCCATGGCTCTGTTCCATTTCACCCCACAGTCTAATCAACAAAATATAAACAATAATGAAATCCATTGGAGCTATCGAAGCCACTAAGGGAAAGGATCAAGCCACATACAGTGTGGCCTTTACCCCACACTATCAAACATTACAGCCAATTATAAATACTCAACACACAAACTGTAAATGAAGGCATATGCCCTTTTATAAAAAATCATATTAAACCATAGCATGACAATAAATCAACAATTACACAGTGACTATAACAACCATTTCCATTTTCTATATGCAGTAAGGTATTTACACAGTAATTCCATCATTTCATTCAAGTCCACAAAGGTGTGCCAATGGGCTATGTCACCATTGCAAGCAATGGTGTAGCCTGTAGCTTAAAAGCCCAGATCCAAAATATGATTTACAAATCAACATAAATTTATAGACAAATCCTGTAAGGGCATAAGAATTCAGTCCACAACTTAACAACCTTAACATTTACAAAACCCAAGACTGTTCATCACAAGCCCGAAGGAAAATTCAAAACCCCATAGAGAATCCCCAAAACCAAACTACTCAAACAAATGCAGAGATGCTGAGAGACAGCAAGCGTGAGCTTGTTTGGAAAGGATTACCTTGAACTTGGATCCACATTCAAACCAATGACAAATATTGAGCCACGTTGCTCTTCACCATACCTCAGCACCTGCAAACACCCAGCGAAATCAGAAGTTAGAAGTATGCAAACCTTAGAGGCTTCAAAACAAAATGAAAAATGTAGGCATGAAACCCAAGGCGAATCTTAACTTCCAAGTTTGGAGGTCGCCTCCATTTTCCTCCTGCACAGAGCAAGGATAAAAACCCCAAATGACAAAGGGAAATGACAAAACCTTCGTGAGCCAAGCCTAAGTTTGGGTAGCCACAAAAACCAAGGTGCATTAATGGCACTAGCTAGTTTCCAACATCAAATCCAAAAACCCACTTTGCCATATTTTGATAACGTTTCCAAATGATAGTCTCCACTACCATGCAATTCGTTAAACCCCAACGTATATGGTTCAACCATATGATATGTTCGCCACCCATAACATATTACAAGGTTTATTATTTATAGCAAGGTTATGTTTGGTACATATTCCATGTATAGCATGCGCTAGTCCAAGGTTTAAGCCACAATGAATATAACATATAGATAACATAAAAACCATAGGCTTGATGCCTTAATACAATGTGCTTTCCTAAGCTTAATGCTTAGTAAACATGGCATATATAATATGTCGCATGCCCCAATTTGCAAAAACAATTTTATAATATTTGAGGAACATTGTGTTAAATTTTATGTTAAGTTGTACTTGATGAACCAGTGGGGTCAAGAATATTTAATGTAAATTCAGAATATTTTATTTATAAATAAATAAATGAGGAGACAACAGCTTAGGAAAGCTGTTAAAAGAGTGTTTACTGGTTAATTGGTGGAGGAGACTAGGTGGAGAGCAAACTGACAAGTGGAAGCATCCTCAAACCACTTCCAACTATTGCAGGTGGCAAATTCCCTATATTTGTGGTCATGATTCCCCAAAAAAGTGGAATCAGAGCAGGTGGTTCATGTAATGAAAACTGACCCAGAAGACCTATGCATCTCTATAAAGTTTCCCATTGAAGAGAGCTGAGGCTGCTCATTCTAAAGAAGTGATCATTCAGGGTGAATGAATTTACTCAAGAAAAATTTAATGGAGGGGATTCTGGAGTGTGTTTGAGGGGATAACTATTGCGATTGATCTAGTTGTAGCTTCTAAGTTGAATATCATACTACTGAGAGAAGATTTTTATTACTGAAGTAATTGGACTAGTCAGGTGACAGAGGTCTTACAGTTGCATTTTCCACCTAGTTCTTAGCCAACAAGACCAGGAACAAGCTTGGGGGTCCTCAGGAAGCATTGTCTGAGTGATCTGCAGGAGTTTGGTTGGGAGGAACAACCTCCTTAAGCTGTTTTTGTCTTGTCCTCAACAGGTTCTATTTTATTTTACTATCTTTAGTTAAGTAATTCATAGTTTATCTATTACAGGCATGTTAGTGTTTTAGGGTTTATGAATGAAAAGTAACTATGAAATGTTAGAATCAATGAAATTATAGATTATAGTAGAAATATAAATGATATGTAAAAGTGAAACAGATAGAATTAAAATCTCCAAGCTGTGTTCTTCCCCACCTGAACTCAAGTTGTACTCTTGCACAGTTGGATTTCTTAGGTAAATGAAATTATTCTTTTTATTGGAATGTAAACAGTAGATATGATTCTTTTATTGGAATGTAAATAGTAGATAGATTTTACTTCAATATTATGGATTTCACTAAATAGTAGTGCTATGTATTGTCCATACTTATTTATTTCAGCCAACTAAATAAAAACATAGGTTTAAAATAAAATAGTAAATATTATTATTTCTAGTATTAGTATACTGATAAAATTATAAGATATTATAGTTAACATAAGTAAAGTAAATAAACTCATATTTAAGAAAAAGGATGTGGAAAGGAAATAATAAAACATATTATAAACATTAACATTACATACCTGTGTGTGTTTATCCATGACCCAAGGATTCTTTAATAATCCTTTTGTGTTACAAAATTACAAAATTACTGAAAGTCAATATTATCCTAGTTCGAGTATGCTGTACTAAACCCTAATATTTATTAACTAAGATGTAGAAGAAAAACAGTTTAGGATTTCTTATTTTCTTACAGAGTTAGCATTATATTTATAACTGTAAGTCATATAATCTTTCCTTATCCTATTTTGAAAATAGAGTTATTAATGCTATAAATATAAACAAGGATTTATTTTAAACTATAGGGTTAAACAACATGTTCAAAGCAGAGTCCTAGAATTTAAATTATTATTTCACAGCAATGCTTTAAAATAATTATAATTATAGAGTATTAATAAATACAATACCTATGTAAATCATGAACAAAGTAAACCAGTAATTATAAACCATTGCAATATAAAATCCTTAATCAAAGGTAGGCTTATAGCCTGTAGAATCAATGGGTCGAAACCCAAGCCTGCTAAATAAACCAAATGTACATAAGTCTTTTATATTAACTTTAAATAAAATACATTAGTGAGAGGATAAGTAAAACCTAGTTCACAATTTTTATTTTCTTGAAGTTCAAATGTAAAAGAAAAACTGAAGCAAATGTGACAGAGGTCACTTAACATCTCTGAGCACGTAGGAGGTTCTTTATAATCTTAAACAACAACATTACAACACTTAAGCCTAAGGATAAAACTGGTTAACCGAAACCACATATACATCACAGCTTTAAGAGCTCATGATACCCAGCAAAGTATCACAAGGGTTTTCAAATAAAACTTGGGTAGTAAAAAACAAACTAAATATCATAACCAACAGAGAGTTCGAAGCCATGTTTACAACCATAGGAACCTTCATCCAACAACCTAAGACACAAGCAGGGAGAACCCACGATGAGACTAGGGCTTACCAGTTGGAAGCCCATGAAGTTTTGAATGCACGAGCTTGATTTACACTCAAAGCCCAGAGATGTTAGTATCCTCCGACAAGAACATAAATCCAAACATTAATCAAACTCTGTTCATAATTTATTAAAAAACCTAACTTAGTAAATCTTTGACAAAAAGGATTTTGAGCAGAGTAAAAGTGCATACCTGTGAATGAGATTGGATCCGAGAAGAGAAAAATCACCCTGCTCGAGTGAACTAAATCGAGGAGCAAGAAAACTCTTAAACCAACTCTGCGATAGAAACAACAAGGAGATAGTCTCAAGTTTCACGATGCCAAGGCGAGGAACGAGCATATACAAGGGTAAAACCATTTACAGGCTTTGGGCCCCTTGAAGAATCCTTAACCACTCACACAGGGATCTCTTCACTCACAAGAGAAGCCGAAACACAAAATATGATACCATATTACACTTTACACAATAATGTAGGTTACAGTGCCAAAGGAGAAGGCAGTGGCAGGCCTTTCATGGCTGCAAGCACTCACAGCGCAGCATGCAGGAGGAAAAACCCTTAGACCCAAGAGCAAAGGAGTAGGATTGCAAACGTTTTAAGTCAACCAACGCATGGAGGAGGCTTGTCCACGTGCCCTTCCAATTATCTAACCAAGTGTGGGTTGAGTTCTAATGTCTGTGCTGCATTTTAGATTTTAAACTTATAATTGCCAATAATACAAAATCATGCAATCGACTATATTATACAGATTCATATCATTACCAATAATGAAATTCATGCCATCGATCTTTTAGCTATTTCATATGATTGCATATAATGTCAATCATGCTATCATTTAAACCATGCTTTGGAACTAGTATTTTATAAGGAACAAAACTTATAATAGAAAATGCCAATAGTTTCGACTACACCATAGTAGTTACTAGGTAGTAAAACTACCTTAGGTTACAAGTTAGTATTTTTGTTATAACCTAATATTGTTAAATTAAAAATCAATATAGTATTGTAATATTTCAATAACACTTGTTTCATAGTTATAACCTAGAGATTAAGATTATAGCTTGTATACTAGCTGTGCAATAAGATAATCATAATTCCAAACAAATCAAACAAGTTGTTATTGTTTCATGACTAGTAAAGGAGAATTAGAGTAGAGATATGTTGTTATTTACAATATATTTATAAACTGAAGAATTCTAAACTTATCCACATAAAGACTTGATGCTGATAAATTAAGGAGTCTTCAAGAAGACTGAAGATTAACCTAATTGAAAGAGTTTTTCTTAAATAGATAATATTTCATTGTAAAGTTTACCTTTGAAAAACTTAAGAATATGTTCATACATAAAGAGCAGTACACTTGAGCATTAAACATGACAATAGCAGTAAGATCACGAAACAATTGAAGTAATAATATGCCAAGATCATGAGCTCTATGCTCACTGTGAGAATCTATAGTTGAATAGGTACTTTAATTTATAAAAGTTAATCATCTTACGACAGAAGAAACTTTGGAAGAACTCATTCTTATAAATAGCATTCATTATTCCTAGGATAAAACGTCACTTTGGCTTAGAAATAAATACTGTCATAGATCTAAAACAATGAAAGAAATTTACTATACCTCATCGAAGACTTGCATCTTAATAATCATTCTACATACTAGCATCTTAACATGCTAGAGAAGTACTTTCTTGACATAATTTTAAATAAACCCTACTTGATCATACACTTACCTACTGAACCTGTAAGAACCAGCAGTCTATTTGAGTTAGCAGAACGCTAAGTAAGCCCCGATTTCAAACATGGTTTCTCACCTTCTTGACAAAAGTAAATCATCAGTACAACTAGCAGCAACTAAATGCAAGTCCTCTTTCTATAACTTATAAAAATTAAAGCTGTATTAGTTTTTCCGTATTTCAAACTAATCCTGAAAATTTGTTGAACTGTTTCATTTTCTGCTAGCTGCTAGCAGTTACTAAACTGCGATTTAAGAAATTTTATGTCACTTTAAAAATTTTAAATTTTTATGAAATTTTGGGTTATTACAAAATATGCCATGTTAATAATTAAAATTTATAAAAATGAATTTCTAGTTTTTAAGCCAAGATCATAACCTGCAATAAGAAAACATAGGATATATTAATAGTTTTAATAAAATCAACGTAGAAATATACTAACATGTAAAATGACGAATTATAAACCAAAATGAAGTATAAGTAGTACATAGGAAATTTAGTTGTGATAGCTAAATTGATAAAGATAGAACTTACCATGTTATAAATTTGAGTCAGCGAGGAACCATAGCAACGAGCAGTAGGTATTTTAGGATCAAAGTTTCAGTGCTGTTTAAATATGAACCCGTCACAAAGTATGATCTGCATACTAAATATAAGAGGTTCCTTAGTTCGAAGGACTAAGTAAGCCTCTAAACAAGTAAAGTCCTTTACCTTTCAGACTGTCATGGCAGAACGAGTCCTTCCACTCTGCCCACTTTGTTTCCACAAACAAAGTTTAGGTAGGACTTTATAAACAACAAGTAAGACTATGCAGAAAGGACAAAACATTTAAATTGAGTAATGACAAATATGCGACAGATGTGTAAACATAAGACTAAGCAGTAAACAACAGTATGAAATCATAATTAAAATACGTTAATAATAATGATTGAAAGTAAACGATAGAACGTAAGAACAACTTACAAGTAAATAGTGGTACATGAAGTGTATGATATAGTTTCGCAAGTCAATAATGTTCCGTCTAGGTAGTTTTTACTATCCTATTATTTTATTTTATTTTCTATTTTTGTGGACATTACAAGTGGTATCAGATCCTGTTTCAATACTAAGAGACCTATGGGCACCAAGCATTCACCGCAGTGAAAATATTAAAGTATATTATTAAATTTTGTTACTAACATAATTTTTTGTTGTTATTAATTTTTTTTGTAGTTACAGGAATTTTTACAAGAATAGTTCAGTTTATGAACATTGAGGAAGATAACAGCTCACAAGGAAAAATGAACACCCCCACCCGAGAAGCAGAACTAGTGGTGGAGCTGAATTTTGATATTTTGAAGACTATACACAATCTTCAAGCAAAATTGTGAATTCTCAGAGAAGACAGCCTGAACGAAAGAAAAGAACAACAAGCTATAAATGAAGAATTATTAAGAAATATGATGGGAGGAAGCCCGTAGGGTAAACTACTCAGTCCACAAACAGTTCCAAAAGAGAACCTTACCGTAAATGGGCCAGTAGCTCGAGAGAAGAAGAAAAAGAGGAATGTACCTCTGAAGCACCTAAAGGAGATCATCACAATCCTTCTAGTGATGAGTCTCTTTCTCCCTGAAGAAAGAAACAAAGAAGTAATGACAGTCTTCAGCGAGATTTTAGAAAGATAAGAGCCCCGACCTATGAAGGTGAAGTAAACACCATGGAAAAGGATGAAGATAGGATGTTTGGTATGACAAAATATTTTCAGGTTCATAACTACTCAAGTGAGATGAAGGCTCGTCTTGCCATCTATAACTTGAATGGAAAGGAAGCCAGATGGTGGAGAGATTTAAAACACACCAATAAAGATGAGATAAGAGAAATACATTGGGATACATTTCAAAAACTTTTCCAAGAGAAATATATGTTGGAAAGGTTCTTGTACAAAAAATTGAAAGAGTTTCATGAAATACGCATGGGATCCATTACTATGGATTCGTTTATTAATATATTTCTAGATCTGTTGTATTATGTACCATACATCAAATAAGAAAAGGTGAAGATACAGTAGTTCCTAGGATGTCTTCCTCCCAGTTTTCGGGCCAGGATTGAATTCGACATGCCTAAGACTTTGGATACCACGTTGCACAAAGCTAGGCTCTATTATGAGCATGGACATCTGAGGTAGGAGAAAATGAACCAAAACCGAGAAAAGTCTACATTTTTTTATGATAACCGCAATCCTGGGTCCAACCCAAAACCATACAGAAAGCAGAATAACAACTATCAAGAAAACAAGAAATTAGTAAATCTAGTACAAAGCCTTATGTACCAGCTTCTAATGTTAACAAACCAGTAGAAAGTGGATCCAATGATACTTCACTACAGAACAAGTGGTGGAAATGCAGTGGGAAAAATTATGCCCGATATTGTAAGAACTAGACCACTGGGGTCTTGCACAACTTACAAGAACAACCAACTGTTGAGGACATAGCTGGAACACCGCAAATCAATGCAACATTGGATGGCTGAATGGAAGGCCAGCAAGCAACAATGGTTGAGATAAAAGGTAAGATCTGGAACACTTCTATTTCAATACTTATTGATCCTGGTGCTTATTGATCCCGATGCTTATCGGAGCTATGTTTCACCTAAAATTGTTGATATATGCAAACGAGGAAAAGTAAAACATGATAAACCTTCACTGGTTCAGTTAGCCAAAGGTACAAAATGAAAAGTTTTGGAAATTGTTAAACAATCCGAGGTAAACCTCAATGGTTTTCCTATGAAAGTAAACCTAAACATCCTACCCTTAGGATCGTATGATGTACTTATCATCATGGACTGGATGGAACAACACCATGTCATGCTCAATTACTTGCACAAGTATATCTTGTGTACTGATAGCCAAGGGAACCAAGTGTAGGTTCAGGGAATTCCAAAGAAAGTTTCTGTAAGACAAATATCTTCCTTACAAGCGAAGAAATTCATTAGGAAAGGTTGCAAGTTGTTTGCAGTGAAAATTCGAGACGTAGAGTCTGATAGGGAACAATGCATAGAATATTTCCCAGTTCTTGAAGAATTTAAGGATGTGTTTCCTGAGGAAATCCTAGGATTTCCTCTGAAACGAGACCTAGAATTTTCCATCGAACTCACCCCAGGATCAGTTCCAGTTTCCAAATCCCCTTAACACATGAGTGCACCTGAGTTGGTGGATCTCAAATTGCAACTATAGGAATTGATAGAGAAAGGGTATATCCGTCCCAGTGGGTCTCCATCGGGAGCATTGATATTGTTCGTAAAGAAGAAGGACGGTACTATGTGGATGTGCATCGATCACCATCAGTTGAAAAAAATGACTATCAAGAACCGTTATTCACTCCCTAGGATCGATGACTTGCTCGATTAGGTGGGAGGAGCTAGAATATTTTCAAAGATTGACTTGCGATCTAGGTACCATCAGGTACAGATTCGTGATGAGGATATTCACAAAACCTGTAATTCCCCGGCTTTGAACCCGTTTGCATTAAAAGGTACATGATGTATATATTGTAATAAATCGTGGTGTGGAGCTAAAGACAAAAGCCCCACCATCGATTCGGCTGTGTTATGTTTCAGAAATAAGGATTGTTGCCGATGGTATATCGTGCCATCCAGCACATTATAGTTTTGACATCATGTAAATATGCACATCAAATAAATAAACCCACAGCCATCTACGACGGTGCAAAGTTAAATGAAAAGGGCATGATTCCTAAGGTTAAGGGGCGGGGGTTGTCTAACCCGTGGGGGCCATTGGGAGTTTGGCCATTGGGAGTTCTCCATGTGTCACCTTACTTATTCTATTGTTAGTGGGGACAACTATGGGCTGGTAGGAAAACACTACGCTTACGACTACTCTCTCTCCACGACACGTTGGCCGATTGTTTTGTCCACTCTCCCCATCGCCGGTCATTCATTTTCCTCATGCCAAGCTGAGTTAAAAGGATCCACGATCCATGGATTGGGGGTTCGGTTCTCCTATCTCTCACCGACTATTTCCTTTGCCTCACACACCAATTGGGATCTGGGTATGATCTTCCTGCAGCTTGTATAGAGAATGGATTTCCCCATTTTTGGATGACGATGGTCTTTTTAGGTTTTTCATCATCACTTTGTTCTTCCTCCCATAGTGAGTCATCCCATTCAATATCCTCATTATTTCCCCATCAGTTTGTTGAATCCTCACATACAGGCTGGAAATGGGATGATTTCCCTCACGCAGGAGTTGGGGACTGTGATCTCACGCAGCGAGCTGGAAGGTGGCCCGAGAGGCACGATTCTGCTATGTGTATGCTTTCCTTGTCAATGCTGGTAATCCATCTTCTTCCCATTTGTGGTGTGTAATTTCATGCTTATTCTCCTTATCGATTGTGGTCTGCGTTTATGTTTTTCCTTTGTCCAAGATTGAGAATCATAATTCTCCCCTGTTTTGGGACTGTTTAATTGTGAGAGTCATAATTGTGAGTTTGGGGCTGTTGTCTTCCCCTGGTTTTGGGTTGCTTCTTGGTTCCTGAGGTTGCAAACATCTTTTGGGATTGTTGCTGAGTTTTTTGGCCATGCTAGGGCCAAGAAAAACTCTAAAGCATTGTTTGGCCGAATTGTGTTTCGCCTTTTTGTTTGGGGTTGTCACCCTGTTATATTCACCTTCTTCATAGAGCTGTGAACTGTTTGTTTTACTGTGAAATGCAGTGGTTGGTATTTGGAGTGTTGAGAGTAGGATTAGAGGCTAGGTATGCTTGAGAAAACTGGTGTTTGGAGCCACTTGGACAGAGTTAGACTGCTGGCTTTCTTCTCCACAACCCTTGAAGAGTATTGGAAAGGGAAGTCAGTGCCTGAGGGACTCTAAAAGCAAAGAAAGGGTTGATTCCTGGTGTCGGGTGTGTGGATGTCTTAAAAGTCAGGTTAACTTTGGTGTAGGTGTCCTTAGCTCTCTATTGAGGCCACTAGCTTAGAATTTAGCCTTTCCTAGCTCCTTGATGGCCTGATAAACCCTACTCTGTGGGATTGGCTGATTTGTGTAACTTAGCTATGTGTAAGCCTACTTTTACCCTTATTCCTTGAGGAATCATGCCCAGCTCGGGGGTGGCAATTTTTCTGAGAGATTGATGAGCACTCTAGCCTGTGGTTGGGTGGAACGTTGTAGCGAGGTAGCTGGTTGCGGTACGAATCCTGTTTAAGATAAGTATTCTTGACTATTTCGTCTCTACATTTATATTACTCATTAGATAATATAATGAACATGTGGCATGCTTGATTGAATGTATGTTTGCTTCTGCTATGTATATGAAGGATTATTCATCTTAGTACATTTTATATTTTAAGAATTTTATTTCAGCATTATATGCCTATTCATGTTCATGGGGCTTTTTTTCCCGTATATTTGGTGATAGTAGTGTCCTATTCTCCATTTTGAGGGTCGGGGACGTTACGGTATGGTATCAAAGCTCTAGTTGTAGCATGGGCCTGAATGGGCTGTGAAGATGCAGTGACAAGGCTTATGTTGCAGCATGGGCCTCAGAGGGCCATGAGAAATAGTTAACAGAGGTAGGTTTCCTATTGCCCAAAAGAAACCAGGAAAAATGGGTGAAGACAGAAAATTCACAAATTTTTTCTAAGTGTTTGGCCGTCGGCACATCAAAAAACATAGACAGATGGATCTCTGATGCAGAACCCAGCAGCTAAATTAGTTGGATGAATCAGCGACGATAAGTTCATCGCATCGTCGATGATTAGCTGATTGAACGACGCCATTGCGGACAACTAGAGGACTATCCTTCAGACGGATAGAGCCTCTGACCACCAATGCCACAGAGGGAAGACATTTCGGCAGCCAACGCAGAGGGAAATTTTTGAAAATTTTCTCTAAGAAATGAAATCATTGGCCATTGCAAGACGTTAGTGGTTCGTGCACCCGTCGTTGCAAAATCCTAGAGCACTAGTCTTCTGATGAGGGAAAGTTATTATTGCGGATGCCGATGTGCTTCAGTTCGTCGATCGGAAAAGAACAGTTGATTTGATCAGCGATGGACAGGAAATGGTCGAGCCGATGAAGCAGTGACAGAAGGTAAAGAGAAATATTTTTGAATTTTTTTTCTAAGTCCAGCCATCGGTGATCGGTGGAAGATAGTTGTTTCCATTGCTGATGGTTAGAAGAGCGAACTACCAATGAACTACATCGAAAACATTTAGTTGATTGCGCACCCGCCGTTGTGGCAGTGTAAGACACTACCCACCCAATGGATAGTTGACCTGATGACCGATGCGGCAGAAGACGTAAGAGGAAATTTCTGAAATTTTTCTAAGTGTTGACTTCATCGGTCATTGAGAAATGTTAGTTGTATGGGTCACCGATGAACATCGGAAGGAATTAGTGGTTCAAGTGCCACCATTGCGGAAGCCTAATGCACTAATCCTCTAACAGATATAGGTTTCGCTTACCGATGTCATGACGGTTGTGTCGCTGATCAGAGGATAATAGTCATTTTCATCACCGATGAATAGCATATGGAAGAGCCGATGCGACGAAAGACATAGCAGGAAGCAAATTCAAAATTTTCTCTAAGCCACAAGATCATCGGCCATCACGTAATTTTAGTGGATCGGATCGCCGATCAGAAAAGGTTCAATGAAGGTGGACCACAGTTGCAGGTGCTTATTCAAATATTCTACCGATGCATTAGTCTTCCACTCACCGATTCCAAGGTGTTAGTGAATTATGGTTCTGATAACTACGGTAGCATTTAATGCTTGGGAGTGCCAACACTGTGGAAGTATGGGAGTTTAATCTACCAATACCAACCCATCCAATGAAACAACGGATCCGATCGCCAATTGGAAACTATTAAAGACACCGCTTGGAAAAGTTAATGCCTATGGAACTACTATTGTGGACGTTGAAGGGACTAATTGTTCGATGCGTAGGGCACCCGACCGTCGACGCAGCAGTTAGCCTATGCTATCACTGATGAAATTAAGAACGATAGATGTCTAAGGACCCAATATGGAAGAAAAAATTAAACAAATGGGTCACCGATAAGACTCGGGATACTAGATCACTGCAGGCCCGATACAGCTGAAGGAAATAAATGAGCAACTCGCCAATGCAGATTGAAAGCCTAGTCGGTTCTCCCGCAGAAACTGTAGAAAGATCACTTTTCACCATTGATCCACCAGGGTCCCCTTTGCGTATTGAGAAACCTGTGAATAAACCTGAGGCTGCACGTCACATTCCTAAGGGAGTCCTTAAGTGTTCGGGGCATAATCCAAATGCCCCAGCCGCCTAAAATTATTCAGTTGTCGAGGATTTGGGCCACACTCCTTGTGCGATGTCTGCATTGGAAGTGCTTCAGAGTTGTCCTTCGCAAAGGAAGTAATTGCTTTCTGCCCTTGGTGTGAACAGAGATGATTCTTCCTCCGTGATCAAATTTGAAACCACGGGACTGCAGCCTCACTTGCCCTACTATGTGTCTCTTTTGGTGCACGTAGAATGTCTGAATATGATCGTCAAGCGTACTGTGATTGACGAGGGTGCTGTGGTTTGTGTGATGTCTATGTCCTGTTGGAAGGGTCTGGGTTCTCCTAAGCTGTCTAAATCAACAACTATGTTAACTACGTTTGATGGGAGATCTTTTAGGCCGAACGGCATCCTTCCTTCCCTTAAAGTCCATTTGGGGGGGAAGACCGTTGCGATAGAGGTTGAGCTGGTTGATGCGCCCCTTGACTACAATCTCTTGCTGGGTAGGAATTGGATGTATAGTATGCAAGCCGTTGCTTCTTCCTTGTTCCACATTGTATGCTTTCAACATAACGAGAATATTGTAATGATTGATCAAATGGCATTCAAGAATCCTTCTGTTACCACATCTTCGGGAGCTTCAGTCCTGATCGTTGAGCACTCTCAGCCGGTAACTGGGAGTGTTGGTGTAGGCATGTATCCATCCCTTATGGGAAGCTTTAGTTGTCCTGCACCGATCCTCATGATAGGATCTTGTTCTGCTGAGGCTTTGACTTCTACGACCTCGGTGTCTTTTCGCATGACCCATATGGAAGATCCTTGGATTCTTCCTACACCGAGTACTTTGAGTTAGCCCGTGGAGACGAGCGTGTCGTTTCCTGTAGCCATGATTGCTTATCAAGCTAATCTCAGGACTGCATAAAAATCAAAATCAAAATGATTCTATAATGGTAGTGGTAGATAAACATAGAAACCTAGCTCATTTTATACCTGCTAAAACTACTTTTAAGGATGCTAATATTACTAATTTTTTTATGAAGGAAATCTTTAGTTTGCATGGAATTCCTAAGGTAATAATTTTTTATAGGGATCCTAACTTTATCGGTAATTTTTGGAAGTCAGTATTTAAAGGATTGGACACTAAGTTAAATTTTAGTACTGATTATTATCCACAAACAGATGGGCAAATAGAAAGAGTAAATAAATTTTTAGAATATATGTTACAGATGTACGTTAGGGAACACCCAAAGAAATGGGAAGGACATGTACACTTAGTCGAGTTTGCGTATAACAAAAATTATCAAGATTAAGCTAAACTCAATCATTTTTAAATACTGTATGATGGGAAATGTAATACTCCCATTTCATGGAGTAATCCGGTTGACATATTGATGTTAAGAGCTGGCTTGTTAAAATAAATGGAACTAATAGTGAAGGAGGTACAAAGCAATCTGAAAATTTAAGAGGATAGACAAAAGAGTCATGCAGATCTTTAAAGAAATAAAAAATAAGTCCAAGTAGGTGAGCATGTTTTTGTCAAGGTAAAACCCAGAAAAAAACTCCTTTAAGTTAGGGAGTTGTGCTAAATTAACAACTAGGTATTGTATATTGTTTGAGATATTGTCAAGAGTTGGACCAGTGGCTTATCATCTAGCTTTTCCACCTAATCTCAAAATACATAACATATTTCATTTTTCTATATTGAAAAAGTATGTGCACAATTTTACTCATGTAATCGATTGGAATGTTATTTAGGTAGAACCATAAGGATATTTTTTAGGTTGAACCAGATTATATCCTCAACAAGAGATAATTTTATCTCTGGAATAGCAACATTGGACAAGTAAAGGTGCAATGGAAGCAACTTAGTCCAGATGAAGCAACTTGGGAATTAGAGAGTCATATGCGGGAGGCATATCCAATTTTCTTCCATAAAGACACAAATGATACTTAAGCAACAACGAGGATGATGTTGGACTTAAAGAGGGGGTGTTTGTAACCCACCTAGAACTGAAAACATTTTATTTTTTGAGAATAAATTACTTTAAAAATTATTGTAATGTTTTATATTGTTGACCAAGGATGTTCAAAGATGACTGTAATTGAATATTTTATTTATTTAAATGATTAAAATAAGAGACACCTATCGAAATAATATTGTTGAAGAGTGTTCGCTAAACCACTAGGAGGAATGAACTGTTGTAGAAGGACAAATGACAAGTGGCACCAACAACATTCACATTCTAGCTATTGCACGAGGCATCATCCCTATAATTGTGGTCATGTTCCCATGGAAAGATGAACTGAGCATGTGCATCATTTAATTGCAAAACTGACCCAAATACCTACGCAATATTATATATACCATCAAATGAGTAGGAGGCTCAGTAAATTCTAAGAGATTAGAACCTTGTGGAATTGGTGAAATCTGGAAAGTTAGGCACACAAGTGGAATTCGATGAGGGGAAGGCTAGAGTGAATCACTGAGAGTTTATGTATGCAAGTGTGACTATAGGTTACTAAGAGTATTGTATAGGACTCTACATAACATCTTCATCCTAGTAGTTCAGTGAACAGGATTGGGGGTTCTAAAGCAAGTAATCTTGGCTACTTTCATGAGACGGTTGGAAGGAATTGTCTTCTTTGGATGTTCGTCCCCTTCAACAGTTAGTTGGTTCTAAGTTGTTCTGGTTATTAACCTTGAAATTATTTTATGTTTATATATGTAGGATTTATAAATGTTAAATATTTCTCAAAACTATTACCTGTTCTATGATAAGTAGGAAATAATTTCTGATTTCCTATCAATTTTATCAATAAATGAATGTTATTATTTACCGATAAATTTAATAATAAAATTTAGTATGATATCTTATATTTCTTATCTAGAAACAATATTGTATTTTCATATATAGTTTTTCTTATAGTATTATAGGGATATGGAATAGTTAGTATTACTCTAGTTCTTCTTTATACATTTGCAGAAATACTTTAAGGTTATAGAATAACAAATAAGTTGCATAAATACTTTTAGGTTACAGAATAGAAAATAAGTTGCATAAATACTTTAAGGTTACAGAATAACAAATAGGTTGTATAAATACTTTTAAGTTATAGAATAACAAATAAGTTGCAAAAATAATTAAAAATCTAAAATAGGATTATCACTAGTTAACTAACTAATGAGCTACAATTACAGTTAGGATTCACTTTGTTTGAACAAAAAAATCCCGCATTTTCAACAAACCTAATATAAAAGCATGATGGCATCCAAATAGGGTTCAAAACCCACAATAATATTAATAACTTGCTAAAATAAGAATTTATTTTAGCCAAAAGGATTTTTACTTTTACTAAACTCACACAAGAAAGAGGCCATCTTCTTTTACAAAACAACTTAGGGTAAAAATGCCCCATAATAACGAATTTAAAGGAAACACTATAACTGTAAAATTGAACGAGTGTCTCATATGTAAAATCTATTAACACAAACCAAGGATTCGACTAGTTTACCCAAAAGATTATGAAATAACTAAAAACCTACAAGAGAAAGACCCTATATATTTTAGCCAAGTTTGGGCCTTAACCATCTGAAAAACTAGTTGGAAACCTTTTTACAAAACAATTCTAAGAGTTAGAAATAAGATTAATAATGTAGCAGAATCGAGAGCATTCTAGCATCACAGTGGCTTATCTCCTTACAATCCTTGTTAAGATAAAGCGTAGCAATTTATTTCACTTATGTAATGAACAAAGAAATAGAGTAGCGATAAAAAAATAATTACATATCAGTCATAGAGTAAAACTGGAAATAAAAGAAATGTAGGTTTAAAATCAAGTGTAAACTGCAGTATGTATTATAAACAATGACAAAATTTACAATAAGAATCTCCAACGACTGAAATACATCTCTCCTTAGACTCCATGGTCTGCAACAAACAATGTTTTTAATTTATTTGACGCGGTATAACCCGCAATAAGACCATAATCTTGAAAATAGTTGAAAATCCCAGTCTTTAACATTGTAAAGGAATAACACATAAGTGTTTACCATCTTTTTTACTTAAGGGCTCGAAAAATCCAAACGAAGCTAACCCAAGAGAACAACTATGTTCCATATTTCCATACCCTCAAGCACTAAATGGTATCAAGGCTGTAATGTATTAATCAATCCTTCAACCACCGGCCACCATTGGCCCAAACTTATTTTCCAAACCCATGAAGAGACTAGTGGGATAACCTGCAAAACAATTAACGGTAAGGGTTAAGATTGTTCGAAGCTTTTGGAAATATGAAACTCAATAAATATGAAAATGATCAAGAAAATATTACCCTCAGCTCGTAGTCTCAGGAAAGGAACGATGAATACATCTTAATGCAAACCTGAGGCAACATCTTGATGAGGAAGTCATCTTTTTGGTTGAATTTTTGTTGGAGTGGCCAAGAGCCCTCGGCTCACCTCCATAGTTAACAACAAAAATGAAAAACACAATAGAGACAAAAAAAAAACCATTTGATTATCTTGCTTAGGTTTTTTCCGTTTTTCTTCTAGTAGGACGATACTTTAATCCCATTCACATGGCCACATTTACTTTCTATCTACCTCCACGTACGTGGACTTTGATCACCCACACTCCATAGTTAAATTTGATTTTTATATCAAATACATAGTTGGATTAAAAATGAACTGTGCCGAGCATGGTATAATGACCCTTGCATACCTTTGTAATTACAAATCACTTTCTAAGCCTTGGTCACCCTTTAGCCATCTCTTGGAGACACCTTAGAGCTTATATCCTAGTTGTTATATTTGTTTAAGTAGTGCAAGGAGGGGAGCTAATCCTTTTTTTGTAGAGAACACCTACAGTAAAACAAGTTTTAAAACATATATTAGCTTGTAAAATATAAGTAATATCTTTATCCTATAACCCTAGCAGCTAAATAGGGTTAGTGAGCAAAATGTTGAAAAGCTAAAGACAACATGGTCAATCTATATAGGCAGAACACATAAAATGTAAACTTATGAATTAAAGGCATGCTTTTTAAACAATGGAAAACAAGTTATTATTATAATTTTCAAAAGTTGTAATGTAGAATAATGTAATATGAATTCTTATGCAAAAATATGATTTCAAGTTTCTTTTAAACTGACGTTTTAAGTATAGACTAAAATCCTAAGTTGGTTCTGAGATGAAGCGTTAAGTTACCAGAGTATGTTTTTTCTTGATGATCTAAATATTACATATTAATTTTGTGGAAATTGAACCCATTTGTTAGAACAATTAGACTCAAAACAATTGCCAATTACACATGCAAATTACTCACAAAGGAGACTGAATAATGGAGCAAAACACTAATCTGTATTGAATAAGTGTAAAATAGCCAACCCTATGAAGTCATAGGCTGCCACAATAATTAATTACATGAGATATTCGAATGCATAAGGATGCCATTCGAATTTAGTCAAAATCATGCTTACTAAATCTAAGCAAATCCCCCATAGGTGCATAAAGCAGTTTCCAAAACTGGCTAGGAGCTCACGAATTGGAAAAATCAATTAGGAAATCTAATAGATGGTGGAAGGACAACTCATACATGCTTTTCATAGGAGAAAATAGTGGAGGACGATGAGGACAAAAAACAAGTTAACTTCACCTAGTCAAACTTTCCCAATTGCCTTAAAACTAAAAAAAAACTGGAAATAAAGTAAAAAAAGAAGCCATGCGCTAGGGAGGCCAAGAATAAAGAAGATTTGATTCCAAGAGGTTTCCCAAGTGCTCCATGACTAAAATTTAGAAAGTTTGACCACTATGGATGTGTGGAGGACAACTTGCATAAGGTGGAATATGGAAACTAGGCAAATAAGACAAAAATTGGATTAATTAATGTCTAAGGTAGATAACTATGGGTTGATTATTCTAACACCCCCCCTTAAGCCTAACTTATGAGTAAAATATCAGAAAATTATAGGGCCTAGCAACAAGGCTTTGTCACCCTTTACATACTGCATGTCCATTTAACCAAGGAAAGAGGCAAAAGCCCGGCGGGAAAAATCCTCCCTTAAACATGGACAGTAAAACAGAATTTGGAAATCTTGTCATCACTCATGCTTCACAACATGATCAGAAATCCCCAGTAGTGATTTGAGATTGCTGAATGTTTTCTCACAAAAAACTTTGGTGAAGATATGTGCTACTTGTTCTGAAGATGAATAAAAGAGTAGGTGAATGGTGCCATCATGCACAAGTTGTCTGATGTAGTGCATATGGATCTCAATGTGTTTGGTTCTCTGCTTCTGAAATGGATCATTGCATATTCAAATGGTACTCTTATTATCACAATAGATAGTAGTTTAGTATTCTTATTCGATGCCACACTCATCAAGTAACCCCCGCAACCATAAACATTGAGTTGCTGCATTTACAACTCCTCTGTACTCTGCTTCTGTAGATGAGAGTGCAATAGCACTCTGTTTCTTGCTTGACCAGCTGATTGGCCCTTCTGCAAGCATGAAAACATATCCTAATGTTGACTTTCAATCTATGCTGTCACCTTCCCAATCAATGTCAGTAAACCCAATCAAATCAAGATCAGATTTAGCTTTGTAGAAGATCCCATGAGTCCTTGTTCCCTGAACAAAGTTAAGGATCCTTTTGGATGCTCTCCAATGGATCTCATGAGGCTGATCCATGTATCTTGAAGCCACACTTACTGCATAATAAATATCAGGTCTAGTATGTGTAAGATACAACAAACATCCAATCAATTGCCTATATAGTGTATTGTTTACCATAGGTGAAGAATCAGCTTCTTCAAGCTTAACTCCTGAAAGGAAAGGAATCTTGCTTGGCTTGCAATCCTTCATATTGAATTTGTTCAGAAAATCCAAGGCATACTTGGAATGATGTACTTTGATTCCTTCTTTGGTTTGAGAAATATCGAGCCCCAAGAATTGGCTCAATAAGCCCAAATCTGTCATTGAGAAGGCATGGTTCATTGCATCCTTCAAGGAGGCAATTTCATCCTTTGAGATTACTGTAATGAGAAGGTCATCAACATACAAAAAAATTATCATTGGTGAACCATGAATCAGATTCAAATAGACATTTGGATCTGAATTTCATCGAACAAAATTCAGTGATAGTAGAAAGCTATCAATCTTGGCATACCAAGCCCTGGGGGCTTGCTTAAGCCCATACAATGACTTCTTTAGCCTGCACATAAGAGATGGGTTAGTAGAAAATCCTTGAGGATTCTGCATGTAAATATATTTAGTGATATATTCATTAAGGAAAGCACACTTCACATCCATGTGGTGTACCTCCCATTTCTTTGAAGCTGCAATGGCTAAGGCTAGCTTGATGGAGTCCATCTTTGCCATTGGTGCAAAGGTCTCATTGTAGTCTATGCCATGTACCTGTGAGTAGCCATTGGATACCAATATGGAATTGTACTTCAGAGGTGAACCATCAACAGCAAATATTTTTTTGTACACCCACTTACACTGAACTAGCTTCCGCCCTGGGGGGAGATCAACCAGCTCCCAAGTGTTGCTCTTCTGGAGTGAGCTGAACTCTTCTTCTATGGATGTTTGACATATTGGATCATTTGATGCATATTAATATGTTTGTGGGTATGATTCAACCATCAGATAGCATTTCTATACAAAAATAGGATCTTTCATGCACAGATCACTCTCAAACTGAGATCTAGTCCTCCTAGGATCATTAGGATTTCCAGCTAGTTCTCCAGTTGCATGAATGGTATTGGCTGCCCATTTTGGTCTTTTAGGACTGTTAGGATCTGTAATTAAATCATCATTATCATACATATCAGATTCAGCATGTTCAACTATCTCTTCACTTACATTCAGAGGTTCTGGTGGTGAAGAGGATTCTCCAAATTCCACTGCTGCTAGGGGTTCTTCTTGAAACTGAACACACCTTTCAATGAAGGATTTGTTTGTTCTCAAATTGATCAGCTTGTATGCTTTTGAATATTCAGAGTACCCAAAAAATAGACACTCTTGGCTTTGGGGCTGCAAAGCCTTCCTCTTTTCTATTGGAATTCTAGCCCAAGCCCTTGAGCCAAAAATCCTTAAATGGGTCACATCTGGCTTGTGCCCACTCTATGCTTAGAAAGGAGTCATACCATCAATCTATTTATGAGGCACCATATTCTAGATATAGTCTACATAGTTTATATCTTCGGCCCAAAACTTTGGTGGAAATGTCTTAGCCTCCATCATGCATGTTGCCATCTCTTTTAGTGATCTGTTTTTCCTCTCAACAACACCATTCTGCTGTGGTGTGTAAGGGATAGAATGCTGCATCTAAATACCTGAATATACACAATATTGAATGAAATCAGACTTGACATACTCACCACCATTGTCAGATCTGAGGACCTTGAGTTTCCTCCTAGACTGGTTTTCAACCAAATCCTTAAAGACTTTGAAGAGGCCAAAAACTTTAGACTTGTGTTTTAGGAAGTAAACCTAGGAATACCTGGAAAAGTCATCTATGAATGTCAATGCATATTTGGCCTGACTCATTGACATATGAGGAAATGGGCCAGCAACATCACTATGGATCAACTCAAGAGGTGCATAGGTTCTCTCATGACTAGCTCTCTCAAATTTATGCTCTGGGTGTTTTCCTAGGATGCAACCTTGACAGACTCCTTTGGAAAACTTAATCTTTGGTAACCCTATGACCATTTATTTTTCACTAATATCAGAAAGATACTTGTAATTAAGGTGGCCAAATATTTCATGCCAAATCTTGCTTGCCTCATTAGCATGAATCAGAAGAGCAGAGGGGTTTGAGTAGGGTAGGAAGTGTGAGAACATGTATACCTTCGAAGTGTGATTCGCAACTCCTTTTGCAATGACTTTACCACTTGAGATCTCTGTGATCTCAACTTCATCAGGGGAGAATATGACCTTCTTTGGAGACTCTGTATGGGTCATCTGATACACTAATTAGAGTTTAGAGGCAAGACCAGGAACATATAACACATTGTTGAACTTACCATGGTCAAGATCAATCCTCCCTTTGCCCAAAATTTCAGTGAGAGAGTCATCTCCCAGTACTATTGGTGGAACTTTCGACATGTCAAGTGACGTGAATGCCTCCTTGGTTGAAACCATATGTCTTGAAGCTCCAGAATCAATGATGAAACTAGGTGAGCTTGATGTGCCAGCATTCAATGCATGAACTCTCTCTCTGTCTTCTGAATTTGATCCTCCTTCCCTCTTCTTTGAGATGTTTGGAAGGGAGATGCCATTCTTCTCCAGGAGTTAGGTCATCATGTCTATTTGCTTCTTCATGCAGGAGCTTTCAGAATGATTTCCCTTACTGTAGTATGCGCACTTGCTCATTTCTCCTTTGTTCTTCTTCTTCTGGGGGTTCTTCTTGGAACCTTGAGGCTCCTCTGGAGACTTGTTCTTGTCTCTCTTTTGCTTAGGTGGATTTTTAGCTTTATTCTTGATTTTTGAATCCACCTTCAAATCTACAGCAACTAGAGCTTGGTCTTTGGAAGGTTTGATGGTGCCCACCATCACCAATTTATCTTGTTCTTGTGTGAGAGATTCCATGAAATCTGCAAGGATAGGCATTTTCCAGGCTCGAGCTGTCAACTTTGTGGCATAGAAGGTCGAAAAAAACACCGAATAGTCAGGGCCAAGCTTCAAGAGTATGGCAAAAACCAGTTGATCATCCTTCTTTTCGATCCCACGTTGTTTTAGCTGCAAAACAAGTGCTTTGAACTTGCAAAAATAGAGTTGCAGGGATTCAAAGCTATTGGGACTCAGGGAGATCAATTCATTTTCAATTTGATGTCCCCTCATCTCATCTGTCTTACAAAAAAGATTAACAAGCTTCTCCTATACTTCATTCAGTGATGTTAATCCATCAAGATGGAAAAGGAGGTCTCTGGATATGCTCAGACACAGGAGACCATAGGCCTCATCCCTCTTGTTGTGCCATTTAATATTCTCTGCAGCTGCATTGGGCTCTACTTCTATTGCCATAGTCACTCTGTAGAGGCCTTTCTCTCTCAATAGTATCTCCATATCTGCTTTCCATTCAAAGAATTTAAATGGAGTAAAGATGATCTTCTGAGATTGATCCATAGCTCAGAAATTGTCCCTTCAGTCAGCAGAATGCTCCCAGTCAATGATGTTGAACTTGCAATAACAAATTGGAAGGAGGTAAATCAATATAAAAAGGCTCTAATACCATGTGGAAATTGAACCCAGGTGTTAGAACAATTACACTCACAACAATTGCCAATTACACATGCAAATTACTCACAAAGGAGACTGAATAATGGAGCAGAACACTAATCTGTATTGAATAAGTGTACAATAGCCAACCCTGTGAAGTCATAGGCTACCACAATAAATAATTACATGAGATATTTGAATGCATAAGGATGCCATTCAAATTTGGTCAAAAGAAGGCTTACTAAATCTAAGCAAATCCCCCATAGGTGCATAAAGCAATTTCCAAAACTGTCTAAGAGCTCACGAATTGGAAAAATCAATTAGGAAAGCTAATAGATGGTGGAAGGAAAACTCACACATGCTTTTCATAGGAGAAAAGAGTGGAGGATGATGAGTACAAAAAACAAGTTAACTTCACTTAGTCAAACTCTCCCAATTGCCTTAAAACTTAGAAAAAACAGGAAATAAAGAAGAAAAAGCAGACATGCGCTGGGGAGGCCAAGAATAAAGAAGATTTGATTCCAATAGGTTTCCCAAGTGCTCCATGACTCAAATTTAGCAAGTTTAACCACTATGGATGTGTGGAGGACAACTTGCATAAGGTGGAATATGGAAACTAGGCAAATAAGACAAAAATTGGATTAATTAATGTCTAAGGTAGCTAACCATGGGTTGATTATTCTAACAAATTTTTATTTATTTATTCATTTTTGGGAGTTGTTGATGCATGAGAATTGGATACCAAAGGCATGTGCAATGTCTAGTCATACCTAAAGGTCTTAACATCATCCCAAGAGGGCTCATTGTAAATTCTATGTACAAAATATTCTAATTTCCTAGTAAAAGAGTTGATAGGGATGTACCTAGGTTAGTGGTAATTTGATGAGAAATTAATGAAGACATTAAGCCATGTATTTCAATTCTAAATTGAAATGGATGACTCGAAGGAGTTAGTTGTTATTTTTCAGTCAGTATTTGGATGATTCATATGTGAATTGAATGTAATTTCCTAAGAATAGATTTAGTTGCATGAGCTCGATATGTCAGTTAGTCATGTTTTGTAATCCAGGGAAGTAGTCTCGAGAAGAGAGATAGAAGGGAGCGGGTAGATAGTTTAGGAGGAACTCAATGGAGGAATTCAGAGTCAGTAATTGGCTACTAAAAGCATATCAAGCCATATAATATGGTTTTTTAGAAGACATGTACAATATCTTTGTGTTAATGAAAGAAAAATTTGCTTATTGTGTGTAATTGTTCTTTATATGTTGTGCATAATGTGTTTGAGCAATGGAAGTAAACTGTAGTAGCTCTGTGTATAGCTACTGGGTACATGTAAAACCTGTAGAATCCATTTCAGGCTTAAGAAGAATCTGTGAAACCAAAGTAGTTATGCGTGATTCAATATATGGAAGTATTGGAGGTATACCGAATTCATGTTGAGTCTATGACAAGATTGAGGCTGATGCCATGCATGTCTTAGCTCAAGAAATAGCTTAGTAAATAGAGTTGAACTCCAAGTATTGTCCAAGAAATGGACAAAACCTAAGGAGTTATTGATCGGGGTTCAAACCAAACTGGGTGTATTAGATTAATGGTATACATAAAATTTCTAAGTGATTGATGAAATTTGTTTATGTATTGCAAGAATTTATAGGCATATCGATATTGGGGATGCACAGAGTATGTATGAAGGTTGGACATAGTCAAATTGTCGAGTACTGCGTATTGATGAAAGGGATTGATGGTCCTTGAGTGTTTAAATCTAAAATCGTTCGTTACTGAGTGTTAATGAAATATTTTTATGGTTTTGAAGGGTTCTTTAACTATTTGATAATGCTAATGGCAAAGATCAAGTGAATGGGTCATACACAACCAATTAAAGGTTCTGTGTGTTTGAAGTTCATATGAATGATAGTTGTGCGTTATCCATAGTGATCAAACGGTGAGCCAAAAATGTTGGAGAGAAGGTTAATTGTTGACGTGGTTCGTCAAAAGAATGATGGGATGGTCATGCAGCTTGGTTATAGGACATAAGGTAAGAGATGGGGTAAAGTGGTGTTCCTCTTGCTATTGCGATAGCCTTGGGTTATAAGGCACAGTTAAATGTAGCTTAGATCAAGTGCATACTATGGTGCATATGGAAGTGAATGCGATGGAAGGTGAGGAGATAAGGTAATGTATTTGTCGTTTTGTTCAAGTGTAAAAGGATTAGATCTATAAAATATAGTCTTACGGGTTGGAGTGAAATCTTAGTGCCACTAAGTTTGGTGTAATGTGTTGAAATGTAGCCAGAGGATTTTGAACCTAGAAAAGTGTGTTACAAGCTGAAGAACACACAAAAGAGAGTCAAGTGGGATCCTCGGGCAAGTGATAAGCCCTTGACTGAATCTAGACATGCTTATCCTTGTGTTTTCTATCAGTTTTTGGTATCAGAGCAAGGAGAGAAAGAAAGTACTCTTGTGAAGAAGAAAGAAAAATTTGCATGCAAGGGAGGAAGAGGCTTCTATCCTGAGCAGTAAGTTATAGATATAGATAAATAATTTGGGAGGAGTGTATGGATGCAAGGGGTAGAAATATTTAGTAAGGACATCTCAGTAGGAAGGTCATGGTCTTTGAATATAGTGATGAAGGAAACTAGTGAGGGTTTCTAAGAGGGGGTGAAGTGTGGCCAGGGACCTATTATTTCAATTGAGGATTGAAGTACAATAGGACAGTTATGTTCTCATGTATATTAGTTGTGGGAGAAATCCTAGAAGAAGCATAGAAAATCGTGTAGAAGGGTTCTAGAAAGAGGACCAATACTTTCCAAAATACCAAGCACATAGAAGGTTTGGTGACTCGTGCGGTAGTTTGTAGCAGGGAGGACTGTGAGTGTAGAGGTTGGTGTAGCTCATATAAGAGTGAAATAAACTCAAGAAGATGACTATTAAGAGTCATAGAGGAGGTTCATGAGGCAACCACAAAAATAATATAGAGGATACTAAGGAAAATGTCATATGTAGAAGAATGATTTATGAAGAGTATGAGAGGGAGAAGGTTGAGACAGAAATCCAACTGGAAGTAATAATGGAGCTGTTATAGAAGGAGGAGGAAAATTAGAGGCATGGTATTATCCCTGCTAACACTTAGTCAGCTGATCTTTAAATATTGGAAGCATCATTTCTACCCAATTGAATACCATGGGTGCCATGGCCTCTATGGCATATAGCATGTGTGCCCTAGAAGCCTAGTGCACACCCTGACTCCCAGCCACCATCTGCATAGTAAATAGGATGGTCTGTAGAGGCCCATCCATCGCTGCTCTAATGGGGATTTTCTTCCCCGATGTCCTCATCCCTGGAGCACAATGAGGATCTATAAGCTCTCAAGTGGTAATACCCCGTCCACGGGAACCTGTCAGTGAGATGGGGGAACCCCGTCTCGAAAGACGAGTCAAGAAGTAGATATCCTCTACTTCCACTCTTAGAATACAGGCCCCCACCTCGATGTACTACTGCTCTGGATTCCACATCCGCAGTATGTGCTCTAGTAACCACTTGTGTGACACCATGCTTGGAGTCTGGAAGAACTTGAGGAGTCCACAGTTCCGTAATGCGGCTATACAACCCGCATTTCTCTCGAAAAAAGCATCATCATTGCCATGTGATATTTCTTTCCATATCACCATGTTTTGAGCAACCAAGACCTGTCAAAAACAATCATAGCATGCATTAGAATCATCCCTAATCATTAAAAATCAAAATAATGACTTTATATTGCTCATGCTATTATTTTAAAATATCCATGATTGGCATCGCCTGTGTACCATTGGAGACACGCGGTGGCACCACCTGTCAACTATGTTATAGGTGTGGTTCTCGAGAGGTATCGCGTGACCCTCAAGGGGTAGGCATGGTGCTCGCTTTTAAGGTTTTAGGGCTTTCCATATGAGCCCAAAACCCCATCAAAACTCAAAATAAATGCTATGAAATGAAAGAGTAGGGTTTTAGCTATTACCTACAACTGGTGGTGCTCAAAATGGATAGTGGGAACTCCCGATATCAGTTGTTGAAAATCTGGCTAAGAAAGTGCTCCAAATGCTCTCAGCTATGGGTAAATAGTGAAATGATTTGATTTTTTACTATTTACGTGATTTATATAGGAGTTTTTGGGTCTAACATACCATAGTTTTTATATAAAATCATATTTTAGTCAAATATTATCTGTCATAATCCCTTAATGCTAGTTATAAATGCATTTAACACTTGTTTCTGAGTCGATTGCAGGATAAGAGAACTATAGAAAGAAGCTTTGGAAGTTTGTTTATGGATTTTTCACACTTTCATAAAATGGAAAAGGTCCATGAGTGTTTATTATGACACTTTGATCATGCACTTTAAACCTAGTATCAAAGGTATGAGCCCATTCCATTTTCTTTCCAGGCTCGTAAAAATTGACGTTGTGTAAAGAAGCATCATGGAGTCTTCTTTTCACCTCCTTTTCAGGCTCCTTAAACACGAAAAGATCGTCGAGTCTATTTTTTATTCTTTCCAGGATCGTAAAAAGTGACATTGTGTAAAGAAACCTCATGGAGTTCTCTTTAAACTCTTTTGAGGATCCCTAAATACAAAAAGATCGTCGAGCAATCTTGTCTTTTTCACGCTCGTTAAAGTATTTGAAGAGTCGTCCGTCCGATGGTAGGTTATCTCTTTTTCAGTTTGGATAGGACTATTTATGAAAAAGGAACACTCCAACCAATCATGACTAGAAGAGTTCCTTAAGGTATTATTTTAAACTTTTTCGGGCCTTAGGGACTAAATCATATGAAAAAGGACCCCCGTGGAGTCTTCTTTCATATTCATTCAGACTCTCTAAACATGAACGATACCGAGTTTTCTTTCAGTGGACTCATTAAATTAAACATTGAGAGGCCCGTTTTGGGAATGAACCCCTCCTCTCTGAGGTTCGTAAAACATATGAGTCTGGACTTGTCTTTCGACAAGCTATATCAAGTGTTTGTTACCCTCTTTGAACTCATAAAACCAAAAAGAGGCACTCATCGACCATGATGGGGGAAATGGGAAGGGAATCATTTTGCAAATAATGGCAGTTGTCGTTACATTTGAACATGGAACTTATCTTCACATCATGTCAGTCAATTGGGTATTCAGCTGATCTTTGCAACAATCCAATTTCATGAGTCATGTCACTCCTTTGAGTCTTTCAAAAGAATGCATTGTCCACTATCGCACTGTTTGTTTTTCCTGTTCATTCATGCTGCTAAGTCTTTTTGTCGTGCCACCCGATGTTCAAAGGGGATTTGAAGACGTTTTACCTCTGCAGTCTACACAATCTTTTGTGTCAGTATTTTTGAGTCTGTCTTATAGTTACTACATTCACATCATTCCAGAACTATGTTCCGAGTTTCATGTCGTCGATGTGGGACTCATCACGGCCCTCCTTCAACGAGACTATTCCCGTCGACATCAGCTCATCATCTAGGAAATAGTCTTAGAAACAATATTTGGTACCTTGATATCTATATGCCTTAATGATAGATTCTCTCTCTCTCGACATAGGTTCACATCATTGGCCTTTGATCGATAGAATCGACTGGGTGTTTGACATCAAGACATCTATTCACACTCAGTAGATTGTACTAGAGTACCTTGGGAATCACTGACATTAATGGTGATCTCCCTCGCACTTGTTAACGGTTCACATCATTGGCCAGTAATCAAGTGGCTTCTACCATGTTCGCCTTCAGATCATTGTAATCACATGGATAGAATCATACTTTGTGGAAGACGAGACGAAGGCCCTGGGTATTTGTTTAAAGCGTTCATTTCTTTCCCTAGGTTGAAATGGAGTTTTGTATATCTAGCATGGATCCACATTTGTATGGTCATGGCTATGCTCAAATTTATGTCTGTATGACATAGATCTACATTGTATGTCTGGTAGCTATGCCCAAGTTTGAGTCCTCTATCACATGGATCTATGTTGTATTCTAGTAGCCATACTTGTTTATTCCTCTCATGGATATGCCTTGTATTGTTCTGTAGCCATGAGTTGGTTACTTGTGTCTATGAGTGAACATACTGATGTACTACAGATGCCTACTTGACAACATGCTCTGATCTAGCTGACATTTTCACCTTGTAGCGATGACTTGTTCTCTCAAAGCTCTCATTTATCATATCCCTCTAAGACTCATGCTTTGGGGGGAACCTGTTATACCAAATTCCTATCACCACCATGTTATAAGACTCTTAACATACCTATTTGACCTTAATCCAAGTACTTGGAGTGGAAATCCATACCATTTGTCAATATTTCACAAAAATGCTTAGCACCGCACTTTCCCCTTTATCCATGAGTGGAGCCTTGCTCGCACCACCTATCCCTTTTTAGCCACTAGCAGTGCCACCGCTTATGGCCCTTAGTCCATAAGCATTTCTTACCTGAACCGCTCTGTCATTGAAGGAGAAAAGAGATACCCTAGGTAAAATGGGAAAAAGAGAAGTTTATTGAGGCTTCTAGATAATTAGCCTTGTGCCCTCCCTTATCCATATCATTGTGGGTCAATTGAGCTGGAGATCCCCCATCCTAGGATCTTATAGGCCACCTCATCCACAAATCTCTCAACCATTCATATCCATTGAGCCTTATAAATACAAGCTCATGTCCATGGTTGAGGGGAGAAATATTAAGGTATTGTTATGTGGTTGGATTGATTACTTTTCCCAAACCATTGGAGAGCACAGAGAGCAAAAGTTGGAGCTCATGGGGATGAGAGTGTTTGCTTTCATGGAGATGCATGTCAACACTAAGGCTTAATTGGTTGCAAACTTCTCCATTTTATCTTAATGCAAAGCTGATTTTCGTCCCACATTACTGTTGTTGTTTGATTTCACATGTATATGTTGTTAGATTCCTTAGTCACTAACATGGATCAGTAGATTATATTCTGGCAGCTTTGATGTGTTTGTGCGTTTAATCCGATTGCAGGTACACATGGTTACTATTGAAGCATCACATTCCAGGTATATATGGCGTCCAGTGAGGGTCTTCAACCTTTGCCGTTCATTTGTTCTAGATCTGAACCATTCAGACAATTGGAACACCTTACTATGCGAAGGAGGTGAAATATTCCCACGAACAGTTTATGAAAGGGAATATGCCTTTGTTTACAATTTGTGTGTTGATTATTTATAATTGGATGTAATGTTTGACAGCATGGGGTAAAGGCCATGTGTTATGTGGCTTGATCCATTCTCTAAGTGGTTGCGATAGCTCCAATGGATTTCATTACTGTTTATATTTCGTTAATTAGTGTGCGTAGTGAAACAGAATAGAGCCATGGGTATAAACCCCCAATGGATTTTGTTGTTGTATGGAAAAGCATTGACAGTGCTCACTGGTTCTTTGTAAGACTATGTATTTTGGTTTACTACGTTGAATTAATAGCCTATGTGTTATTTGGTTTGGCCCAGGCCATGCTTATAGGTAAGCCTCACGAATTGCTATAGTGATTGTATTGGGTTGTTATTTTAATAGTGTTGATTTGATTTAATGTTGCTTTCATACTCTAATGTATAGTGTGGGATTGTAACCAATACCCATGTGTTGGAACCATGTTCTTGGTTTATGTAATGAGTTGTATTTTTAATTAGATGAGGGTTGGGATTGTATGCCTATAGGATCTATTCTTGTTCCCATTGTAAATACTGTTGTTTGTAATATGATTTCGATATGTTTAAAATCATTAAATGATTCCTGTATATCCTTTTATCTGGTGTTTTACTTCGTTATATGGAATGAGATGTATGTTATGTAAGTTTAGTTATTGTTTATGCATATATGATATGGTTGTTTATTTAGTCATGGGAGTTGGGTTTGTGAACGCACAGGGTCGATATAGTGACCTTTGTTTAAAAGTTAAAAAGTTATTCGATTTGTTTTACTTGGTTAATTCATATGTGAATGTTTATGTGTGATATTACATAGGACCCTTAAATGTTTTTTGCATGCGATTAACATATGGTTTAGTTAGGACTGTGGATTTTATATATGTCAAGAGAGATTTGTTCTTGGACCAAATGGATAGTCACAATGCTTACTCTATTTGTTTATTTAGGATGATGTATTTTTAAATGGAATGTTTTGCTATTTAGCAGGTATTTAATGTACAGACCTTGAAAGGTCTTTTAATGGTTTATTTATCTTATATCTTAATGTAGAATTCTTCTCGAAAGTATTTTGATTTGTTTATGTTTGATGTCTAAATTTGTTTATATATATACATAGTAGTTTAGTTTGTAGATAGTACCTTAGGTTATGTAGATTGTAAGTTATACCTAAAAGTATTTAAAACTTACTTCTAAGATTAATCTATTTAAATCTATAACATGTCTCTATTGACAAATGGAATATGTGAGTAGAGTATATAAAGACTAAGTGAACAATAATAGCAGGTCCGAAATAACCTAGTTTGTACATAACCCAGTTTTATCAATAATACTACTACAAAATTTAAACTAGGATGTAGAACCCTTGATGAATATTAGTAAATAAATTGAAATTGCAAAAATAAACCAATAAATAAACCCTGGATAACCTAGTATAGGAAATCAATTACATCCTAGCGTTAATACTTTTAGGATGCAAACAATAACAGTTTTAAACAAAGAAACATATACATTGGCTTAGTAAATGCAAATTAATCATTTACCTAACATAGAGAGCATTTATTCTAGGAAAATAGAATAAACATTCTAGGGCTTTATACCTGTAAATTGAATCTTTGTTAATGGATGAACCTACACACTCAAATAACAAGCATTAACAATTGAAGATAGAGCTGACCTCATTTTTTTATGAACAAATCACTTGGAAACTACCACGTTCCACCCAACCATGACCTGGAACCATTCCTGGTTTAGATCTGGATCCCCCCGGGCTGGACTCCAACATGTAAGTAGATTAGACCTCTTAAGGTAGGGTTTCCTATCTGGTGTATTAGATCTCGATTAGTTCTCCTTTTTTCTTTCAAAAAAATGTTCTCCAAGAATTTCTTGAGAGCAAAACAATAAAAGAATGACTCTAGTCCTGATAGATCAGAACCTAAATCCTTTCCTTGGATTGAGTCTTTATAGATAGACCTTTTCAGTCAAAGGGACAGTGAAATCAAGAAACCTTGGTTTCTTGATTTAACCCTTTTCAATTAATTTGGGTAATTTATTAATATTTTAACTTAGAAACTTTCTACTAGTTCCTAATTATACTTTTCAGGTTTTGGACTATTTATTATCTTTACATAATAAATAATAATTGAATGGAGATTTTCTTTCTCTTTCATCATTAATATTATATTTATATTCAACTCTTTATACATTCCATGTATAAAGTACATAATAATATAACACTTGTTAAAAAATTTCTTCGGGCATAATCTACCATGATACTTAGACTTAATGACACTTCTTCATTAAGGCCAAGTGTGTATATGGTTTAGGTCTACTAGGGTAGGAAACTATAAATGTCGTTGCATGTTTGATTTCCCTTGTATAACATGGTAGCTCTAAGTATGATGAGATCAATAATTTTCTTGAGTCATTCTCACTCGAAAGTTTATTAAATTCTTTTGAGTAAACCGTAGCACTTACCAGATCACATACTCAACGCTTTAACATGGATTTACAATTCAGTGCAATTCCAGATCTCCTTGCTCAACACTAGTGCTAGGATGTACTTGTACGATGCACCTAGGGATACAATGGCCAAGGATCTGATGCTCCAGATATTATGCTCAACATCAACATGAAAATCTCCAATGCTTATGCCCAACACTTCCAGTTATCTTTTCATTTTTTCTAGAGCTTCTCTCTCAACACAAAGGTAAGTACTCATGCTCTCTAGAGCTCCTTGCTTAACACAAATCATCAATCACTTCAAGTGATCTAGAGATCCTTGCTCAACATAAGTCATCAATCACTCAAGTGCTTCAGAGCTTCCCTCTAACAAAAATCATCAATCACTCAAGTCTTCCAAAGCTTCCTGCTCAACACCAAGCCTCTCATCAATCATGTTCTTCAAGGTCCATGCCCAACATAAACAAGAATACATATATATATCATCAATAATTGGCTTACACCCAATATATAAAACAAATCATTGGTTCATATGCAGTGGGGTATTCGAACCAATATAAAATACAACATAAACATAATCATCATAATTAATAGGCACATGCCTATAATTGCTAGGTCCAAAATTCAAGATAATACATCCCTCCCCACTTAGAACAACACTGTCCCTAGTTTTCTAGGGACTCAAAATGACATCATGAAACAAGGCAGGTTAAGCCATTCTAATGGTGGCTTAATTCTCCCAAGTAGCCTCATCAGCCTCAAAGTGCTTTCATTGCACTTTCAACTGGACTATGATGTGCTTTCGAAGCTGCACCTGTTTCTTGTCTAGTATATGAGTAGGCTCAAGGGAAAACTCCCCTTCACGTTCCACCTACAAGAGAGACCAATCAGCAACATGTTTAGTATCATAAACATATTTCTTTAACAAAGATGCATGAAAAACATTATGGACTCTTACATGCGCGGGTAACTCTATTTCATGTGACACTGGCCCTTTCTTGGCCAGTATTTGAAAATTTCCACAAAATATAGGTGCTAACTTACTGCACCTACCCAAGCTCAACGAGCTTCGTTTGGATTTTAATTTCAATTAAACATGATTTCCTATTTGAAAGTCTTTATCCTTTGTTTTCTAATTTGCACAACTTTTCTAATGGTCTTGTGCTTCTTTAAGATTCACCTGGACCTTGGTACCCAATTGTTCGAAGTTCATGAACAATTCAAGCCCTAACATGAGTCGATCCACCGGGCTATCCCAAGTAACCAATGCTCTACACTTCCATCCATAGAGTACCTTAAAGGGGATCATCTTGGTGGAAGTCTAATAACCATTGTTATACGGAAAATCTGGGAGGTGCAGGTAATCCTTCCACTTAGCCAAGTTGTTCATGACATATGGTCGAAGAATGTCCTCAATAATTTGATTTACTCTTTCTGTTTGCCCATTTGTCTATGGGTGATATGTAGTGCTAAAGTTCAACTATGTCTCCAAACCGGAGAATAAAGATATCCAAAAGTTTCTAGTAAAGTTAACATCTCAATCCAAGATAATTTCCTTGGGTATCCCATGCAATATAAATATATATTTCAAGAAGATATCATCAATTTTCACTTCTTTGTAGGTCAACTTCACAGGAATGAAGTGTGTTGCTTTCGACAAATTGTCAATGACCCAAAAAATAGAATCATTTTGAATGTTAATTTTCGGTAAACTGGTGATGAAATTCATACAAATGACCTCCCACTTCCATTATGGAATGGGTAATGACTGCAGCAATCTTGCAGGATGCTGATGCTCAGCTTTGACTAGCTGACATTCCTAACATTTCGCAATAAACATTGCAATGTCGGCCTTTAATTTAGGCTATAAAAAGTGTCCCTTGATGGAGGATATCATCTTTTGATATCTCAGGTGCTCGAAGTAGGGTACTCGATAAAATTTTATGAGGATTTTGGACCCAAGTTCCCCTCCTTATAGAACATACAAATGATCCCTGGACCATAGCAATCTAGATTCGTCTACTATGTATTCTTTTTGTTGTTGAAATAACCTATTCTCCTAGACTTTCTTGAGGATTTCCACATAGAAGGGGTCAACTCCGTTGGCCTCTCTAATCCTCTCATGAAAATATGCATCGGTTTGACTCAAATTCACCTCACATATCATATGACTTCGTCAGCTCAAAGCATCAGCAACCTTATTTTATTTTCCCTTAATGTGCTTTAGCTCGAAATGGCACTCACTAAGGATAGAAAACCACCAGACTTGCCTTGCATTCAGATCCAGTTGATCAAATAAATACTTCAGACTCATATTGTCTATATTCAAAAGGAAATTCCTTCCCATGGGGTAGTGCCTCCACATCCTCAAAGCATGGATGATGGCAACTAACTCAAGATCGTGCATAGGGAAATTTTGCTCATGCTCTTTTAACTTCCGCGATTTGTAATAGATCGCATGATTGTTTTGCAAGAGGACTCCTCCAAGTACTTCCTTGCTTGCATCCATGCAAACAACGAAATCCCCATTAGGATTCTCAATTCATAACACCACTGCGGTCATCAAAATCTTCTTAATCTTTTGAAATATTTCTTCACACTTAGTGGTCCATAAGAACGAACTTGCTTTTTTCTGCAAAGCGGTCATGGGGAAAGCAATTCTCGAGAGGTTCTCAATGGAATTTTGATAATATATGGCTAATCTCAAAAAGACCTAATGTCAGTGACACTAGTAGGGGTAGGCCAATCCTTTATGTCTCTAATATTTTCTGGGTCCACAGCTATCCCTGTCTCATAGATAATGTGACCTAGATATTGTATCTGTGGTTTGCAAAAGTCACATTTACTAAATTGAGCGCAAAGTTGGTGTTCTCTCAACACTTGTAGTACTATACGAAGGTGTTCTTCGTCTTCTTCTTTATTCTTCGAATAAACCAGTATGCTATCTATAAAGGCTGAGACAAACTTATCCAGATACCTACTGAATATGTTGTTCAACATACACATAAAGTTCATGGGTGCATTGATCAACCCGAATGGCATCACTACAAACTCGTATTTCTTGTACCTTGTGCAAAATGTGTTTTGGTGACTATCCATATCGCGAATCCGTACCTGATAGTACCCGTATCGTAGGTCAAGCTTTGAAAATATTCTAGCTCCTCCCACCTGATCAAACAAGTCATTGATCCTAGGGAGTGGATAACGGTTCTTGATAGTCATTTTTGTTCAAATGACAGTAATCGATGCACATCCGCATCGTACTGTCCTTCTTCTTTATGAACAATATCGGTGATCCCCAAGGAGACACACTGCGTCGGATATACCCTTTCTCTATCAATTCTTGTAGTTGCAGTTTGAGATCCACCAACTTAGGTGCACTCATGCGTTAAGGGGATTTGGAAGCCGGAACTGATCTTGGGGTTAGTGCGATGGAAAGTTCTAGGTCTCGTTTCGGAGGTAATCCTAGGATTTCCTCAGGAAACACATCCTTGAATTCATCAAGAATGGGGAAGTCTTCTATGTGTTTTTCCCTATTAGAATCTATGTCTCGGATGTTCACTACAAACAACTTCCAGCCTTTCCTAATGCATTTCTTCGCTTGCATTAGAAGAAATTTCAACTCAAAATGGGCCTCCTAAGGAAAATTAATAAAATAATAGTTAAAATAATAAAATAATATTTATTAATTTTGGAGTAAGAAAAGAAAAAACTACTTTTTTGTTCGTACTTTCGACATATCTCCCCATGTTTTTACTCAAATTTCAACCGGGAGAGCTCAAAAACATGGGAATATATGTCGAAAATACGAACAAAAATGTAGTTTTTTTATGATATCTGTCCCCAAATTTATATTAAAAAACTGTTTAAGAGGTGCTCCCTTTTTAAATTTTAAAGCATTTTGATTGGCTAATACATGATGACATGGAATTTATATTATTTTTGGAAGGCCCATTTTAAATTGAAATTTCCTCTAATGTAAGGCAGATATTGGTTTTACAAAAAATTTCTTTGGAATGCCCTGAACCTTCACTTGGTTCCCTTGGCTATCAGTACACAAGATAGACTTGTGCAAAAAATCAAGCATGACATGGTGTTGTTCCATCCAATCCATGCAATTAATTACATTGTATGGACCTAAAGGTAGGATGTTCAGGTTAACTTTCATAGAAAAACCATTCAGGTTTACCTCACATTCTTTAACAATTTCTAAAACTTTCCATTTCGTACCTGTGGCTAACCGAACCAGCCAAGGATTATCATGCTTTACTTTGCCTATTTTGCATATATGAACAATTTTAGACAAAACATAGCTCCAGAAAGCATCGGGATCAATAAGTATTGAAATAGAAGTATTCAAGATCTTACCTTCTATATCAACCATTGTAGCTTGATGGTATACTTTTCGGCCATCCAATGCTGCATAGATCTATGGTGTATTAGCATTGTCCTCAATAGTTGGTTGTTCTTGTAAGTTGTGCAAGACCCCACTGGTCTTGTTCTTACACTCTCATGCATAATGAGGCCTGCTGCATTTTCGACACTTAATCTATAGTGGGGTAGCATTGGCTCCCCTTGCTACCAGTTTGTTAACATTAGCAGCTAGTACATAAGGATTCGTACCATATTTATTAAAGTTATTGTTTGCTTGAAAGATGTTATTCTTCTTTTTGTATGGATGTGGGTTGGACCAAGGTTTCCGGATATCAAAAAAGTTTTTAGAATTGTCTCGGTTTTTGTTCATGTTCTCCTGCCCTAGCTATCCATGGTCATAATAGAGCCTAGCTTTGTGCAGCATGGTATCAAAAATATTAGGCATGTCGATTTCAATCTTGTATAAAAAACTAGGAGGAAGACATCCTAGGAACTACTGGATATTTATCTTTTCTTCTTTCATGTATGGTACATAACGCAACAAATCTAGAAATCTGTTAATAAACACATCCATAGTCATGGATACCATGCATACTTCATGAAACTCTTTCACTTTTCTGTCAAATAACCTTTCCGAAATATATTTATCTTGGAAAATTTTTTGGAAGGTATCCCAACGTATTTCTCTTAGCTCATCTTTCTTGGTGTGTTTTAAATATCTCCACCATTTGTCTGCCTTGCGATTCAAGTTATAGATGGAAAGACGATCCTTCATCTCACTTTATTAGTTATGAACCAAGAAATATTTGCTCATGCCCAACAGCCACTCTTTATCCTTTTCCCCAGTGTTTACTTCACCTTCATAGGTTGGGGCTCTTATTTTTTGAAATCCCCTCTGAAGACCATCATTGCTTATTTGTTTCTTTCTTCGGGGAGAAAGAGAGTCATCACTGGAAGGACTGTGATGATCTCCTTTTGGTGCTTTAGGGGTACGTTCCTCTTTTTCTTATTCTGTTGGGCTACTGGCCTGTTTATGGTAAGGTTCTCTTTTGCAACTGTTTGTGGACTAAGTAGGTTTATTTTGCGGGATTACTCCCATCATATTTATTAGTAATTATTCATTTATAGCTTGTTTTTATTTTCTCTCATTGAGATTGTCTTCTCTGAGATTTCACAATTCTGCTTGAAGACTGTGCATAGTCTTCAAAATATAAGAATTCAACTCCACCACCAGTTCTCCTTCTGGGGTGGGGGTGTTCATTTTTCCTTGCCGGTTGTTATCTTCCTCAGTGTTCATAAATGGAACTATTCCTATAAAAATTCTTGTAACTGCAAAAAATTTTAATAACAGGAAAAATTTCTGTTAGTAACCAAATTTAATAATATACTTTATTTTCTCTGTGGCGAATGCTTGCTGGGCCCATAGGTCTCTTAGTATTGAAACCGGGCTCTAATACCACTTGTAACGTCCCCAAAAATCGAAAATATAAAAAAAAATTATAGGCTAGTAAAAACTACCTAGACAAAACATTATTGACTTGCCGAACTATATCGTAGAATTCATGTACCACTGTTTACTCATAAGCTATTATTACGTTATGTCATTTACTCTCAGTCATTATTATTAATGTATTTTAATTGTGATGGCATACTACTGTTTACTTATTATTCTTATGTTTACTTATCTGTCGCGTATGTGTCATTACTGGATTTAAATGCTTCATCCTTTCTGCATAGTCTTAATTATTGTTTATAAATTCCTAACTTAACTTTATTTGTGGAAACAAAGTGGGTAGAGTAGCGGGACTCATTCTCCGATGACGGTCTGAAAGGTAAAGGCATTTACTTGTTTGCAGGCTTACTTAGTTCTTCTAACTAAGGCACCTCTTATGTTTCATATGCAGATCATACTTTGTGACAGAGTCATATTTAAAGAGCACTGAAACTTTGATCCTAAAATACCTACTACTTGTGGCTATGGTTCCTCACCGACTCAAATTTATAACATGGTAAGTACTTGAACTTCATTATAGTTTATAATTCGTCATTTTACAGCTTAGTATATTTCTGTTCTACGTTGATTTTATTAAAACTATTAACATATCGTATGTTTTCTTATTGTAGGTTATGATCTTAGCCTAAAAACTAGACCTTGATTTTTATAAATTTTAATTACTAACATGGCATATTTTATATGCCATGTTTACTAAGAATTAAGCTTAAGGAAGCACATTGTATTAAGGCTTCAATCCTATGGTTTATATGTTATCTATAGTTTATATTCCTTGTGGTGTATACCTTGTACTAGCGCATGCTATACATGGAGTATGTACCAAAGATAACCTTGGCATAAATAATAAACCTTGTAATATGTTATGGGTGGCGAACATGTCATATGGTTGAACCATATATGTTGGGGTTTAACAAATTACATGGTAGTGGACACTATCATTTGGCAATTTTATCAAACTATGGTAAAGTGGGTTTTTGGCTTTGATGTTGGAAACCAACTAGTGCCATTAATGCACCTTGGTTTTCGTGATAGCCCAAACTTAGGCTTGGCTCACAATGTTTTTGTCATTTGGGGTTTTTGTTTTGGCTCTATGCAAGAGGAAAATGGAGGCCACCTCTAGACTTGGAAGGTAAGCTTTGCCTTGGGTTTCATGCCCATTTTTTTGTTTTGTTTTGAATCCTCTAACGTTTCCATACTTCTAACTTCTGATTTCGATGGGTGTTTGCAGGTGTCGAGGTATGGTGAAGAGAAGCGCGGCTCAAGCTTTGTCGTTGGTTTGACTGTGGAGCCAAGTGCAAGGTAATCCTTGCTAAACAATCTCATGCTTGTTGTCTGTCATCGTGTCTGTGGTTAGTTTCTTCGTTTTTGTTTGGGGTTTCTCTATGGGATTTTGTTTTCGCCTTTAGGCACCGATGAACAAACTTGGGTTCTATTAAGTTTTTGAGTCGTTTAAGCCATGAAGCGAAACTTTAAGCCCTTCGGCTATGTGTATAAATTTATGTTGATTTATAAATCGTATTTTGGATCTGGGCTTTTAAGCCATGGGCTACACCATTGCTTGAAATGGTGCCATAGCCCATTGGCACGCCTCTGTGAAATTGACTTCGATGATGGCATTACTGTGTAAATACCTTATTGCGTATATAAAATGGAAATGGTTGTTATAGTCACTCTATAATTGCTGATTTATTGTCGCACTATAATTTAATATGGTGGTTTATGAAAGGGCATACGCATTTGTTTATAGTCTATGTGTTGAGTATTTATAATTGGATGTAATTTTTGACAACATGGATTAAAGGCCATGTCGTATGTGGCTTGAGCCTTTCCCTTAGTTTCTATGATAGCTCCAATGTATTTCATTACTGTTTATATTTCATTGATTAGAGTATGGGGTGAAAAGGAACAGAGCCATGGGTACAAACCCCCAATGGCTTTCGTCGTTGTAGGTAAAAGCGTTGACAGTGCTCACTGAGTGTTTGTAAGACTGTGTATTTTGGTTTACTACTTTGAACTAACAACCTATGTGTTATGTGGTTTGGCTGAGGTTGTGCTTATAGGTAAGCCTCACAACTTGTTGTAGTGAATGTATTGGATTGTTATTTTAATAGTGTTGATTTTATTTAATGTATCTCTCATACTCTAATGTATGGCGTGGCCTTGTAACCAATACCCACCGGGTTGGAACCTTGTTCGTCATTGATGTAATGAGTTGTATTTTTAATTAGATGAGGTTTGGGATTGTATGCCCACAGGATTCTATTCATGTTCCCATTGTAAATACTATTGTTTGTAATATGATTTTGTTATGTTTAAAAGCATGAAACGATTCCTGTATATGCTTTTATATGGTGTTTTACTTCGTTGTATGGAATGCGATGTATGTTATATAATTTTGGTTATTGTCTATGCATATATGAGATGGTTTTTTATTGAGGCCTGCGACTTGGGTTTGTGAACCCACAAGGTCGATATCATTACCTCTGTTTAAAAATTACAGAGTTATTCGATTTGTTTTACTTGGTTAATTCATATGTGAATGTTTAGGAGTGATATTAGATTGGACCCTTAAATGGTTTGTCCATGCAATTAAGATATGGTTTAGTTAGGACTGTGGATTTTATATATGTGAACAAAGATTTGTTCTTGGACCAAATGGATAGTCACAATGCTTACTCTGTTTGTTTATTTATGATGATGTATTTTTAAATGGAATGTTTTACTATTTAGCATGTATTTAATTTACAGACCTTGAAAGGTCTTTTAGTGGTTTATTTATCTTAGATATTAATGTAGAATTCATCTGGATAGTATTTTTATTTGTTTATGTTTGATGTCTAAATGTGTTTATATATAGACATAGTAGTTCAATTGGTAGATAGTACCTTAGGTTATATAGATTTTAAGTTATACCTAAAAGTATTTAGAACCTCCTTCTAAGATTAATCTATTTAAATATAGAACATGTCTCTACTGACAAATGGAATATGTTAGCAGAGTATATAAAGACTAAGTGAACAATAATAGCAGGTTTGAAATAAACCTAGTTTGTACATAACCCAGTTTTATCAATAATACTACTATAGAATTTAAACTAGGGTGTAGAACCCTTGATGAACATTAGTAAATAAATTGAACTTGTAGAAATAAATTAATAAATAAACCCTGGATAACCTCGTATAAGAAATCACTTATAGCCTAGGGTTAATACTTTTAAGATGAAAACCCTAGCAGTTTTAAATAGAGAAACATATAATTTAGGTTAGGAAATGCAAAGTAATCATTTACCTCATATAGATAGCATTTATTCTAGGAAAATAGAATAAACAATCTAGGTCTTCATACTTGTAAATTGAAGCTCTGTAAATGACTGAACATGCACACTCAAATAACCAATATTAACAATTCAAGACAGACCTAACCTCTATTTTTTATGACCAAATCACTTGGGAACTACCCTGTCCCACCCAACCATGACTCAAAACCGTTCCTGGTTTAAATCCAAATCCCTCTGGCCTAGATTCCAACATGCAAGTAGCTTAGAGATCCTAAGGTAGGGTTTCCTATCTAGTGTATCAGATATGGATCAGTTCTTCTTTCTTCTTCCAGGAAATTGTTCTCCAAGAATTTCTTGAGAGAAATACAAGCAGAAAATGACTCCTCTCATGATAGATCATAACCCCAATCCTTTCCTTATATTGACTCTTTATAGACAAACCTTTCAGTCAAAGGGACAACTAAATGAAGAAACCTTGGTTTCTTGATTTAACCCTTTTCAATTACTTTGGGTAATTTATTAATATTTTAGCTTAGGAACTTTCTACTAGTTTCTAATTAGACTTTTCATGTTTTGGACTATTTATTATCTTTACATAATAAATAATAATTGAATGGTTTTTTTCTTTCTCTTTCATCATTAATGTTATAATTATATTCAAATCTTTATACATACTATGTATAAAGTACATAATAATATAACACTTGTTAACATTTGTCTTTGGGTATCATATACCATGATCCTTAAACTTAATGACACTTCTTCATTTAGGTCAAGTAGGAAGATGGTTTAGTTCTACTAGGCTAGGAAACTCTAAACATCATTGCATGTTGGATTTCCTTCGTATAACATGGTAGCTCTTCAGTACTTTATGAGAATACATAAATTCGAAATTTCATTTAATCACTTATAAATAAGTATGATGAGATCAATATTTTTCTCGAGTCATTTTCGCTTATAAGTTTATTAAATTATTTTCAGTAAACCGTAGTGCTTACCAGAGCCCATACTCAACGCTTTAATAGGGCGTTACAATTCAATGCAATTCCAGAGCTCCTCTCTCAACACTAATGCTAGGATGTACTTGTACGATACACCTAGGGATACGATGGCCAAGGATTCGATGCTCCAAAGCTTATGCTCAACATCAACATGGAAATCTCTAGTGCTTATTCCCAACACTTCCAATTATCTTTTCATTTTCTCCAGAGCTTCTCGCTCAACACAAAGGTAAGTACTCATGTGCTCCAAAGCTCCTCGCTCAACACAAATCATCAATAACTTCAAGTTCTCCAGAGCTGCTCGCTCAACACAAATCATCAATCACTCAAGTGCTCCAGAACTTCCCGCTCAACACAAATCATCAATAACTCAAGTGCTCTAGAGCTTCCCTCTCAACACCAAACCTCTCATCAATCATGTGCTTCAGGGTCCATGCCCAATATAAACAAGCATACATATATATCATCAATAATTGTCTTATGCCCTATATATAAAGAAAATCATCATGTTCATATGCAGTGGGGTCTTCGACTCAATATAAAATACAACATTAAGATAATCATCATAATCAATAGGAACATGCCTCTAAGTGTTAGGTCCAAAATTTGGGATATTATAGTCCAAGGAATGGACATATCATAAGGAGTTATTGATCAAGGTTCAAACCAAACTAGGCCCTATTAGATTAATTGTATACATCGAATTTCTAAGTGATTGATGAAAGTTGTTTATGTATTGCAAGAATTTGCAAGCATATCAATATTGGGGTCACGTAGAGTATGTATGAAGGTTGGATGCAGTCAAATCATCGAGTATTGTGTATTGATGAAGGGGATCGATGGCCCCTGAGCATTTAAAGGCCAAATCGTTGGTTGCAAAGTGTTAATGAAAAAGATTGACATTTTTGAAGGGTTGTTTAATCAGTTGATGATGCTAATGGTAGAGATCAATCGAATGGGTCATATAGAGTCAATTAAAGGTTCATTGTGTTTGAAGTTCAGATGAATGATAGTTGTGCGTTATCCATAGTGATCAGACAATGGGAACTGTTGGAGAGAAGGTCAATTGTTGATGCAGTTGGTCAAAGGAATGATGGGTTGGTCACGCAGCTCGGTTACATGACATAAGGTAAGAGCTGGGGTAAATTTGTGTGCCTCTTGCTATTGTTGTAGCCTTGGGTTGTAAGGCACGGTGATATTCATCTCTGAGAAAGTGCCTACTATGGTGTGTATGGAAGTGAATGCGATGGGAGGCGAGGAGCTAAGGTAATGTAATTGTCATTTTGTTTAAGTGTAAAAGAATTAGAGTTATAAAATATAGTCTTATGACTTGGAGCGAAATATTAGTGCCACTAAGGTTGGTTGAATATGTTGAAAGGTAGTGATAGGATTTTGAACCTAGAAAAGTGTGTTACAAGCTAAAGTACACACCAAAGAGAGTCAATTCAGATCCTCGGGAAAGTGATAGGCCCTTGACTAGGTCTAGACAGGCCTAGCCTTGGGTCTGCTATTAGTTGTTACACAATTTTATTGATACATGGTATTATAAGTGATATATATGTCTAACATTGCATTCAAATAGGTTGGTACGTATTGTTAGATGGCCTTATATCGGTATGGTATATCGATAAATTAGAAAATTTTAAATATCGTCAATGTCCAACTTGACAAATATAAGAATATTGTGAGGATGGAAGGACCTTAGGATGGAATCGCTTACAAGATATAAAAAGAAGTATAAATAGGAAATACTTTGAATATCCTTCATTTTGGGATATCCGATGTGTTAAAATCATATCTAATTATGCTTAGATTCCATTCATATATTCATATTTGAAAATTATCATGAACGGTTCATCTATCATTGAGGTGAATATCAACGTGTTGAGATTATCATCTCCCATGGAAATGGACAATCATTGTAGTAATATTATGACGTGTAGAAATCATTTTCTTACTTATTCCAAACAATGATCTTCTACACTACTTAGCATGAATTAGTCACACAATATTGTCTATTTCACTATTACTTAAAATTTATGTCTATATTTCGAACCATAACTTTATATATACATTTTATGAGTACATTTTCTATCCATCTATGTATTTCTTTCTCTATACTTAAAAAGAAATTAGTATTATCTATAGCATGAATTTGTATAATGTTTCTTGAAATTAGTATTATCTAAGCTTCATTGTCCATTTTGAATTCTTTTTAAAAGTACATATTCAAAATATTCTAGAGAAAGTAATACCTTGTGACACCATACACACTTTAACATTTTTATATATTTCATAAACACCTTAGATAATATTAATCTTCAAGACTCATATTTTTTAATGGTATAAATTTTTCATTATATAATTAGTGTTGATAATTTTTTTTTTAATATAATTGTTTATGGTGGTATTTTATATAGTAATAATAAAGGAATTTAAATTAAACAAAAGAAATTAAACTTTTCATTTTTGTTATTATTTTTTATTAAATAAATATGATACAACAAATTTAAAATTATAATCACAATTTTATATTTATTTATTTTTAATAAATTTATGAAGATGGATAACATTTATTTTTATAAAATTTTGGTGATCTAAATTTAACATTTAACATATTTTTAAATTGATATAACTTGAAGTGATTAACATTTTCTAAATTTTAATATGTATTTAAAAAATAAAAAATTAAATGTTATCTTTCAAATAATTTGTTTTTGTTACCATAATGTAATTCAATGTTAAATGTATAATTTTAAAAATTAGAGTATTATAAATAGAGTTGTATGTTTATTTGTTTTTTAATGAAATATACTTTTTAATATATTTTATAGTTAACAAACTAAAATTAATATTTCAATTTTTTTTTACATCTTTGTTTTTTCTATTAACTTTTAATCATGTTTTACACAAGTTTTATATTTTTAAAATAAATTAAATCTCTTTACAATCATAATCAATTTTAAGTGAAAACAAATAAAAATTATAATATTTTAAAATGGTACACGTTGGTAACATGATCGAGGACTGAATCCAAAAACATAAACATTATTACCTAAGATGAAGTTCAAAGTATAAAAATTATGGTATTTAACTCAAAAGAGGTTTTGACAAAGCTTGATTGAGTACTTAATGTGATTTTAAGAAAAATAGTTTAATCAAAACGTTATTTGAAGTAGTGGTGGGGAATCTTAATTATAATTCCTTGATTTAGATAAAGGTCATGTTTTAGATTTTTTATAATTTTTATGATTAAAATAATAAATAAATATTTCTCAACTATTTTTATTTTTTAAAATATTTTTATACTTCTGCTAATTATTTACTTGACATAATCCAACACCTCAATCTAAATTTTAATCCATTCATCAATATCTCTCAATCAAATAATTATCCATCAAAATATTAAAATTGCAATCAAATTCATAAATTTAATTTAATCAAATATACAAAAGCGTTTTTCATGTTATCCTTTGCTAAAATTTATTACCTTGCTTCATGGATTTAACCTTTTTAATGTAGCAATATTTCATATCTTAAATATAGTTGTATCATGCCATATAAATGGATACCTTATATATAATTTATAATTATTTACATCAAATGTTTTATATATCTCATTTATAAATATTTATATCTAGTGTTTTATAAAGAGTTGAAATTTAGAATTTAAATTAAAACATAATGTTTATTTATTTCTTACATTATAAAACAAGTGGAATAAGCAACGAAGTTGCTTAGTACCTGCTGCTTAAGAAAAGTTTGGAGAAAGTAATAATAAGCTAAGTTAGCTTAGTTTTTTTTTTCTAATCTGTGGATTCGTTAAATCGTTTTTTTCTTCTATTTACCACGTTTAATTGCTAAAAATATATTTCAAGATTAACTTTGAATTCCAATAAAATATATTTATAGATCTTGGATGGAAAGTCAATAAATAGAACGTATACAACTTGTATATGTATATGCGTTAATTTAGCAAAAATATCTCACAATACGACAAAGAAGAAAACGAGACATATGATGCCCAAGCAGCATCCAAGTTTATTTAGAATATATTTCAACTTTGTCATTTCATTTCAAGCATTTAGTTTCATTTATTTAAATGTCACATGTACTTACACATTTTTATTTTCCATTTTTAGTTCAATAAAATGTATTTGGTGTATGACAATACGTTTGAGATTTTATGTGAATACAGGTACTAGTTAAAATTTTCTATCGAGTGTCACATATTATAGAGCTTGGTGTTCTCAGGCACTATCCTTTTACATAATATCAAATCAAGTACTTGTCCGCATTTGGAGCCTATGTTACCACCAGGTTGTAGTAGCACTTCTTGGAACCCGTGAATGACACAAAAAGAGCCAAATGAGCCCATGCTTCTAATCAATCTTATTCTACTTTGGATCAAAACATCTTAATGCATATTTGGAGTGTTTTGTTTTGCATACAGTTAACTTAGAGCTTCATGGTCATAGTTTCCTTGGGCATTTTTCATGCAACCTCCACAGCAAGATCATGTATTAACATTCTCTCCTCAGGTTGTGTCTAAGTTCCTAGTCTTGTAATGCTAAATTAAGTGTGACCATGAGAGTATTAGAAGCCCTTGGGGTCGTATTTAATATAAGTGGTTAAAGAAAGTGAAACACTATACACCCCATTAAGCCACCCCCTCTAGTCAAAATCAACCCTTTAAGAAATATTAGTGATTTTTTAATCACTTAATTATTTTCTCTCATAAAAATACAAAAAGTGAAAACAAAATTTTAAAAGTAATAAAGGGCAAAGATCGACTTAGGGACACATATCTCAATTCACCACTTAATCTTGAAAGTGAGTAAGTATGAGTTCACTCCATGTTATTAGTCGCTGCCTCAATAGGGAATAGACTTTCAACTAGTCAAACAATTGTTTGACTTTGTATTAGTTTACTTAAATTTTATTAAAGTTTGCTATGGTTTAGTATAAATCAAATATTAATATTAATTATTTGAAAATTAAAACTAAATTTAATCATTTTCAAATAACACATTTTCAATTTTTTGATTGGTTCAAATGGTTTTTTATGGGACATAAATCCCTGCGGGTGTGTTTTCAATTATCCATTAAAAAAATATTTTGTATTTAATATTTTATAAAATTGACACGTTTTAATAAATTTGAAACATCGATTCCTTTTTCACTTCATTTAGGTTAGAATTCCATGCAAATCTCTACGTGTACCAAGAGCATCCACCTGCTTTTTCACTTTCAATTTTTTTCCAAATTCACGGAAATCTTGCAGTTCCTTGGAATGCATAGACTCTATTCTTACTATGTTCCGAGTGTGGCGGGATTTTGTATTTATCGAGAAGTATATGCTCCATATCTTCTATTACGTGATCATTCCAAGGCGGAACAAAGTACATATGACCAGCGTTAAGGTAGAACAAACTATGATTGCTTGTTGCATTAGCTAGTTTTTCTTTATTGATATGAAAATTATTATTTTTATTTGGAACTAACATTTGTTTTTGGCTCGACCCCCATGGCCCTCTTTCGATAGATCAAATTCTTTCATCCATGTTTTAAATTTTAAAAGCATATTGTCTGAGCACCACATGCCCAGCATTGTCGCCATTTATGCTTAATCATTCGAGCAGGTCAAAAAATTTTAGAACACTGGTAGTTAGGGTTTAATAATATATATAAAGGAAAGTCTCCAAAAGCATGAAATAATCTACATGGAGTAATGACAGAAATGCAGAAAACAAGCTCTAATCTTTCATACAAATGGTTATGAGGGAGAAAATTGCAAATAATCATAAGCAATCGCATGGTATGTTGGTCCATCAACATAATCGAAGCCGAAATTATTGATAATGCAAGCGACTGTATCACTCTCTCTTCGCTCTACAAGAAGACAAACATGAAATTGCTCTCGTTGAACACAACCTGGAACCTTCCAGACTTACGAGAATTGTCATCTTGCAAGCTAGGATTCTCAAATGATCCCTTATGCTATCACAAATTCTAGGAGGAGGGTTTATAATCCCTAACTAAAGGAGCGTACCAGGGACTACATCTAAACAAGAAATGCATGCACTTGACTCTTTCTCCATTGGTGAACTTAAACCTATTTGCTTCCTCAATGAAATTTCACTTTCATCTAGTTGTTTGAAAATATAAACTACAGCTCAACAATTCTTTTTAATATCACTCATAAAGATTTATTCTTATATTATACAAGAACAGCTCCAATAAAACACTTAAGTTGGATTTGTGCATTATCTGAATGCCTCTTCCACTACAAGTTGAGAAAAATATCCAAGTCAAAATAGGGCTTTATGTAATTTTTGCAGATCTCCAACTTCATCGATAAATCCATGGCATTGTAAGCTTGTTCAAGTACTAAATTCTCTTATTTGTGTTCTAGCTACTGCATTCTTGTCAAGCTAACAATTGCAATATCGATATTACAACTACCTACTTTTGTTTAAATATTAATTGAAATTTTTTAAAATAACACAAATAAACTATAAGTGACATAAATAGTAAAAGTTATCTTTAACTTGAATTAAAGGTATTAAAGTAGCTATATAACTAAATGTTGATTTTTTAAATTCAAAAATGTTTGTCTATATTTTTATTAAATAACCTTAAATTAATCTAAGGTTTATTATTTGAATATATGTTTTTATTTTGTAGTGTTTTGAAATCACTGTTCATTCTTCGACGTCCCTACTCACAACCATATGTTGCTGCATGTTTTTCTTGATTGTCCATTTACGCGGTTAACTCCCCACATGGTCTGGTCTGTGTTGACACGTTTCCTCCATTTTGCAGTAATGGGGTTCGAAGTGGGAACTTTACGTTAGGTTTGGACTGTTGCATTGAAGCAATATTCTTCTTTCACTAATACCTCCCTCGTGCTCTGATAACTATTCTCTTAATCGACGGGAGGTTTCAGTTTAGGGTTTTGCAGAGCTCAAAGTTAGGTGATATGGTAAGTGTGCAGAATTCTTATCAGTCATCCGTGCGAAGTGTGGAGATGAAGACAAAGTATCAAGAAGCGAAGTGAGTGGTTCTTTGCGATATGAAGGAATCGGCAATGGCTTGTTTCCTGTGAAAATTTTGGTATGCATTGCAAAAAATATGCTTATCTGGTACTGATTTCCATGTGAAAATATTCTCTTCTGCAACTGAAATTTGAGAAGAGTGCATATTTAGCACTAATAATCATTATTTATAATGAATTTAGGGAAAATGATCCTTTTAGATGTTTTAGACAGTGGAATCACATTCTTCTAAGGATTAACTAAGAAGTTAGAGAAAATTGTGTCCTTAAAAAACCTGGAAGTACACCCCCTTTAGCATTTGCTGATTTGCTCAATTGCTGATTTGCAAACAGCTTCTTGGGTTCCCTATGGGTGCTATGATATCAGCATGGAAGCATACCCTATAACTCCAGAAATTCTCGTCCAAGTTTTATTGCACCACCAGTCTGCAGAGTTATCCTTTTCAAAGATTTTAACAACATGGTCTTGGCTGGTAAGCACATGTTTAATGCTTTTGTTGTGAAAAATGTCTCCATATCAAAGATATGTAAGTAGTTTTTATCAATTAAGTCAGAAAGTAGCTACCCTGCAAATAGGAAAATTGCAAAAAATTCAAAAAACCATTTAAAATAATGAGTCTTGTCCTATTTCTGTGTCCCTATGACGAAAATGACTCGTTTGTATTTCGTTAATTTTTTTAACACTCATTTGTCTTAATGGTCAGAGCACTTTCCATGCCCTCCAACTCTACAAATTTGATCAGTTAGGTTGTTCGATGCCTGGTTGAGATGAGAACATTTTTTATAATCTCTAACAATATATATTTGATCACCTGTACCTGTACTCTCATATGCATCTTGATTCCGGTGCCATGTCCATAACGCATGTGTTGAATTTTGTACCTACAACACAGACAACCAGAATCATTTTCATTGAATAATAAGAATCTTCAGTTACATAGAGAGCCAGATAGCATTGAATAATAAGATTCTTCAATTACATACAGAGCAAGGAAAATCCTAAAATTGAACTCTGACCTCAAGTATGCCATGACCAAAACTGGATTATCTATAAGCACTCCACTCTGGCTACCTGTCCCAGCAAAACCTGCTGTCAGCACCGGAGGTGTATTTGAAAGGACACATGCCTCCATATTCTGGATGTATATTTTTCATATTGGGGCAGTTCCCAGGCTCATCTGCATGAATATGCTTGGGAAGCCTCTCAGTGTTTCCTCCATCCCCAATAGTGATATATACAGGGCCATAAGGATCCAAGCCGTAGTTATAAACTCAGTTCGTTCACTCATATGCATGAACCTACAATAACATACACAAAGCTCAGGACTTTCAGAAAACATACATAGCAGAAAAATAAAGGGTCGTTCTGTGCAATTAAGCTGTAATGTATAAATCATAAGATGCATGCTTTAATGGCCTCTTACATGTCCATGGAAAGCAAGGCCAACACCATACTCATAAAGAAGGTCTTCCATATGTTGTCTCATGCATTCGAACTCCTGGTAATGGCTCCTGTAACTATTGTACCAAGGACTGTGCCATGATGCTATTAGCCATGGTGTCACACTTCGATCTACTTTCTTCAAATCTTTCTCCAGCCACTTATACTGCTCGCCTGTTAATGGAAAATATTTCTATTTAGAATCCCCGAATGATAAGATCAACAGAGGTTGAATTCAGTATAGAATATATATAACTCAACTTGTTACGTTATAGTCAGTGTATGATTCTAGAATCACGAAGTGAACTCCTCCGGCGTTGAAAGAATAATAGAGATTATTGCCAGATCCAGATTCCTTAGATGGGACTACAAATCTGGCATTGTAAGCTGCAAATTGGACACCCCCACCTTGAGTTTCCATCTCATGATTCCCCGCCTGTACCATCATAGGGACTTGTGATACAAGTGGCTTCATGAACCTTCAAACACATTAAAATCCAAAACGAATTGCAGAGTTTAGGTTTTCGAAAAATGAAAACGAACTTTCGAACAAGTTAAAATCCAAAACGAATTGCAGAGTTTAGGTTTTCATAAAATGAAAATGAAGAAATTAAAAGCTCAGTTATTCTGAAGGTTTAAAGTCACTTACCTTCCCCATGCATCCCAGCGAGGTTGATACGTTTCAAATAATGGAGAATCAGGGAAAGCACAATCAAAGCAGGCTGCAGATTTATCCCCAGTTGTAATGTAATTAGATGAATAGGACATGTCTCCAAGCATGAGAAGCATGGAGGGATCATTCTGCAGTAGATGATCAAATGTTGTGGAGGAATTATAAGTGAGACCCAGATCTCCAACTACTGCTATTCGAGAGAGATAATTATTTGGAACTCGAGATGGCGGAGTCACAAATTCGTGTTCTTCGCTTATTGCAGATAAAGATTGGTCTCCGCATATGTAATAGTATTTGGCGCTTGGAAGGAGACTTGGTAGACTTGGTAATATTTATTTTAAATAAAAAAAAATATTTTAAAATTTAATTATAAGTTAACTTTTTTTTTTTACCTCATTTGGATCCCCACAACGAACTACATTGACTATAATAAAATGTACAACAAAAAGCACTAAGCTTTCTAATCTATTAAATATAAAAATAAAATAAATACAGATCTATTTAATTTCACACATAGTAAAACTTAATAAGTTGAAATCCATTAAAATTTTGAATAAATATTCAATTAAATGTAAAATGAAATTAGAATTCATTAAATATAAATTTCAAATTTTTGCAGTTTAAATAATTGAATACTTTAATGGGTCAACTGCAGCGATTAAATTCCTTTAAATCCACAACTCAAAATTTTACTTAAAAAAATTATATTCTAACTAAGTTCGGAACTTAAAACATTTTGTATTACTTAAATTCTTAAAATCATGCTCTTTTAGTTTTGGTAGATAGCTTCATCCATGCGATATTTTTTATATTATAATTTATGACCCACCCATACATACAATACCCATTGATTAATGAAAGCTTATCTTGACATTATCAATGCTTCAACTCTATTCTATACAGTTTACAAGTTAAAACACTTTCACTATTAATCCTGTCAATGCTATTGAATCTCTCCTTATCAGTACATGTTATGGGGTATTTCTGTAGCTACCATTTTGTTTACTTTCCACAAAAACTATTTATACCTAGATTCAGAAATTTATTAATGGACTTTTTCCATTCGATCATAGTTTTATCTATGATTTAAACCTCTACGCTTCTGGGAATGAAGTACCCTGTCGGTTTCGTAGTAAGTTTTTAACAGCCTTGATAACGATTAATCTTAGTACACGTCATTCTTCGTGCAATTGAAATATCAGAGCTCCAAATCATCAATCCCAGAGATAAATTATCGGTTACTTCTTCACTGCAAATAAACCCTGAGAATAGAAAAAACCAAATCGCATACTAAAACCCAACATCATTACAATCTTTGTCAAATACTGATATGATTAATTTATTCTTCAATTGGTGAAGTTATGAATTCATTGTGTTCGACTTATCCTTGAATCCTTTGTATCTTTAATTTTCTGCGCCTCTTATTTACTCTTGCACTCGCCTGTCATTTGATCTATGATTACTTCAAAATTAGATTGGGCCTTCACCGTCTTCTTTGCTACTTCTACATTATCTTCATTGTTGTATAACGTCCTCCAACTTGGTTTGAAGCTCAAGTTTCCTCAAATTAGAATCTTGTAGTTTTAACTCTGGAGCAGTTTTTATGAGATTCAGTCTTTTAGTACACTCGAGTGAGGGTCCCAAAATATAATTCGGGATACTCCCAATATGCATTCAGCTTTTATGAGACAGTCAATCACTACTTTCTCAAACTCAATTGTATTCCAACAAGAAAACCCAGGGAGGTGGAGACAATCGCTGGAGCCATTGTTGTAGGCGTCATGCTTGATGTCCTGGATCATATAGGTTGCGATTTCATTAGAATTGCAAATTGCGACGAGGAGTCGTATAATATTTATCTTAGAGAATATTTTGGCAGTGAAAAGACGAATTACATAGATATCTTAGGAAGCGCAATAGGCATTACAGGGTTTTTTATGGTCGTCCTCATGGTTGTTGCCTTTGTACTCACGACGTCCTGGTTTAGAAGAAGTTCAGTGAAGCTTCCTTGGCAACTTGATAAACTAACCGGATTCAATGCTTTCTGGTATTCACATCATGCATTTGTCGTGATTTACGTACTACTGTTTGTTCATTCCATTCGCCTTTTCTTCGTGCGAGATTGGAGGGAAAAATCAGTAAGAATGACATTTCACCTTGTTTTCTATTTATTTCAAACGACATGTCTAACTTCCATGGAAAACGCCTGAAAATTTACTCGCTAAAAGGTTAAAACTGAGAAATGAATATCTAATTTTGTTATCAAATGCTTAAAAGAAAATAATTTGCTTTCGGAATTTGATCATGATTATCCTATGAGAAAGTTCGGTGCTCGATTTATGACACGATTTGGATGTGTAGACTTGGATGTATATTGCTGTTCCGGTGCTTCTATATTGTGGCGAGCGGACACTCAGAGCATTCAGAGCAGGGAATTATACTTTCAATATTGTCAAGGTCATGCGGTTTCTATTTAATTTGCAATTTTCTTTGTATCACCTGTTTCTTGAAATCCTTTTCAAGTGCAATCAAATAATCTGCCTTATTCATTTCGCAGGCGGCAGTTTATCACGAAAACGTCCTGGATTTGCATATGTCAAAACTTGCAGGCTTCGAGTACAAGAGCGGAATGTATTTGTTTCTCTAGTGTCCCGAGATCTCGCCATTCGAATGGTAAGTTTCGAATATACGTTAGAATTTATAAAATTGTATGATCTTACAAGGCTTCGAGCTCTTACTCTGGGCATAGTTAAGGCTTCGGCGGAGATATGGTAATCATAGAAATGGGCTTCGAGCTCTTACTCTGGGCATAGTTAAGGCTTCGGCGGAGAGCAGCAGCTGATGCATCTGTGAACGTTGATGACGGAAGATCAAGAACATTGAGAAGCTGCAAAGACATGGTCCACTAATTTTGGATTTTATGTTGAGTATGACGTCATTGTTGCCACATGTCAACTCAAATCCAGATACCAAATCCCAATGTTTACATCATCTCCTATCCACCAATCACCTGTTTACAAAAATAGGTTTTTAACAAAATTAAAAAATTTATTTTACAAACCCCTAAGTCATACTTTGCAAAACAGAGTTTAATTCTTTAAACCTGGATCAAAAGAGAGCAACTAATACCCAAAGTCAAAGGAGTTTGACTTCGATCGATTGCAATATACCTGCTGCGGCAGGTATAAAAACAACAAATTTATTTATATATCAAAGTGAATATATTATTGATATTTTAAAAATTTATTAATTATTTTTTAGAATTAAGATATATAACATTTTTTTAGAAATTGAAAATTTGCTAGAATAAAAAAATATTAAGTTAAAAAATATGTTGAAATTATTAAATAATATAATCAAGATAACTCGTATGATATTTGGGTATTATCCTATATATTTTATATAGGAATAAGGAAGGTTATCAAGGGAGAGAAAAATTCCTTTCTTCTTTAGTTGATTATGTTGGATCTTGGGACGAAGGTGGGAGGGATAAGGGAAGTTATCTTGACATGTCTTTTCCATCTATCAAATAGGTTACCATTTACTTCACTTATTGCAAGAATAATGATTTTGTGTGTAGAAAGGAATGATAATTATAAGAAATATGTGTAGACATGAACATTAAGAGAGATATTACAAAATATTCACAAAGATGATGTCTTTGGGATCAATGGATTGTATTTAATGATTCTTCTTTAGGAAATGCATAGAAATCATTTGGTAGAGGTTGGATAAGAATTGAGATATAATTTTGTGGAATCCCTTTAAGAGTCTTGTTCCTATGCACTTTAGGATCTTCTTGTGAGAGAGGTAAGGTAGTTAAAAATTCTGATATTTGTAACATACCCCAAATCCCTCAATAGATTCTCCAAGTGGGTACCATAAAATTTATTCTTTTATATACATTTAAATCACACCAAATAAATTAAACTTATTGCTTAGTTAACCATAACCATTGTTTTAAGATTAAGAATCTAAAAAATACAATCATTTATAACTAATTTACATAAACAAATCTTACTGAAAATTATAATGAGATACAACTGTTACATTAGTCACAAGACTATCCTTTAAATGAGATAACAATTACACATTAACCATTTCTTTTAATTGTATTTAACACTCTTCATAACAAGGTACACTACTTTGTACTTGTTCTCCTCGGTGCATTCATCAAAGGTGACATGTGAATATTTTGAGTGGAGAAAACAACAAGGTTAGATATGATTTAGATGGTAAAAGAAGCTAATTAAAAAGTGTGCACATATACAACCAATTTACTCTATAGTATCTCTAGAGAGTTATCCCAATGCCTTCCATGGCCTCTGAAACCACCATTGGAAGGCATGTAACTCAACATACATTTTACTACTATATATTGTCCTATAAATCCAATAACATAAGTTTCATAATAAACTTAAAAACAAGATAAATTAAATCCTATAAACAAATCTAACTATTACATATACTTCTTTAATCTGACTTTAGCTTCGGCGACTGAAAGCATGTCTATGACTTTCCTCCCAACCATAGGATTCATTTAACATATTTTTTTTCGTCTAAATCCACCACTGAGACGGGCAATGAATCCACTTAGGTTCCACCACTGAGATGGGCAATGAATCCACTTAGGTTCCACCACTCAGACGGGCAATGAATCCACTTAGGTTCGAGGTTATAAACAGAAAATCTCCAAGTTAAAAATTAAGACAATATTGTAATCAAAGGGTTATTGTGTCTATGAGTATGAGACTTAAAAATTTTAGTCTTAATAACATTTTTAAAACCATTAATCACGACTAAACCCTCACCACATTTTGGTCATAAACACAATGGCGTGTCAACATTCAATTACACCATTAGAGCGTGGTGCTAAAGCAACCCTATTTATTTATAGTTCTGATACTGCTTAATCCCCAAATTCCATAGTCCAATATCATTAATATAATCCCCTACAATTTACTTACACCACAATTATTTATAATTACCTATTTCATTGAAAAGAATAGATTGGTAACAGTCCACTAGGTTATGCATGCACTAATATAAGGACCTTCCTTTGACTAGTATATATATATATATATATTACCTTTCTCTACTATTTCCTATTAATATGAAATCCTTTCCTATTTATTATAAGGCATAATTTTTTTCCAATAAGTAGTGTAATTGGAATCCATAAAGACATTGGATTCCACTCCAACTGTAGTTATTTTTAACGTTTAACTACTTCAAAACAAAGACACTCGATTTAAGAAAAATGCAAGTATATTTAACGTGCAAACTACTTCTTCGCAAGACATTGGATACCATTCCAAATTGTGGATACATTTAACATGTGATAGACCTTTCCAAAACCTAGGCAACCAAACTCTTCAAAAATGAATCAAAATTTCAGGGATAAATGTATATATGCATATCCAAAAAGTATGAAAAGGAATTTGTAGGAATCCATTATTATAATTAAATACATACAGTACGAAAAGGAAATCACAGGCATTCATTCTTACGTTTATACACGTTGATCAAAATATATTAAAAAATTCAAATCCACACTACCACAAGGAAAATCACAGGAATCCATTTAGATCGACACATATTCAGAAATCGAACGTAGATTTTTATTCTTCCAAATCATGAATAAATGCAGACATAAATAATCAAATCACAGGTAGATTTTTATTCTTTGAGATCACGAATAAATGCAGGTAGAAACAGTGAAATCGTAGGTAGATTTTTATTCTTCCAGATCACGAATAAATGCAGGAATAAAAATCAAATCACAAGTAGATTTTTAGTCTTCCAGGTCACGAATAAATGCAGGAATAAACAATCAAATCACAGGTATTATATTATTTTTCCAGATCACTAATAAATGCAGGCATAAACAATAAAATCGCAGGTATTCAAATGAGGTCTACAATTTCAAGCATAAACCTCATTTCTAGAAATCGCAGGACAAAACTATAAATTCAGATCCTATACATATAAAAGTTAGTCAGATCACAAAACGTTTGGTAAAGAATGGCAGGCAATCTGGTTCTCCAAGCATGAATCAAATCTCATTCACAAGGTATATAAATTCATATTCGAAGAGTGTGAAAACAGATCGCAGGAAGTCATTCTTCAAATCGAAGATACAAGTAGGGAACAATTCTTACTGATCCATCGCAAGAACAATAAATAATATATAAATGACATATCTAGTCTATAGGCAAGAAAATATTTGTCCAACTTGCAGAGACAAGCCCATCTAAATATTGCAATTACCAAGTGATTGAAGACACCATGATTTGGTTCTAATACACTGATAACTAATCGAATTCAGATACAGATCCACAACAAAAAAATTATTTCAACGCAGAAGCAATCATTGAAGTGCGGATAGTCTTGACAGAGATGTATTCAATAGCATAATAAAAACTAAACACATGAATTCAAATGATTAAAGGCAGATGATAAGCAACATTGCATAGATTGCAGACATTAAAGTGTAATCCATATCTCATACAGATCATAATAAAATTTATAAAAAAGAAACTTAGACATCAATATTCGATCAAGATCTTAAATGCGTACAAGGTACACAGACAAGGAAGAAATGGCTTGCATAGTTTGAATCTCAATCCATGCATACAAATATATCCCAAAATTGCAAATGATAAAGAAAAAAATATTAGCAAGGGCTTTATCCATACGCATATGTCAACAATAACATATTTACCAGGCTAGGTATGCATAGTCTTTCAAAACAATTGTAAATAATTCTACATCTAAAAATAGAAAGGACTATACTTACCCATATACATTGTCTGAGTTCCTTCACCCTTCCTAGTCATCATGCGTCCAACTGCATCTTTATTGGAAACCAGTAACTTGTGTGGTTGGGTACATCATGCAACACCCATCCCCCCACTGATCCCATATTTAAGCCCAAAATTCAATTTTAGAGAATGTTTTTCTTCCCCCGTCCTCTTCACATCAAGGTAAAACGTTTAAATAACAACCCTTGGGATTTCCCAAGTGACACATGGAATAAGTGGCTACACATAACTTTCCTAAGAGGGAGACAAATCCCACAATTTTCTCCAAGGAAACGTTGATATCCAATAATGCTTTTAAA
>LPNX010103555.1:114792-162824 GCA_001517045.1 Pseudotsuga menziesii | reverse complement strand
GAATTAGCTTGTTTTTCTTCCCTACTTTGATGCACTGATTTCTGAGAATGTTTTAATGCCTGAGTTGCTCTACTTGCTGCCTTGGAGTGCTTTTGGAAACTAGTCAGATTGCTGCTATTAAACGTACTTGAAGCTTGTTGAAGTCGGAAGATGTTTGGTTTTTAGTTTTCCGTCGTTGCGGGTGTTTTGAAGACCCCCCCCCCCCGATTTGAGATCCTTCCGATTGCCGATCCTTGTATTTATGGAGGGCGCCTTTGTGATTGGGCATCGAACGCTTTGTCTATCTTTTATCCCGCTGTTGCGGATGAGCTTTTGAAGTCGACTTTCAGTTTTCTCCCGACTTATGTGTTTTCGACTGATTTTAAAATGTTAAGTTGGAACCTTTTACCGTGTTTGTTTTCCCGTTGTGGAGGGATTTAAACTTTCGTTCTCCGACTTGAGATCCTTCCGACGTCCGACGCATGTAACAAAAAATCGGAAGCTTTCAGGTTCTTTGCTGCCGCCATTGCGGATGGTTTCAAACTTTAACCTCCCGATTGGAGAACCGTCCGACGGCCGATCGGACGATTTATTGCCCGCCATGCACGTATACCCAGCTTGGTAGATGTTGTGCCCGTCCGCCGTTGCGGAAGGCAAGTTGCTCTCGGCTGTCGATGTGAGAACCCTCCGACGCCCGATTTATTGTTTCCTCGCACGTGTGAAAGGTTTATATATACGAGGACATCGTTTGGATTATTCTATTGTTTGTTTATGATTGCTCGAGCTATCTCAGTCATCTGTGCTGTCGACCCTTCGAACACCGTGGACCAGCTTGCCGGTACGCGCACCTAGGTGTCAGTTGGAAGCCCAACCGTCCTCTCCCAGTCAGCTACACGTCGCTACCAGGTAGGCCATTCTTGCCATGATTTGTTCCTTTCAAGATTTGTAGGCTGCGGTTAAGTGCTTTAGGCAAACCCCGTTTTACATACGTACAAAGGTCCACCCGTGTTTGTGGATTGCCGTAGTCGTTTTTCTTCTCCGCCCGGTGTTTTGCGCCTTCATATTGATTTTTTCTGGTTAGGTTAACTAATAGCGGTTAGAGGGAAGGGGCGTTTTTTATTTTTCTTTAAAACCCGCATATTATCTTTTTTGGCCTCGGCTGTAATTGTTTCGCCCCGCGCACAGTGGATGAAGGCATGGTGCAGGCAGTCGTTATGCCGCCTGCACCTGGTTTTCCCTTATGATGATGAGGTCCAAAAGTGTTTGCGGTGGTTTTTCTTGTGATTTAATGGTCCCTCCGCTGGTCAATTTTCCCAGTATGTGTGCCCAGTTTCGAACCCCAATCTTTTTCCCACGCCGTCCCGCACAGTCCGTCGGTCTCGGCTGTCTGAAACCCTAGGCTATGCCGTGGTAGTGGTTTGTGGTTTGAGGATAGCATGGATAGGGGGTTCGATGAGAGCGTCGTATGCAGAAAGATGTTGTTAAAGCCCGCAGCGTGTATTCGAATTCATGTAATTCCCCCCACGAACAGCATTGTGGTCAAAATGTTTAGACGGCTAGCATGACCTTTATATGTATAACTCGTTTCTTCATTTGTTGGGCAATGGACCACATTGATGAATTGTTGGACAGTACATTTGCACTTTTCTTTTAAGATCCATACATTTGCCTTGCGAATTGTTTTAATAGGAGAAACGGCACTGCGAGATGATGGCCCACTGTATTGCACAGGACTTAGTCTATTTATGATAGTAATTATGAGAGTTAGGGCATTGTTGGATTGTGCATACATGCATTGGTTTCTCTGCCTACTTTCACATTAAGTACATAAAATTGGCACTTTGCATATGGATGTAATTTATTGCTATTTTGAAGGTGGTTGATGGATGTTGTAAATATCATACAAAATGTTTTGCATCATATAGACAGAAGCACGAAGTAGTGTGCGTTTGATTAGTCAAATATGCAAACTTATATTATAGTTTCATCAACTAGTTGTTGCCATGATGTACATAGATAAAATAAAGGGTTGCACTCTGTCTTGTAAATGTGTGCACCTTAAATGCCTCAATACTACAATGTTATATATGGCAGGAAGAATCCGAGCCCACTATGTCCAAAAGACAGAAGAAGAAGGCCCCTGTGGTCGAAGAACAACCAGAAATAGAGGTCGTCAGAAAGATTGAGTATATATATGAAGATACCCAATGTATTTCTAGTGTGGAGCCTGAGTACAAATGGGGGGACATATACAGATTGATTTCCTGTAGGGAGGTCCTCGACATGGGTCTAGAAGAAGAACCAATCTATGCAAACATAGAGAGATCTGCCATCATGAAGGTGGCTACAAGACTAGAGCTGTTCCCTTGTTCTGAGGTGATTAGATGGATTCTACCCCATACAAATACAGCCACCATGCTCATAGGAAATGTGGAAGGCCAGGGCTATGCTGCATTTAGCCTAGGGTATGTGGCGTTGGGCTATCATCTGCCAAAACCTCAAATCTTTATATCTGATGCTTGGCTGGATAACATCATAATGGACCTGATAGAAACCCTTAAGAGAATGCTCTTGCCGGGAAAGCTGTACAGACACAGAGAAAATGGAGAGTATGATACAACAAGCTTAAGGGCTCCTTATAGATTTATAGCCCTGATGCTGAATAGGATCTTCGGGAGAGCACATGGCAGAATCTTCAAATTTGAATGGACACCCATTATGTTCCACGTAGCAACCCAAGGAACAATCTTTAATTGGGCCAGCCTAGTATCAAGCAGTCTTTCTTCTTGCGTGGCTGCTGCCTTGGGAGGAGAATCCAAGAAAAGGGCCGAATTCTACATGAGCTCGATATTGGTAGATTGTATACGGTGCAACCAGCCTTTCCCTGGTCTCAAGTATGTCTGGGATAGGGAAAGGATGCCTGTGTATGCCGCCTATAAACCATTGTGGGCTCAGCAGTACCATAGCCACTACAGGGAGGTCTGCGAGCAATTCATCATGCCACTCTACGCGCTCATCTTCTGGAAGAGTGCGACTGTATGTCAGAGGAGGCCATGCGGGTAATGGAAGAGCATGCAGACTATTTCCTGACTGAGAATGGCATGTACATCAGAATGTTTGGTGGCACGAAATGCCCCTTATTGCTGCCCAAATACGCAACAGATTATGTTATTCATAAAGAGGCAGTCAGGCAGGTATTCATTGATGGAATAGGGTATTATCTTTTTTAGAAAAAGAAGGCTACATATCCTCTGCTGCCATTCAAAATAGGTAGCTACAGATTTGGCAAGGTAAAACAAGCTGCGGAGTTCATAGAAGAATTGAGGAAGTTCCATTTTGGTGAGATGACTTTTCGAAGGAATGATACTCAAGGTAGAATGGCAGAGCACTGTAAAGAACATAAAGTACATTTTGAATACACTCACCGCTTTGAAAAGGAAGAATTTGTCTTCCGAAGTGCCCCTAACTTGACAACTCTGAGAAGGAGGTTTAAGCCTAAGAACCCCACCAAGGGTGGAAAAGGGGCTGAGCAGGCCAAAGCTGGAGAAGAGGCCCAGAAGCTAGAACAAGAAGCTGCAGAATGGCTGCAGAAAGGAGAAGAATAAAAAAGAAAAGCCGCCCAAGAAGCAGCTGAAAAGGCACAAGGGGCAGCCAAAGAAACAGAAGAGGCAGCCAGACTGGCAGCTGAGGAAGCAAAAAGAAAGCTAGAGGAAGAGCTCCAAAAGCAGGAGGCTGAAGAAACAGAGCTGCCACAACAATCAATTGTTGAAACATCAACAGGACAGACCCAGGAGGAGGCAAACCCTGAGGTACAAATCTTTCAAGTACCTGCTGCTAGCACTCTTGTGACCCCTATGCTCCAGCTAATACCTTTCACTCAGAAAAAAGGAGACGAAGTTCCCGACTTCAGCACTGGCTATTATGATAGGGCCACCAAAAGAATAATGAGGAGGACGGAAAAGAAAGTGGAAGCGAAAGATCTATCAGGGAAGATGGTCACAGATACCGCTGTCATGCTAGGGATGGACAAGGATCATAGGTTTACGATAAGAGCAGGGGCTGCCATGATTGATGCATCCGAGGACAACATAAACAGGGTGATGATTGAACTAGAGTGAGTTAAGAAGACCTTTGCTCAGCTAAAAGATACACTAAGAAAAGAAAGAGATGAAGGTAATAGACTCAAGAGGAAATATGAGCACATGCAAAGGGAACTGGAATCCTCAAAATGTGAAGTCTATACCCTTCAAGTGGAGATGCAAGCAAAGGGAATAGCACAGGAGTCCCTAGAAAACATACAACAGGAAACCCAAAGTCTAAAGAGTGATAAGGAGCAGTTATTGGCAAAGGTGATAGAACTGGAAGAGAAGCAGAAGGTCATCTATGAGGCCAGTGATTCACAGGTTCAAGAGCTGAAAGGGCAGCTAGCTTCTTTGACTACTGATCTCGAGGAAGCCAAGGAATAGAAAGTCGATTTGCAGCCATTTAAAGAATATATCCTGGCTCAAAAAGCTGAAATGCTACAGCTGCAAATGGCTCTGGAAGAAGAGAGGCGCAAAGTCCTTCAGATTGATAGCAAGCTGGAAGAGATCATGGAAAATTCCTCATACTTCGTTGATCGATCTCAGGAAGTTTTTGAGGTCTTGAGTGCCAGAATGGAAAGGCCTGAAGATGATGCCGAGACTCCAGAAGGGCTACCAGAAAAAGACCAGCAATCCCTCAAGAGAGATCACAACCCGATAGAGTTCACCATCAGTACTGCAGAAGACTTCAAGAAGGCTGTAAAAAAGACGTAGGGAGCATGCTCAAAGTATTTCAGAAGGCTCCTGAATACGTACAACCGATGTCAAACAGAGGCTAAGCATAGGCTTGAAGAGTTCCCGGACCATGAGGCCTTTATGGAAATATTACAGAAAAGATATCAAGATGCAGAGGCCAGAACTCAGCAGATTAGAGCCATTGATGACCTAGTGCTGAAGAACGAGGTAGGCCACGCAGCCGTTAGCATGCAGTTTCTAGAAGATCAGCGTCGGTTGAGCCCAACAAGGATCAAGGCCATCAAGAACCAAGTTGAAAAGTTTGAAATCAACATTCAGTTCCTGGAGCCATGCGCATTTGAAGGCATTGCTTCTGAAGCAGCAGCATGGAAGAAGTTTTTAGATAGCCAGGCAGGACCCTCCTAATAAAGGACCGGTCAAATTTGTAATAATTTAATATTTTTGTAAAAGATTTTTGAGAAATGAAGCGTTGGGAAAGAAAATGGTCGGGAATCCCAAAGGTCACTTTGGGCAGCCCAACCATTTTGACCTTTTTGTATAAAAGTAGGAAGCATAGAATGGAAAGGGGATTTTTCCCCCAGTGAGACTGGTGATGACATATTGTAAGAAGAACTACTTCATTTTGCAATAGAAATTACAGTTTTTCTGTTGAAGGAAGATCGGTGGGATTTCAAATGTTTTTCCATGGATAGTTGAAAGATGAACTACTTTGTTTTTCAGCATTGTGTCCATGAATCGTGAGATCGTTCTAACTTATGACCTATGTCTTGTTTAAATGATTTCTGATTTAATTTATGAAATAACCACCATGAATAATGCATGCTTATCATGAAACAATTAGTTATCTGGTTGCGGAAATATCTTTCATTGTTCATGCTTGTAAAAGTAAATGTCAGCTATCTGTAATTGCTGTTATCATGTGTGCACATCGTCATTACTCATATATATTAAATATAAGTTGGCTCCCCGGGGATAGGTAGATAGGGATAGATAGATAGTTAGGTCATTGCATAGATGCGTGTGTGATTCAAATGTTGGTGAGCCTAAGACAAGAGGTAAGAACCTGCGCATCACATTGTGACTGCTCCCTGCATTCTTCACCACCTTGCATGTTTAGTTCGAATTCTTGCATAGCATTCTTAAGTTAAAATACAAATTCCTGTGGACCGGGCTACAACCGGTAAAGCCTTTGTTTGTGTTTGACGTACGGTAGCCAGACCGCAAAACCAGACGGATTCCCTATACCAAACAATCAACGGGCTAGTTGGGAATGTTGATTGGGGAGAATCCCTTTCTGTTGTCGCCTGCGAACTTCCAGGCCTCAACAGTTCTGGCGCTAGAAGGAGGGCCGCCAGTAAATGGCTGGACGTGGAACTTAATTCCCCGAGACTATCCTACCAGCAGATGTTTCGAAGCTTGCAACCTAACTCAAGAATTTGCAGATTCTGGTATTATCGTTGAAGGATTATTTTTCTCAGTGGCTTATTTGTTTACCTTTGCTCATGGCTAGTAATCAACCCAACCCTCTGTCGGCATGGAGAGCTAGGTCCCCTCTGAACTTAACACCTCCTTTGCATAATCTACCTCAAGCCTTTGACAAGCTTTTGCCTAAGTTTGACCCTGAAGAAGGGATTGTTGCCGATGATCACCTCCAAAGATTTTACCTAGCGTTAGAAGGGCTAAGGGCTGGGGAGTATGAAGATGTGGTTTGTAGGCTGTTCCCGCACACTCTGAAAGGAGCAGCAGCATCTTGGTATTTCACTCTGCCTGCAAACTCTATTCCTGATTGGAACACCTTTGAAAGAGTTTTCAAAAGTAAATATACAGCTCAGAAGACACATGCCTCACTGATAAATGGTCTTGGTAGGCTAAGAAAAGAGAAGAGTGAAAAGGTACATAGTTTCACTCAGAGATTTTCAATGTACCTAAAAAACTTTTCTGCAGTGGACAGACCTTCAGACACGGTTTTAATTGAGTATTACACCTCAGCCCTGGGGCCTGAACTGGCCATGTTTGCCAAGATGAAAGTCAAGCCTACATTGGTAGAGACTTATGAAGAGGCTGAAAGTGAGAGTGTAGGAGGTTATCCTGATTCGCTGGAAGACAATATTGTCGCCAAAAGAGTCTCACTGCTGTCTAAACCTAGAGAAGATCAATCACATGATTACCAGGGAATGATGAAAATGCTTCAGAAATTATCCAACCGAATAATAGATCTGGAAAGGGAAAGAGACATTCAGAAATCTTATAAGCCTCACTATCCGAAAAGAGAAAACAACGACCAATGGCAAGTTCCTCCATAACATAACAGAAGTGGGAGGGGATAATTTTTGTACCTTTCACCAACAACCTCATTCTAAGAAGAAGTGTCCTCAATGGTTACATTCAATGACATTGGTGATGAACAAGTTGTTGGACCCTAAATTGATTAAGGACAGCGGGGAGGAAGAAAAGGAGAAACAGATCATAAGAAAACCAGATGATGATACTATGTTCTCATGGAGTGGTATTTCACTATTTGACATTGAAGATGACACTTCTAAATCTGAATGCACATCTGCAATCACAAAGGACATGGGAGTCATATACCAAGAAAATGAAATGGTTTCTAAAATTAACAAGGTGCAGGAGAATGTTAAGAAGTTGGACGAAGTCAAAACGCATAAGAACATTACCCCCAACCAGAGGACCGAGCAAATCATTGAGACTATCGAACTTGTAGATGAACAGACAAGTGGTATTGGGGAAAACTTTGATGAAACTCATGAGCTAACCAAGGATATACCTACTCATAACTAGCTAGGAGAAGAAGACCAAGAACCAGGCTAGAAAGAAAACCTTAACACCCCGCCTTTCCTCTTGACTCTAGAAATATTGAATTATAATGTGCATAACTGCTTGATGGACTCTGTAGCAGTAGTGAATGTGATGCCCCTTGATATTTGTAAAAAGATTAACGGACAGCTAGAGTCCACACCTCGTGAAGTAACACAATTAGATCGCATAGGTGTCAAGGTGGTAGGAGAAATGAAGAATGTCCTCATTCGTTTGGCTAGAAACAACAAGATATAACAATTCATTGATATTATGGTGGCTGACATACCAAGGGGATATGAGCTCATTCTCAACCGAGATTGGGCTGCCAGGTTGAAAGGTTATTTTGCTTCAGATTGGTCCCACCTGTTGTTACCTCTCAAAGGTACCCCACATCCAATAAAGATTCTGAGAGAACCATACATGAAGCATACTGTCACTAAGTTAGGAGAAGGAAATGAGTCTTCTGATTCTATCTTGGGAAACTACCTGACTGAACTTAAGCTAAGACATCATTCCTCAAAAAGGGCCAGTCCTGTGATGGACACTCAGTCTGAGCTCCTTCAACTCCCTCAGGCTGAAAGTGATGACTGCAGGATTTTAGATATGGGTTCCATTTCAATAACAGCACAATTGGATCATGGTTAGATCACTCATGTCTAAATCCAGCTCATTCCTTAGTCCTCTTGTTTTAAAATTTCAGGAATGGGCAAAATTTTTGTTTTTTTTTCTTTTGTTTTCTATTTGTACATAAATAAATTGTTTGTTTTTACTAGGTGCTAGTTTTCTTGCTTTAATGCTTTGATGTTTTTCTTTCTTTGGTTGTTTGCTTGCTAAAGTTTTCCTTTAGTACTTTGCTTTCTTTCCTTTTGGTTTTGAATAAAGAGGCAAGATTTTGGTTGCAATGGCAACATCAGGGTTCTTTATTAACTAAAATCTAGAGTGAAAGACTGTGCTTTAAAGCATAGAATGTCTTCTAGTAACTGTAGTCCTAACTGGCATGCATTCATTGAAGTCTCACTTAACCCCTGTAAATAACTCAGAAGTAGAAGAGGTCTGGAATACTATTTCAAGGCTCCGTCCACCTCACATTTTAATATCCAAGGGGGTGACAGTATGAGATCCACGGAAAGGAAGCGGAGTAAGACAATATATCATATATAAATGATCCAATGCCATAATGTCAGAAAAGCTAAAAGCTATCAAGAGTTAAAACTCCTGAAAAAAATAAGACATACCAAAACAAAGCTTGACAAGCATGAAATACTAAAATGGCCACAAGATCCTCTCCGTCCGTGAATTAAAATATGAAGTATCTTGTTCACACAAAAGGACACTATGGGATAGAGGATCCTGAATTAAAATTCAGTAAGGAAGGCCTGCGGGAGGACTCATATCAAAGGAATAAAATTTAAATAGCACAAAAAGTGCAAATTGGCATGGGAATGAGGAACAAAAGGATTATACTGCTTACTATCTGTTACAATCCTGTGGTGTCCGAGTTGGAAACTACCTAAGGACAGGAAAAATAAACCTCACATACTTTGCCTCAAAAGAGTTATTCATACCTAGAACACTGCTGATGTTATCCTCTCCCGAAAGAATGGGCTTCATTTGAGTAACTTAATGCATAATTTGGGCTGGCTTTGGAATGCAGACATCTAGAAGATTTAGATTTTAGTCAGATAGTCTTGAGCTGGGGAAAGGTTAATTCAGAGATCTGGAGTTCACCAGGTAGTCGCCAACTGTTGCAACTGCAACAATTTCCCAAAATTAAAAAAAAAATTCTTGGGACCCTCCTTTGATGAATTAACTTGTTTTTCTTCCCTACTTTGATGCACTGATTTCTGAGAATGTTTTAATGCCTGAGTTGCTCTACTTTCTGCCTTGGAGTGCTTTTGGAAACTAGCCAGATTGTTGCTATTAAACGTGACTTGAAGCTTGTTGAAGTCGGAAGATGTTTGGTTTTTAGTTTTCCGTCGTTGCGGCCATTTTGAAGTCCCTCCCCCCCCCGCGATTTGAGATCCTTCTGATTGCCGATCCTTGTATCTACAGCGGGCGCCTTTGTGATTGGGCATCGGATGCTTTGTCGATCTTTTATCCCGCCGTTGCGGATGAGCTTTTGAAGTCGACTTCCAGTTTTCTCCCGACTTATGTGTTTTCAAATGATTTTAAAATGTTAAGTCGGAACCTTTTACCATGTTTGTTTTCCCGTTGCAGAGGGATTGGGACTTTCGTTCTCTGACTTGAGATCCTTCCGATGTCCGACGCATGTAACCAAAAATCGGAAGCTTTCAGGTTCTTTGCTGCCGCCGTTGTGGATGGTTTCAAACTTTAACCTCCTGATTGGAGAACCGTCCGACGGTCGATCGGCCGATTTATTTCCCGCCATGAGCGTATACCCAGCTTGGTAGATGTTGTGCCCGTCCGCCATTGCGGAAGGCAAGTTGCTCTCAGCTGCCGATGTGAGAACCCTTCGACGCCCGATTTATTGTTTCCTCGCACGTGTGAAAGGTTTATATATACAAGGACATCGTTTGGATTATTCTATTGTTTGTTTATGATTGCTCGAGCTATCGCAGTCATCTGTGCTGTCGAACCTTTGAACCCCGTGGACCAGCGTGCCGGTACGCTCGCCCAGGTGTCAGTTGGAAGCCCAACCGTCCTCGCCTAGTCAGCTACACGTCGCTACCAGGTAGGCCATTCTTGTCGTGCTTTGTTCCTTTCAATATTTGTAGGCTGCGGTTAAGTGCTTTAGGAAAACCCCGTTTTACATACGTACAAAGGTCCACCTGTGTTTGTGGTTTGTCGTAGTCGTTTTTCTTCTCCACCCGGTGTTTTGCGCCTTCATATTGATTTTTTCCGGTTAGGTTAACTGATAGCGGTTAGAGGGAAGGGGCATTTTTTCTTTTTCTTTAAAACCCGCATATTATATTTTTTGGCCTCGGCTGTAATTGTTTTGCCTCGCGCACAGTGGATGAAGGCACAGTGCAGGCGGCCTTTATGCCACCTGCACCTGGTTTTCCCTTATGATGATGAGGTCCACAAGCGTTTGTGGTGGTTTTTCTTGTGATTTAATGGTCCCTCCGCTGGTCAATTTTCCCAGTATGTGTGCCCAGTTTCGAACCCCAATATTTTGCCCACACTGTCCCGCACAGTCCGTCGGTCTCGGCTGTCTAAAACCCTAGGTTGTGCCATGGTAGTGGTTTACGGTTTGAGGATAGCATGGATAGGGGGTTCAATGAGAGTGTCGTATGCAGAAAGATGTTGTTAAAGCCCGCAGCGTGTATTCGAATTGATGTAATCCCCCCCCCCACAAACAACATTGTGGTCAAAATGTTTAGACGGCTAGCATGATCTTTATATGTATAACCTGTTTCTTCATTTGCTGGGCAATGGACCACATTGATGAATTGTTGGACAGTACATTTGCACTTTGCTTTTAAGATCCATACATTTGCCTTGCGAATTGTTTTAATAGGAGAAACGACACTGCGAGATGATGGCCCACTGTATTGCACAGGACTTAGTTTGTTTATGATAGTAATTCTGATAGTTAGGGCATTGTTGGATTGTGCATACATGCATTGGTTTCTCTGCCTGCTTTCACATTAAGCACATAAAATTGGCACTTTGCATATGGATGTAATTTATTGCTGTTTTGAAGGTGGTTGATGGATGTTGTAAATATCATACAAAATGTTTTGCATCATATAGACAGAAGCATGAAGTAGTGCGCATTTGATTAGTCAAATATGCAAACTTATATTATAGTTTCATCAACTAGTTGCTGCCATGATGTACATAGACAAAATAAAGGGTTGCACTCTGTCTTGTAAATGTGTGCACCTTAAATGCCTCAATACTACAATGTTATATATGGCAGAAAGAAGCCGAGCCCACTATGTCCAAAAGACAGAAGAAGAAGGCCCCTACGGTCGAAGAACAACCAGAAATAGAGGTCGTCACAAAGACTGAGTATATATATGAAGATACCCAATGTATTTCTGGTGTGGAGCCTAAGTACAAATGGGGGGACATATACAGATTGATTTCTCGCAGGGAGGTCCCCGACATGGGTCTAGAAGAAGAACCAATCTATGCAAACATAGAGAGATCCGCCATCATGAAAGTGGCTACAAGACCAGAGTTGTTCCCTTGTTCTGAGGTGATTAGATGGATTCTACCCCATACAAATACAACCACCATGCTCATAGGAAATGTGGAAGGCCAGGGATATGCTGCATTTAGCCCAGGGTATGTGGCGTTGGGCTATCAACTGCCAGAACCTCAAATCTTTATATCTGATGCTTGGCTGGATAACATCAGAATGGACCTAATAGAAACCCTTAAGAGAATGCTCTTGCTGGGAAAGCTATACAGACACAGAGAAAATTGAGAGTATGATACAACAAGCTTAAGGGCTCCTTACAGATTTATAGCCCTGATGCTAAATAGGATCTTCGGGAGAGCACATGGCAGACTCTTCAAATTTGAATGGATACCCATTATGTTCCACATAGAAACCCAAGGAACAGTCTTCAATTGGGCCAGCCTAGTATCAAGCAGTCTTTCTTCTTGCGTGGCTGCTGCCTTGGGAGGAGAATCCAAGAAAAGGGCTGAATTCTACATGAGCTCGATATTGGTAGATTGTATACTATGCAACCAGCCTTTCCCTGGTCTCAAGTGTGTCTGGGACAGGGAAAGGATGCCTGTGTATGCTGCCTATAAACCATTGTGGGCTCAGCAGTACCATAGCCACTACATGGAGGTCTGCGAGCAATTCATCATGCCACTCTATGCACTCATCTTCCAGAAGGAGTGCGACTGTATGTCAGAGGAGGCCATGCGGGTAATAGAAGAGCATGCAGACTATTTCTTGTCTGAGAATGGCATGTACATCAGAATGTTTGGTGGCACGAAATGCCCCTTATTGCTGCCCAATTACGCAACAGATTATGTTATTCATAAAGAGGCAGTCAGGCAGGTATTCATTGATGGAATAGGGAATTATCTTTTTGAGCAAAAGAAGGCTACATATCCTCCGCTACCATTCAAACTAGGTAGCTACAGATTTTCCAAGGTAAAACGAGATGCGGAGTTCATAGAAGAATTGGGGAAGTTCCATTTTGGTGAGATGACTTTTCGAAGGAATGATAATCACGGTAGAATGGAAGAGCACTGTAAAGAACATAAAGTACATTTTGAATACACTTACCACTTTGACAAGGAAGAATCTGTCTTCCGAAGTGCCCCTAACTTGACATCTCTGAGAAGGAGGTTTAAGCCTAAGAACCCCACCAAGGGTGGAAAAGGGGCTGAGCAAGCCAGAGCTGAGCAGGCCAGAGCTGAAGAAGAGGCCAAGAGGAGACAGGAAGAGGCCCACAAGCTAGAACAGGAAACTGCAGAATGGCTGCAAAAAGGAGAAGAAGAAAAAAGAAAAGCTTCCCAAGAAGCAGCTGAAAAGGCACAAGAGGCAGCCAAAGAAACAAAAGAGGCAGCCAGACTGGTAGCTGAGGAAGCAAAAAGAAAGCTAGAGGAAGAGATCCAAAAGCATGAGGCTGAAGAAACAGAGCTGCCACAACAATCAATTGCTAAAACATCAACAGGACAGACCGAGGAGGAGGAAAACCTCGAGGTACAAATCCTTTAAGTACCTGCTGCTAGCACTCTTGTGACCCCTACGCTCCAGCTAATACCTTTCACTCAGAAAAAAAGAGAGGAAGTTCCCGACTTCAGCACTGTCTATTATGACAGGGCCACCAAAAGAATAATGAGGAGGACAAAAAAGAAGGTGGAAGGGACATATCTATCAGGGAAGATGGTCACAGATACCGCTGTCATGCTAGGGACGAACAAGGATCCTAGGATCACGATAAGAGCAGGGGCTGCCATGATTGATGCATCCGAGGACAACATAAATAGGGTGATGATTGAACTAGAGTCAGTTAAGAAGACCTCTGCTCAGGTAAAAGATACACTGAGAAAAGAAAGAGATGAAGGTAATAGACTCAAGAGGAAATATGAGCACATGCAAAGGGAACTGGAATTCTCAAAAGGTGAAGTCTATACCCTTCAAGTGGAGATGCAAGCAAAGGGAACAGCACAGGAGTCCCTAGAAAATGTACAACATGAAGACCAAAGTCTAAAGAGTGATAAGGAGCAGTTATTGGCAAAGATGATAGAACTGGAAGAGCAGCAGAAGGTCATCTATGAGGCCAGTGATTCACAGGTTCAAGAGCTGAAAGGGCAGCTAGCTTCTCTGACTACTGATCTGGAGGAAACCAAGGAACAACAAGTCGATTTGCAGCCATTTAAAGAATATATCCTGGCTGAAAAATCTCAAATGCTACAGCTGCAGACGGCTCTTGAAGAAGAGAGGCGCAAAGTTCTTCAGATTGACAACAGGCTGGAAGAGTTCATGGAAACTTCCTCATACTTCGTTGATCGATCTCAGGAAGTTCTTGAGGTCTTTAGTGCCAGAATGGCAAGCCCTGAAGATGATGCCGAGATTCCAGAAGGGCTACCAGAAAAAGACCAGCAAGCCCTCAAGAGAGATCACAACCTTATAGAGTTCACCATCAGTATTGCAGAAGACTTCAAGAAGGATGTAAAAAAGACGCAGGGAGCATGCTCAGAGTATTTCAGAAGGCTCTTGAATACGTACAACCGATGTCAAACAGAGGCTGAGCATAGGCTTGAAGAGTTCCCAGACCATGAGGCCTTTATGGAAATATTACAGAAAAGATATCAAGATGCAGAGGCCAGAACTCAGCAGATTAGAGCCATTGATGACCTAGTACTGAAGAACGAGGTAGGCCACGCAGCCGTTAGCATCCTGTTTCTAGAAGATGAGCTTCGGTTGAGCCCAGCAAGGATCGAGGCCATCAAGAACCAAGTTGAAAAGTTCGAAATCAACATTTAGTTCCTGGAGCCATGCGCATTTGAAGGCATTGCTGCTGAAGCAGCAGTGTGGAAGAAGTTTTTAGATAGCCAGGTGGGACCCTCCTAATAAAGGACCGGTCAACTTTGTAATAATTTAATATTTTTGTAAAATATTTTTGAGAAATGAAGCGTTGGGAAAGAAAAAGGTCGGGAAGCCTAAAGGTCACTTTGGCCAGCCCAACCATTTTGACCTTTTTGTAGAAAAGTAGGAAGCATAGAATGGAAAGGGGCTTTTCCCCCCAGTAAGATTGGTGATGACATATTGTAAGAAGAACTACTTCATTTTTCAATAGAAATTATAGTTTTCCTGTTGAAGGAAGATCGGTGGGATTTCAAATGTTTTGCCATGGATAGTTGAAAGATGAACTACTTTGTTTTTCAGCATTGTGTCCATGAATCGTTACATCATTCTAACTTATGACCTATGTCTTGTTTAAATGATTTCTGATTTAATTTATGAAATAACCACCATGAGTAATGCATGCTTATCATGAAACAATTAGTTATCTGGTTGCGAAAATATCTTTCATTGTTCATGCTTGTAAAAGTAAATGTCAACTATCTGTAATTGCTTTTATCATGTGTGCACATCGGCATTTCTCATATATATTAAATATAAGTTGGCTCCCTGGGGATAGGTAGATAGGGATAGATATATAGTTAGCTCATTGCATAGATGCATGTGTGATTCAAATGTTGGTGAGCCTAAGACGAGAGGTAAGAACCTGCGCATCACATTGTGACTACTCCCTGCATTCTTCACCACCCTGCATGTTTAGTTCGAATTCTTGCATAGCATTGTTAAGTTAAAATACAAATTCCGGTGGACTGGGCCGCAACTGGTAAATCCTTTTTTTGTGTTTGACCTATGGTAGCCGGACCGCAAAACCAGACGGATTCCCTATACCAAACAATCAACGGGCTAGTTGGGAACGTTGATTGGGGAGAATCCCTTTCTATTGTCGCCTGCGAACTTCCAGGCCTGAATAGGTCCATATAAATGTAACAATATTTATTTTACCTTTTAATGCTTTGAATATTGTTAGGTGGAAGTGACCTCCTCCTTGTGGAGGTTTTAACGTTTAACTATTACAACAAGATGTGCAGAACCTTTATACCATAATGTTTGCTCGACATAGATAATTTCTTGAAATTGCATATCTTGTTCTCGAATTAAGTATGTACGGAGGTTAGGAGTGGTAAATTACCTTTTAAGTCTAAGGATCTCCACCGAATTACTTTTGGTATGTTTCTGGAACCAAGATGACCTTATGCAATATTTACTTTGTTAGATTTTTATGATATAAGCTACCATTATGATCTTAGGATCTTTAACTAAGAGAATAACATGCACAATAAAACAAAAGCACAACACAAGAGACAAGAGACACAAAGAATTTTCCTCGGGGAAACCATAAAGGAGAAAACCCCGCAACTTCCTCAGAGATAGAATCAACACCAAAGGTAAAACCTAAAAACATAAAGATGATCTCCCAACAGCAGTAGTCTCTCTCTCACACATCGAGAGAGCTTCTTATCTCTCACTCATGCGCCCCAATGAGTGAGTGTGTGTATACTAAATAGAGAGTCTCACTCTCTATTTATATTCTTCCGTTCACTTGGAACCCAATCCATCATGTCGACCTTACTTAACAATTACTTACTAGAGCCAACATCTCTAGGAGTGTCTGCTAACCCTAGTGCCCCAAAACTTGTGGGGAGTTTTCCTCCTCCGACCAATAAGGAGGTTTATCCTTAACACAATGGTGGGGATTATTGCCTGGACTTACAATGACTCACCTAGGGTCTACTTCACTAGGATAGTCTAATAACCCAAGGGCCCCACAACTGTGGGGACTTTAACCCTTGACCAATAGGAGGGTTACCCACAATGACTTGACATTACTTTATCATTATATAAACTTCCCGGAATAAACATCGGGGTATGACATGACTCAAATACATTACAATACATAATAAATACAAGTGAATACATTCCAAAGTTATAAATACATCAACATACTTGATCCTAAGGATTCACTCAACTTTTACCTTTTCCCCCATAGTGGATCCATCCCCAAATATCATTTTAGTCACGAAATGCTATAAGTATCCTAACATTATCAACTTCATCCATAAATTGATGAAGTTAGGATTAGTAGTTACAATTATTTTTACTTGCACTTCATGTTTCCTGGCCGTGCATTAAGGGGATGTTGCAACCTTACCCCCTTAGAATAAAAACCATCCTCGGTGTTACATATTCATCGAAGCTTTTTGTTCTTTTCCCTTTAGGTTCTCATTGCTTTCTTCTGCATCATTTTCAATGTCATTCATCTTTGTTGTCCTCTAACCTGTTCTCTGTAAGTAATCACAACATTATCACATGCCCATACAACCTGAATAAAATGCATATATATAAAAATTCCTTTCATATAAGTCATGGGAAATGTATCCTCCTATATCATTCATTATTAAGCTTGATTGTTTTATGTACAGGACTTTCCGAAATTAAAAGGTCCTTTCCACAATTCCACTTCCGCATGTAGACTTCGGATTTCAGAAACCCATGTTACTTTCTATTTTGCTTTCTCACTTTTTTGCTTTCACAATCCTCCTTCTGCATTCCACGGGATGGAATGTAGGTTGCGTAAAACCAATATTACTTTATGTTTTACTTTTCTCCTTCCACCTTCCTCTTTCAACCTTTCGCATTCCACACAGAGGACTCTGTGTTGCAGAAAAACCATATTACTTTATATTTTCTTTTTCACCTTTCACCTTCTTCCTTCTGCCTTCTTCCTTCCGCATTCCACAGGGTTGACTCCGAGTTGCGGAAAACCCATATTACTTTATATTTTCTAGTTCTCCTTCCACCTTCCATAGGATGGAATCTGGGTTGCGTAAAACCCATATAACCTTATATTTTCCTTTTTCCTTCCTCCTTCAACCTTTCACATTCTGTAGGGTAGACTCTGAGTTGCTAAAAACCCATATTACTTTATAATTTATTTTTCTCCTTCCTTCTCCCTTCTTCTGGATTCTGCAGGGCGGAAACCCATATTATTTTATATTTAGTTTTTTCTCCTTCCGGCTTTCATATTCACACTGTCACGTGCCCTCTCGTCAATCTAGTGCGATGGAGAGGACGCGACGAGATAACCCGTCATCTAGCCCCTTGAACATAAACAAAATGCATTGGAAGTAAAATATATATGTAGATATATAAAGAAGGAAAATATAGGGGAAGTAAATCTCTACTTGAACCTATAGAAAGCATTCAATACATTCATAATAATTCTTAAAACAAATACATTTCATAATTAATGCAAGAGAGTACTTATCTTGAAAATGAGCTGGCACGAGAAACTAGCTATGTCACTACAATGTTCCACCCAAACTTACGCCAATTTTTCTCATCAATCTCTCAACACAACTGCCATCCCTGAGCTGGGCATGATTTCTACAAGAAAAAATGGAACAATAGACTCACACATAGACAAATACACACCAATTTTCAACCAATCCAATCAACAAGTGAGTTTATTAGGCTACTAAGGAAGTGGAAAGGAATAATTTATAAGCTAATGGGCTCAACCATAGAGCTATGGATACCTCCACAATATCTATTTAGCTTGGTCTACACAATACCTGCACACTTGACATGAGGAAGTATCCCCTTCACTGATACAAAGTCCCTGAGGCAATACCTTCCATTTTAGTTTTCTCCAAGGTGTGCATAGAAGAGTAGCCAACCCCTTTTGATATTTTGTGAGGTTCCTCTCTTCACTAGGTTTATCAAGCCAATTCTGGTCCTCTTCCACTCGTAATCCTTACTTATAATTAAGACCAAAACAAGGATGTGCACAATAGTAAAACACAAGTGCTAGGTATGAAGAAAAATGTTTGGGTTGTGCAATGTCCAAGATGGGGTTTCCATTAGTCTCACAAGTCATAGGAAACAAAAAACATAATTGTAGATGGGGAATCAATCATGGCAGATAAAATTCAATTTTAGGAAACGTTTATGGGCCTTATAGGGGCAGACATGACCTCTATAAACCCCCAAATAGTGAATCTCTACTTCTCATCCACTGTGCAACACAAAAACATATTTACATCCAAGGAAGAATGAAGGAAAATGGAAAAAAACGTCCAAAAAATGATGCCGCTGGCTCCCATTGCGTGAGGAAGTGAAAATCCCCCTTTGAGGAATGGATCAGACACACTGTTTCTCAGTGTTTTCTTGCCCCATAAGAAAAAATATGATTTCCAAAATTGATGGATTTCCATGCATGAAATTGGTTTACATACCTATCCATTCCCAATCCAGTAATTCCCTCAACCAACTCTTAGAAGAATTAATTTATTGGGTGTTGGAGTCATTTACCAAACATACACACTTATTTGGTCAATTTTGGCCTAATTAATCACTATCCTATGTTAATTGACTCGATTTGGCATCAAATGAGCACACTGTGGCATCAGCATGAGAACACCCACACCCTCCTTCAATTAGAGAACCCAACTAATCCTTCTCCCTCAATCAAGGAGGCTGACTGGGCTTCATCCTTCGATCAGGGGGCAATTCTTGGGTGATCTGAGTGTCATAAGTATACCAAATAGCTAACTAATTGTTGTTTCACCTAAAAATTAGTTAATTTGAGTTGCAAAGGCTCCTTCCTCATGTCATTGTCTATTTTGGGCTGATTTGGGTGAACTAGAGTGAGTTAATGCACCTCCAACAACTTCTGATGACCAGTATCAGTATAGTTCACTTCAAGAAAACATATTTTTTGTCGAATATAGCATGCAAAATTGAGTAAAATAGCTTAAAAATTATAGCATTGCACCATAAGTCGAAGGTTTACCACTTAATACCCCAAGTAAAGGAATTGTTGATCAAGATTTCTTGATGAATTGTGTTGGGTGTGATGAAAACATGAAATGTGCATGTTTTCCAACCTTGCGGTGCCCATTTTTGTGTTGATTGCATGTTTTTATAGGATATTAATTGCATTCTCTACAATATATCCATGGATTCTTCTCTGGATCCTCTTACCTCTTTCAATTACCACCAATGGAAGGAGGATATGGAGATTCATCTATGTTCAAAAGGGCTCTACCGGGTCACAATGAACAAATAAATAGAGCCTAATGTTGATGCAGAGAAGATAAAATATTGGAATAAGCTGGATGAGGCTTATGCTTTCTTATGCTTGTCTATCTCTAAAGATATTATTTTACACATCTCAAGATTAAAGACCTGGAAGGAGATTTGGGATCAACTCGCTTCCTTGTTTGATAAACAAGATGATCTATGGATTTATGAGCTTGAGAATGAGTTGATTTCCTTGAATCCAGGTAGCTTCGAAGCTAAGAATTAATTTTTCACAAAATTCAAAAATTTGGTGCTTCAATTAAAGCACTGCAAGGTTGAGAAGGATGATGATCAGATCATCCTAGATATCCTCTCAAAACTTGGTCCGGATTATTCAGTATTTGTTTCAACATTCCATACTCGGAAGCTAACAACCCCAAATTGGAAAATTCCTTCTCTTCATGCCTTCATAAAGAGCCTCACAAACGAGCATGACAAGATTGTATAGATGGGGATCCCCGGATCCTCAAAAGATCAAGCTTTTTTTGCTTCGAGGCAAAAATATTCGAATGGAAAAGGGGAGAAGAAGAATCAAAAGGATAAATTTAATTCTCCAAATCCTAAATAAAACAACTAACAACAAGAAGAGTATCCCGGCTCAAAGAAACACAATAACAAAGGAAACCAAGGAAAAGAGAAATTCAAGTGTTCATATTGCGGAAAGGGATTCCACCCTGAACAAGCCTGCATGAAGAAGAATCTTAATGAGATGAATTCTCTCCTTGAGAGAAACAATATCAATCTTCTTGAAAGTGTTCGAAACAGAGATAATTAAGATCGGGATACCAAGCAAGAAAGAGGACATGATCTCATGGAAGACACCTTGAATCCCAATGCTCTCCTCATAGACTCTGGAGATTTGAATCACATGATGAAAATTAGGGATTCCTTCTCATCCCTGGACACTGACAAAAGAATTTCCATCCACATGGGAGATGATTCTACCATCATTTCAAAAGGAAAAGGTACTGTAAATCTTGAACATGGTAGTTTTTTTTGTGTTCTGTATGTACCCTCCTTGGACTCCAACCTCCTGAGTGTATATCAAATGACTCATACTGAAGTTCCCAAGAAAGTAACCATTAGAGGAATTTTGGGGTCTAAAAGGAAAATAATAAAATAATAGTTAAAATAGTAAAATAATAGTTAAAATAATAAAATAATATTTATTAATTTTGGAGGAAGAAAGAAAAAAACTACTTTTTGTGTTTGTATTTTCGACATATCTCGCTGTGTTTTTACTCAAATTTCGATCACGAGAGCTTGTTGAATGTGTAATTTGATTATGCATCCAATGAGTACCCATACTACATACTTTTGATGGACTCTGCTACCCAAAAAACAAGAAATACCTGAAAAAACATGATGATGATGTCATCATCATCATGTTTTTTCAGGTATTTCTTGTTTTTGGGGTAGCAGGGTTCATCAAAAGTATGCAGTGTGGGTACTCATTGGATGCATAATCAAATTTCACTTCCAACGAGCTCTTTTGATCGAAATTTGAGTAAAAACACAAGGAGATATGTTGAAAATACAAACACAAAAAGTAGTTTTTTTTATGACAAATATGTCCATTCAGCCATTATGTTTGACTCATTTTATTGAAATTCTATTGGTTCTTGAATTCCAAATCACAAGAACTTATTGTTGGCACGTTTTATTATAAGGCCCATTTTAGACGCTAAATTTTTTCTAATTTTTGACCCCCAATTATGTAGAAATCACTGATATTGCATCCGAGAAACTTGTTGCAACAAGCTTACCAAACCATCATGCTAAGGCCTATGAGTTTTCCCATTGTGTGGCGGATGCAAATCCCACCTCTCTTCCAACTCATGGAAATGAGGTCAATAGAATATGGCATGAGATATTTTGTCATTTAAACTTCAATTACTTGCAGGAACTTCAGAAAAATGCCATCCTTGAACGCCGCCTAGCCATCAAAAAATCCAAAGAAATCTGCAAATGTTGTATTATGGGCAAGCACCCTGAGCGCAAGTTTGATAGAGGAAAGGAAAGTCGTGCATAAAGTATCTTTGGGATAATTCATTTTGATATCAGTGGACTTATTCCCACTAGATCCATGAATGGATCTCAGTATGTACTCACCTTCATAGATGATTTTTCTAGATGCACTTGGGTTTTCTTCATTAAGAAAAAAATCTAAAGTTTTGAAAAAATTGATTGAGTTGAAAGCACTGGTTGAAAATGCCTTTGGGAGAAAGATTAAATCTATCAGATATGATAATGGGGAGGGGGGGGGGGGATATATTAGTTCTGAATTTCTGCAACTATGTTCATACATTTGGATCAATATCCAACATTTCATTCCCTACACTCACCACCATAACGGTGTAGCAGAGAGAAAGAATCGAGCTCTCAAGGAGATGACCAGTTGCATGCTAGAAGCCAATAGTTTGGATGCAAATTAATGGGTTGAGGCCATGAATGTTTCTGCATACATTCATAAAATATTGCCTCACTCTTCCATGAAAGGAAATAATCTTTCAATTTCTACTTTGGACACAACTTGGATGTGTCAAATTTCAGTGTGTTTGGGTCCACCGCATGGGCTCGAATTCTGCATGACAAGAGGAAAGCTTTGCAACTGCAAAGTATTGAATCTTTTTTCATTGGATATATATAAGAATATAAGGTATTCAAGATTCTAGATATCATAAACAAACAAATTTTCATTGAAAGGAGTGTTTGATTTGAAGAGCCTCTCCAAGAGGTATAACTAGTTGAAGAAAATTTTGCTGAAACTCCCTCCTGTTCTGCTGATCATTTGGGTGATGAAAATTGGAGTGAAGGATATGATTTTGCATAATTGATATCTGATCTCAGTGAGAAATATATATCAGATTCAGAATCATATTCTGAAGTGAAAACACATCTCCCAACTTGGGACAAAAATACACTCTCTTCCGTCAGGGAAAACATTGGAAATCTCGCTGATTCAAGAAGAACCCGGTCTGATTTTCAAAGAGAAGGTATTTCTCTCTCTTGTCATGATTCATTGATATATGAGACATATTATTTAATGATTGGGTCAGATCCTAATTCCTACTACCATGCTCAGAATTATTTGAGATGGAAAGCTACTATGGACGAAGAGTTTAATTCTCTTCGAAAAAATGCTACTTGGGAGCTAACTTCTCTTCCACCCGGGAGGAAATTAGTTGAATGCAACTGGGCATTTCATACAAAGGCTGTTTCTAATGGAAAAACCTGAAAAATATAAGGAAATTATAGTTTCAAAATGGTTCTCCTAGGTCCAAGGTGTGGAATATCACAAGACATTTGCACCGGTGGCAAAGCTGGACTCCATCGAGCTAGTTTTGTCCATTGCCACATCCAAGCACTGCGAGGTGCATCATATGGATGTAAAGTCATACTTTCTTCTTGGAGACCTGCATGAGGAAATATACATGAATCATCCTGATAGATATATATCATATCCTTCTTTGGTTTGAAAATTTCAGAAGTCATTATATGGGTTGAAACAAACCCCAAGATCATGGTATGCCAAGATGTTTGCCTTTTTGCTTTCACAAAACTTCCAAAGATGAAAATATGATCCGAATGTGTATTTTGAGTAGTATGATTGTAATCATATTATAATTTTCCTATATGTTGATGATTTTTTTATAACTGGAAGCACACTTGCTTCGATTGCTTTCATAAAATCTACACTCCATGATGCATTTGAGATGAGCGATTTGGGCCTGCTGAAAAACATTTTGGGGCTCAAAATTGCACAAGAATTTGATGGGATAATGGTAAATCATTATAAATATATTGCATACATTTTATTTAAGTTTAAAATGTCTTATTTCAAGGCTTCACCATTCCCTTTCCTCTCAAGAATCAACCTTGAAGAGGGAAAAACCACTCCACCCATGGACCCCACTATTTACTGCCAGTTGATCAGTAGCTTGCTTTACTTGAAACATTCATGGAATGCTATTTGTTACGCCATGAATTATATATAAATATACATGCATCAGACTCATGAGATCCATTGGAAGGCAACTAAGAGGATCCTTCAGTACATTTAGGGCACAAGATCCTGTGACATTCACTTTGCTGCAGATTCTAAGCTAGAGTTGGTCGACTTTACCAATTCGGATTGGGAAGGGGATTCCATAGATAGAAATTCCACTTATGGGTATGTATTTATGTTTGGTGGTGAATCAATTTTATCGTCTATCCAAAAGAAGGATTCCATTGCATTGTCTTCAGCAAAGGCCAAGTACAGGGGAGCAGTGAATGCTTGCACCAAGCTGTTTGGTTGCAAGGAATTATTTCAGAATTGGGGATTGGTAGTGATTTGTCAAAAGTCATATTTTGCAACAATCAAAGTGCTATTAATATCTCCACATTTCCATTTTCTAGGCAGAGGACCAAACATGTTGAGATACACATGCACTACATCAGAGAGTTGGTGCATGTCAGGACCATTATTCTGCAATACTGGCCTACAGATGAGGAAATTGTAGATATCATCACTAAGAGATTTATAGAGAAAAAGTTCACTTACCTCCATTCACTGTTGGAGGTGATTTCATCAAGGTAATTAGTTACTTCTTCAGTGTTCAACTTGAGGGGGGGTTTGGTTCCCACTCAGTTTTCCTTATTTCCCCACTTAGCATTTTATTTTGAGCATTGTTAGAATTACTTTTTGTACAGGGTGACCTATGGCATTTGTTTTTAGGGCCCTATAATTTCATGCATTATATTTTTACTCCTCCTGAGTATAGCTTAAGGGGAGGTGTTGGTTTCATTTACCCAACATATAGACTTATTTCATCAATTTTGGACTAATTAATCACTATCCTAAGTTAATTGACTCAAATTGGCATCAAATGAGCACACCATGACATCAGCATGAGCACACCCATGCCATCCTTCAATCAGGGATGCCAACTAAGCCTTCTCCTTCAATCAGAGAGGCTAACTAGGCTTCCTTCTTCAATCGGGGAGCAATTATGGGGTGATCTGAGTGTCATAAGTGCACTAAATAACTAACTAATTGTTGTTTCACCTAACAATTAGTTAATATGAGTTGTAAATGCACCTCCCTCATGTCATTGTCTATTTTGGGATGATTTGGGTGAACTAGAGTGAGTTAATATGCATCCAACCACTTCTGATGACCAGTATTAGTACAGTTCACTTCATCAAAGCTAACTAGAGTTATTGATGTGCCCACACTATTGATTCACATGCAGATTGAGTTACATTCAGTTAGACTCAAGCATTCATTACACTCTGATTCAATTAGGACTCAGTTAGAGACAATCATTGCTAGATTAGTGGTTAACTAAGTGTGTCTAGTGTGGCTAACAATCACTTAAGATACACCCATTCATGCAATTGGAATGACCTCCATTGAATTCAAATTTTCTTGGCATTCATGCATTCTACATGACATTGTATTATTTATTTTATTCCAATATTAATTATACAGAGTTGCAACCTCGTATTGCAGTAATGTTATGTCATTTCATGCCTAATTTGTTTTGAATCTCTTGTGAGTCTGTGCTATGTCTCAAGATTATTGTGATAGAATTAATATGGTATCAAATCCATGGTGGGACAAAGCTATTTCTTCAAGAAAACATGATTTTTGTCGTATCTACCATGCAAAGTTGAGAAAAATAGCTCAAAAATTACAACATTGCACCGAAATCCAAAATTTTACCACTTAATACCCCAAGTAAAGGAATTGTTGATCAAGATTTCTTAATAAATTGTGCTGGGTGTGATGAAAAACTAAAATTTGTAGGCTTTCTGACCTTATGGTTCTTTTTATTGTGTTAATTTCATGATTCTACAGGTTGTTCATTACATTCACTATAGTAGATCCATGGCTTCTTCTCTGGATCCTCTTACCTCCTTCAATTACCACCAGTGGAAGGAGAATATGGAGATTCTACTCCATTCAAAATGTCTCTATAGGGTCACAATGAACAAAGAAATAGAGCCTAATGCTAGTGCAGAGAAGATAAAATATTGGAATAAGCTGGATGAGGCTTATGCTTTCTTATGCTTGTCTATCTCGAAAGATCTTATTTTCCACATCTTAGGATTGAACACCCCGAAGGAGATTTGGGATCATCTTGCTTCCTCGTTTGATAAACAAGATGATATATGGATCTATCAGCTTGAGAATGAGTTGATTTCCCTTAATCTAGGCAGGTTCGAAGCTATGAATGATTTTTTCACAAAATTAAAACATTTGGTGCTCCAGTTAAATAAGTGCAAGGTTGAGAAGGATGATGATCAACTCATCCTAGCTATCCTCTAAAAACTTGGTCCCTATTATTCAGTCTTTGTTTCAACATTCCATACTGGGAATCTAATGACCCCAAATTGGAAAATTCCTTCTCTTCATGCCTTCATCAAGACCCTCACAAACGAGCATGACAAGATTGTACACATGGGGATCCTCAAATCCTCAAAAGATCAAGCTTTTTTTTCTTTGAGGACAAAATATTTGAAGGGAAAAGGAAAGAAGAAGAATTAAAAGGGTAATTTGATGCTCCAAAGCCTAAATAAAAGAACCAGTAGCAAGAAGAGTCTTCCGGCCCAAAGAAGCACAAGAACAAAGGAAACCAAGGAAAAGAGAAAGTCAAGTGTTCCTATTGCAGGAAGGGATTCCACCTTGAACATGCCTACATGAAGAAGAATCTTTATGAGATGACTTCTTTCCTTGAGAGAAATAATATCAATCTTCCAAAGAGAGTTCGGAAGAGAGATGATCAAGATCAGGATACCTATCAATAAAGAGGACATGCTCTCATGGAAAGCACCTCGAATCCAAACGCTCTCCTCATATACTCTAGAGCTTCAAATCACATCATGGAAAGCAGAGATTCCTTCTCATCCTTGGACACCGAAAAACGAATTCCCATCAACATGGGAGATGATTCTACCATCATTTTGAAAGGAAAAGGTATTCCAAATATTGAACATGGTATTTTTTTTGATGTTATGTATGTACCATCCTTGGACTCAAACCTCTTGAGTGTATACCAAATGGCTCATATCAGGGTTCCCAAGCAAGTAAATTTGAGCCTAAACTATGTATAAATCATTGATATTTCATCCCAGAAACTTGTTCCAATAGGCTTAGCAAACCATCATTCTAAGGCCTATGAGTTTTCCCATTTTCTGGCCGATGCAAATCCCACAGCTCTTCTGACCCATAGAAATGAGGTCAGTAGACTATGGCATGAGAGATGTTTTCATTTAAACTTCAATTAATTGCAACAAATTCATAAAAATTCCATGCTTGAAGGCCTCTCAACCATCAAAAATTCCAAATGAATATGCAAAGGTTGTATTGTGGGAAAGCACCCTGAGCATAAGTTTGATCAGGGAAAGGAAATCCATGCATAAAGTATCTTGGGGCTGATTCATTCTGATTTTAAAGGACTTATTGCCACCACATCCATGAATGGATCTCAGTATGTACTCACCTTCATAGATGATTTTTCTAGATACACTTTGGTTTTCTTCATCAAGAAAAAATATGAAGTTTTCTTCACCAAATAGCTAACTGATTGTTGTTTCACCTAAAAATCAGTTAAGCTGAGTTTTAAAGGAGCTTCCCTCACGTCATTGTCTATTTTGGTATGATTTGGGTGAACTGGAGTGAGTAATGTGCCTCCAACCACTTCTTATGACCAGTATCACTACAGTTCACTTCATCGAAGCTTACTAGAGTTACTGATGCACCCCCACTACTGATTGACATGTAGATTGAGTTACATTTAGTTATACTCAATCATTCATTGCACTTTGATTTAGTTAGGAATCAATTAGAGTCAATCATGGATAAATTAGTTGTTAACTAAGTTTGTCTAGTGTGGCTAATAGTCAGTTAAGCTACACCCATCCATGCAATCCGAATGACCTCCATTGAGTTCGAATTGTCTTGAAATTCATGCATTCTAGATGACATTGGATTATTGATTTTATTCCATTATTTATTATACAGAGTTGCAACCTTCTATTGCAATACCGTTATGTCATTTCATGCCTAATTTGTCTTGAATCTTTTGTGAGCCTTTGCTTTGTCTTAATATCATTGTGACAAAATTAATATTGGATGCAGAAGTCAAAATGGGTAGTTGACTGTTTTGTCATGTCCTAATATTTTGGGACATTAAAAGTGTTGACCATGATGAAATTCCTAGGGCCTCGAATTGACATTAATTATTATTCCTAGGTAAAATATTGCTAATAATTGTTCTCAGGCATGTATTTAATTTTATTTCAGCAATTTTATTTATTATGCACAATAATGATGTGGAATTAAGGCTGCCATGTCAGGAGGGCACATTGGGGAAAGCTAGTCAACTTGCCTTGGTAAAAGTAAGAAAGTCCATGACAAAAGAAAGCAGGAGAATAAAGAGAAGTTGCCTAAAAGTAGAAAACACAGACAGAGGGAAAAGCAGGAAAGTTTTTGAAGGAAAGAAAAAGTTTCCTTATGACCCATGAAAAGCAGAAAGTTGTCATAACTCAAAAGAGGCATCTTTTGACTAAGGGAGGGCACAGTATCTAATCCTGAAGGATTATTTGGACTTGGAAACAATTACACATGGTCCTACTTTCCTAATTTCCTAATGTGGGTGCTTTTTTGGCTAGGTGTAGGTCACCCATGCGGTTGACTTGCTCTCACAAGTCACCATTGGCCTCAACTTACTAGGCAGGTCATCCAGAATTCTATAAAAGGTGAATTTGAGCCCATTGATTGAGTTTGGATGTTTATTATGTTTATGTTTATGAATATAAGGCTTCCTTTCTGATTGTTGTGCCTCAGGTTCTTGGGAGATTCACCCCAAGGTTCTCATTCCCTCTCTCCTCTTCCCCTCTTCTATCCCTTCTCATTGCAAGTTACAATGGACATATGGAGCAGTCTCTCTGAGTTGATTTAGGATTTGTTAGAAGCCTATATCCATCCATTACTATACATCATAATTCATTAACAGGTCCAAGTGTTTTCAATATTTAAGGGTTCAAACCTCCATGCCTTTCCTTGTATTATGTTAATAAAATACATTGTAATGATGCACAATGTTGAAGAGAGTGTTATAGTTAATTTATGATAGTAATTTCATGTTTATTGGATGCAATATGATATCATAAAAATTATTTGCAATTTTTATTCCAATCTGATTCGAAATGGCTGTGATTTTCTCATTTTAAGTCAACCTAGTCTAGATTTGCATTGGAAAATAACTAGTTTTACTAAAACTGATGTAAAACAAGTTCTGTAAAATAAAACTAAGCTCTGTCAATTTCGGTGGGTCATTAAAAATACCACATTCCAATATAAAAATCTAGAACCATTTTTATTTTGGTCTGTACCACGTTTTTGTATCCTCCTCTACGCAGGGTTCTCCTTGGCCAAAACTGCCAAAAATCCCCAAATTCACCCAAAAATTCTTAGAACTTTCCAGAACATTAGTAAAATATATAAATACTTTATTTATGTTGTATTAATTTTGGAATAAACCTCTGCAAGTTCCCAGAAGCCCATGGTTGAAACAGATCGAACTACTCTCCTTAGTTTCATGGTTTGGCTACCCAGAAGCGTGGTAGTAGGTTTTCGCAGTATGGAATATGAACCCTAAATGGAAATAGATATAAATGTGTTTGGGTAGATTAAATTCCATGTCTAATTGTATTTTTTTGCTTCCTTCTGCTCACTCCTTTTGCTTGCAAAATTCCCCAGAATAAACCCCTTATTTGCCCGGTCCGAGAAGCCATTGTGTAAATTAATTCAAGTTCAAAAATTTTAATATAATGTATAGAATTGAAGAGTGTTCAGTTCTTGTTGGCTTGATTTTATGACCTAGGCCAACTAAGGAGATTACGCCCACACAAGTAGCTTAAAGCAACTTCTATTATGTTTGGGATGGTAAAATCTCACAAGTTATTTTCCTGCTACCAACTGAATTTTTCTCTTAAGGAGAAACTAAAATTCAGTGAAAATTTATCCTAATCTGATTTCTATCTAAATAAACCCTAAAATTAGCTTTCTAAAACCTAAGTTATCCTAAATTGCTTTCCTAATGAAAGTCTTCGATTTTTTGAGGATTTTGTTTCGAAAAAAAAAAAAAAAAACTATTATAACTATTGTGAAATTAACCCAATCCTATTTAACAACTGTTAAATGTAAACTACACTAAAATAATACTAACTAAATTATTCTATCCGAGCTGAGAGAAATTTAAATACTATATTAACTATCAATTAATATTTTAAGTAAACATAAAGATAAATGGGTAAGATTTAAATGAAAATATTTAAATCATTAACACTAAATCATTCTACTATATATTTATCATAACAGAAAATTTAAAATAGACAACTACTTTAAACTTTTTGGAATGTTTTATTAATTAACAATTAATAACCAACACTAAATATCTGAATGGATATAATGTTCATGATGAAAACATTTCCATAATACAAATGAAATCAAAGCAAACATAAATATGTATATTATTAAGTTTCGAATTTTCAATAAAAATACTAATTAATTCAATTATAATAACATACTCATTCAAATAGCAATATTGTGTTGACAGAGTGTAATATCAGATAATGAATACAATCATAACCAAGTATAACTTTATCAATAGTATAACTAGAAGATGACATATTGAAATATTTTTAAAAGTATTCAAAAATAGTAACGAACATTGATAACAATATGAGAATTTCTAGTCACACTCCTCCTCCAAAGATAAAAACCCAGTAAAGAGATAAAACTAGTACTGAAATGATATTTCAATGATGTTTTTCTTCCTATAATCCATCCTAGTTACATCGAAATGACCATTTTATATAACCACACTAGTCTTTCATTTTGGTTCCTAATAAGTGCTATAATCAATATCATAGGAGTCTTATCCCTATTTAAGTGCATTGAATCTCTTCAAAAAGACACCTGTCACAAACATTACTATCGGATAAAAACTGCCAATAAAATGACTAGCCTGTATTATCTTTTGATTCATGGGGACTGACATATTCGTGACCATCTTGAAACTCCAATCTTTCCAGAAGAATCAATGTATGCCAACTGTGATCCAAAACATCTTTTGTTTGCTGAGGATAGTGATACCATGTACACCTGTACAAATGAAAATAAAAATCTTATTAAAACCTTGTAAATAGAAATAACAATAGAACAAATTAATTATAATGCTGCGTTTAGTAATTCTTTCCTGAATGTTTTATTTTCTTCCTCAATTCAGCGATTTTGGTTTCATATACTCTGTCAAGGACATGTTGGAGGGTTTCTTCTTCCTTTTCATGACATGAATCATCTGACTGAGAAGAATCAAGATTATTCACATCTTGATCTGGTGATGGAATGCTTAGAAACGATGGCTCAGGGCCAGAACTACAAGCATCCATACATGATGGAGTTGTTTCAAACTTACCTGGCTCAGTAATTTTTTTAGCCAATGATTTTTCACGATTATTCTTTATGAGAATAGGTTCATCTATATGCGTGGTTTCATTAACCAAATATGAAACATCATCCTCAAGATGGACAATAACTGGCCGAGCATTTTGCTAAGTGGTTGCAGGAAGAAAGGTTGTAGTTATTGTATTCATGGTTCTAGTGAATCTTCGTGTACGAACAAAAACAAGACCTTTCGGCTCAAAACCCCCTTTGTCACAACAAACCTGCGCTAACTGTTCAAGTTTTTGCATGGATTCATCGGCAAGTTTTTTAGGAAAACATAACTTCGAGGGGTTTTCATGATTAACAGTATCAACATCTTCATTTTTTATCAATCTACCATCCACCTTTGTAGGTGTACTAAAGCATTTGTCAGATAGGGATTGGTCCATGTTTGTCTCAGCATAACAGGGATCGACCTTCTTGATTCCATCATTACTAATACAAGTACCTATAAGTGGACTTGCTTCCTGTATTTTATTATCCCTTAACTCAACCTTATGAAAATGAATATGAGCTTTATGCTTTCTATGAGTTTTAGGGGGAGGGTTTGGCCTATACTGTGTTGAACCTAGCTTATTTTCAACCAAAAAATCATCCCAATATTTACGGCTAAGAGACAACTAATGCTATATTAAAATTTTAATCAGACCGTGGTGGAAAAGACTCCTATCAGAATTGCCTATGATACTTTGCACTGAATGCGCCATTTTCTTCAGACTTTGCAGTAAGTAAAATGGAAGATTGAGCTTACAACCTTTCAATGCTAACAGTAATCGCAGATGATAATAATGCAGATGAGAGAATTGGCCATCACAAGATACATACCTAACTAGGATTTCATAAAACACTCGCCATTCTGGTTTTTAAAATTTAATTGAAACCCCAATCTTCAACTTTGCATTGGCAGGTAAGGGTAACAATAACGACCGACATTTCTTCTTATCAATCTTTCCTCCTTTAAACCAATGTTCTCCAGTTTGAGGAAGCTTCATAGCTTCTGCAATCTTATCCTCATCAATTATAAACTTAACATCCCTAATCTGAGCTACATTTTCCCTAAAACTCATAGCAAATTGTTTGGTAACCTCTGTGTTATGACCACTAAAACATCTGAAAAACTGACCCCACCCAATATTTTTGAATAGTAGAGAAACTTTCTCATCGGCTTCGACCAACTCAGGCCCTAAAATTTCAAATCGGCTGAGAGGAGCTATTGTTTCCTCACTGCAAGTGTGGTTATGGGTTGAAACAAATGAAGTCGTGAAAATCGAAGGGATAGGCACCCAAGTAAAAGGCATTATGTGAAATGTCAAATCCTCAATTGATTCATATGTGACAGAAATGAGAACCTCAAGTTTGGCCATGTTAACCAAATTTGGAAATGATGAGAACAACAGCCAGTGTTTTTCACTATGATAAATGGACAGACTAGCCACGACTAACTAAATTCTTCAGAAAACAGTATCTAACTAATCCTTCATATCAGAAATCATTCAATTTAGGGATTATAAATCAAAACATTAATAACACCCAGTCTGGAATGATGGACTCGTACAATCATCATGAATAGGAATGGCTATCAGTCATTTATGGAATTGAATTCCACTGATATGATTTCATCATTAAACTCACAGTTGTTAATTAAATCGATATGTCTTAACAATTAAACCAAATCCTCATGCCAATACGAATTCAATCCTTATTCAGTGATCCTTGTAAATAGATGTTATCAATTTAGCCATATGAATCATGTAACTTAATCATAGCTATCAATTGATAATAACCCAGAATTACACGTGGAAGGCAATCGTGTTCATAAATAGGATGATGTGGAGTTGTCATAATAATCCATAATGTTCCTAAGGTTTCTGAAATTACAACTAAATAGCCATCGCCATTCACACCCAAACCATATATATACATGTAATTTATTTCAAAATATAGTTTTAAATACTTTATGAAATCCTAATCACTTATGTCTCAAAACAAAATGTTATAGGATACAAAGCCCATAAAACTATTATGATTATATTTATGTGACAAATGAAAATTTCGAAATAATAAACATACATTTGCACTCTAGCTATTTTATAATATATATGTACAATTTTACAAAGCAATGATATGATATTAAAATATTGAGTTATATGTGAAATCTAAACCTTAGGTTTAATGAAAATATTTTAATTAATAAATCACCCTTAGTTATAAGGATTTCATAAACTTATGATAAGAAATATCTTATTAAAACTAAGTTTTAAGCAAATTCAAAATGTAATTTTATTTTAATTCGGAAACTAATTAGCATACTATACCTTAAATCTCCTAAATCAATATATACAATCATATGAATTAATAATGATAAAATTGATCATATATAAAATTTACAAGATCGACAGCTACTAAATTGTCAAATTTATGAAAGTGTTTTCATAAATTTCTAATACGACTCTTAACTCTTCTATAATTGAGAGTACCTTCAGAATCGTAGATTCTGAAGGCACTCTTTTATAATCTTTTTTTTTTTATATTAATCATAGAAGAGAACTGTTCATTTTCATCACAACAGAAAAAATGAATGGGTTGTTGCTGACTGCAAACAAATGGTGACGACCTAGGTGAACCGGTTATCTCTGCTCATACCGCTTTCAAATGATAATATAAACAAAATCTTAAAATCTATTAAAAAAAATAAAAAATTCTTTGTCTGGATAAAAACCATTATTCTAATTTATATTCATAAGTACAATTCAGAGATATCCCATCCTTTAAAAATAAAGATCTTGTTAAGGATAAACTCAGAAATATCTTGATCGAAACAAAGTACTTCATAGTAAAAATAATCCACACCATCAGTATAGGATATAGAAATTTACTTTTCTGAAAAATTTCCAGAATCTGTTCCATAAACATAATAATATTCTTTTCGTTTCTTTTCTTTTTCTTTAAACAATAATTCTGACTAAAGACTACTATCTAGGTATGATATCCCAATGTGATAGTATCATTCACAAGAACTATCTAGAATAAGCAAGCCAGCTGGTGATGAGACTTCTTGTCTCTCAATTATTTAACCAAGAGCCATCACCCTGGTGATTAGAAATGGATTTATCCTAGACAGCATTGATGATAATGATTAGGCCGGCTCATGATGAGACCTCCTATTCTTCAATCAAAATTAATTTTCCCTTATTAAATTTGAAATTTTAATTTTATAAAAATGAGATATCATTACCCAGCATGGTGACCAAATGGTAATGTCAGTCACTAATATCACCATAAAATGAATCAGCTGGCTCGTGATGAGACCCCTTATCTCTTGACCTTGTGACCAAGAGCCATTATTAGTTTCCTAATAATGTCATGCTAGTGATATTTATGATCCTGATCCGATTGGCTTATTACTAAAACCTCCAGTCTCCCATTTTAGCATTTTATTGACTGAAACAGATTCTAAAAAGTTTTCAAATTGTAAGTGACTTTGAATACTGATAGTGGAGATCCATAAGAGTTTTTCAAAGTACAAGTTTCGAAAAAGACTTAAAAATTAGCTATCCCAACTATTATAAGAAAAATAAAAGAGTGAGGAATAATCTGAGTAATACTTATAAATAAAATAATGATAGGTTCTTAATAGACTCAAGAAACTTTGATCATCCTAAACAAATTTTGAAGATTTCAGTCTAGTATCATAATTTTTAAACTAATGAACAAATTGGCTTTTTAAAACAGAAGATTTATTTATTTACATTTATATCTTAAGTTGACATCTGTAGATTAATGACTGATTATATATACAGAAATTTGATTGTTTTTAATGCAAATGAAATATTTGATTAAGAAAATAAGAACTAGTTGCAATAGTGGAATGATGTTTGAAAGTTACATAAGCCTTATGAATTTATCATCATTCTTTATTTCTACAAAATATAAACCATTTTATACAAAAATATATAATTATTTACATACAGCAAAAAAATTATATACATTTTAGGGTCTAAAATATCAACAGAAATATTTTTTCAGGATCAATCCATTCACTGGGAATGTTTTGAACTGTCCTTCTAGTGTTTGCAAACGAAATGTACTTGGACCTATCTTTTTCAGCAATAAAAAAGGGACCTAACCAAAGCTTTTGAAACTTAGTATGATCTCCTTTTTCCTCATGAACTTTATCCCATTTTACAACTAAGTCTCTCACCTGAAATTCTTGATTGGAACTTGAGGATTGATCAAACCAGGACTTTACAATTTGTTGATGTTTTGTAAAATGTTGTTTTGACTTCTCTCTTTCTTCCTCAAGTTTTAACAAATTATTGATCCTTTTTTCCATTGCTAGACAATGTTCATCTTGAACAGACTAAGCTAACTGTAATGAAGGTAAAAATAAATTCGGTGGTAAAATAGCTTCAGTTCCATAAACCAAGAAGAATGGTGAGTTACCTATTGCAACTTTAGGAGTTACCCTGTCTGCCCAAAGAGCATTAAATAATTCTGTATGCAATCACGATGGTGAGATGAAATAGTCCTTTTGAGAATTTTCAATAAATTTTTGTTTGTTGATTTAGCTAAACCATTTCCATGCGGATGATAATTAGCTAAATACCTAACTCTTATTCCCTTCTCTAAGGAAAATTGAGTTAACTCAACTGATGAAAAGTATGAAGCATTATCAAAGACAAGGGAATCTGGAACACCAAATCTTGTTATGATAAAGGATTCTAAAAATAATATAACCTAATTGGTGTTTACAACCCTTAAAGGAGCAGCTACTGCCCAACGAGTAAAATAATCAGTTGCAGTTATTATATACTTGTGTTGCATAGAAGAGGGAGTGTTTATTGGTCCTACTATGTAAATACCCCACCGTTGAAAAGGTCTTTCTACTGAAACAGGTTGTAAAGGGAAAGCAGGTTTCTTAACTCTTCTTCCAACAAGTTGACATTCTTGACATTTTCTAACAAAAGCATAGGAATCATGAAATAGGGTAGGCCAATAATAGCCAGCTCTAAGAATCTTATGTGCAATAGTTTTTCCACCAAAATGACCCCTTGCTAGTCCAGAATGTAACTCCTTCAAAATCACTTCTGTTTCATCTTTGTCCAGGCATTGAAGCAATACTCCATCTGAATTTCTCCTAAAAAGGATGTTATCAATTAGTAAATAAGGAGAATATTTCAATCTAAGTGCTCTCCTTTTCCTAGCTTCCAAGTAATCTGGAGCAGTTCTTGTTTCCAAAAATACACTTATGTCTGTATACCAGGAATCCTGTGGTGGAGGATAGAAGTATATTTCCCTTGTAAGTAAAACCTCATCAGTTACAGATTCAACATTATTATTAGGTATATGAGTAGCTTCAGTAGCTAGTTTACATAATCCTTGACCTTTGACTATCGTTGAAGGTTTAATTTCCAAGTCATATTCCTGGAGGGCTGTCATCCATGGTGCTCTTTTTTCACCCAAATATTTTTTAACTAACAAATTTCTGACTGAAGGATAAGGAACTATCACTTTCATTTTAGATTTCAATAAGTATGGAGGAAAGTGTTTGGCAGCTTTAAAAACAACAAAATCTTGCTTATCAACTTCATGGTAATTAAGCTCAGCACCTTTAAAATTTGAACTCATAAAGGAGATTGGCACTTCATTATTTTGCTGATTTAGTTGGGTTAAAACTGCTCCATATGAGATGTCAGAAGCGAAAGTATACAATATGAAATATTTGTTAAAATTTGGGCTTAAAAGACTAGGATCTTCTGAAATGGCTTCTAAAATTTTCTGAAATGATTTTTTTTCAGTTTGTCTCCAATTAAAAGTAGCTTCCTTCTTAATCATTTTCTGCAAAGGACAAATGATTTCAAAGAAAATGGGGATGAATCTCCTAACAAAATTTATTTTACCAAGAAATGATTGCATTTCTTTCTTGCTAGAAAGGTAAGTTATTTTTGAAATGGCTTGGTTTCTTTCGGGATCAATCATGATCCCGTGTTTTGAAACCACAAAACCTAATAAAATACCTTCTGAGATAGCAAATATTGTTTTGTTGTGATTTAAGGATACTCCGAATTTTCTACATCGTTCAAATACCTTTCTAATATGATTAATATGATCAGGTTGATATTTAGAATATACAGTAACGTTATCTAAATAGACAACCACTGAATGGTTAATTAAGCCTCTAAAAGCAATATCCATTTCCCTTTGAAAAGTTTCCCCAACATTGATTAACCCAAAGCGCATCGTTCGACAGGCATATGTTCCCAATGGAGTTCTAAAAGCTGTTTTAAATTGATCATATGGGGAAACCAATATTTGGTTGTATCCTGACAAACCATCAAGAAGTGACAGCATCTCAGACCCAAAAACCTTTTGAAGAATTTGTTTCATGGGAGGAACTAGGTAATTATCCTTTTCGGAAGACTTATTAAGATTTCTAAAATCCACACATAATCTAATATCCCCATTTTTATTCCTAACTATAACTAGGTTTGCTACCCACTGAGTATGTTGGATCGCAAAAATAATACTGGCAGCTAACAGTTTATTTAATTCCTTCTTAATTGTTGGTTCTAATGACGGGTAATATTTCCTTATTTTTTGTTGAAAAGGTTTTGATTCTTGTTTAATTGGAATTATGTGTTGCATGACTTGTGTGTTGAAGGTTTTCAAATCGTCATATGTCCATGCAAAGACATCCTTAAATTCTTTAAAAAGCTTTATAAATACTTTTTTTGTGTGTGGAAGTGCAATCTATTCCTAGATTTATAGTTTGAGGATTTAGTTTTGCTCCTAATATTATGCTTTCGTATTTCATTTGAGAGCTAATGGTTTTATAGTTAGGGACATATCTAAAATTATCTTGAAGATCAAAGAATTTTTCTAATAGTCACACTGAATTAGGGATTGGTTTTACCTTTTCAAAAGCTTTTTCAACTGAACAAAAATCATTTATTACCGAAAAATCCCTCATATTTGCATCATTTGTAACTTCATCAATGGCTGAATCTTTAAAAGTATCATCATTTGTTAGAAAATTCAGCACCTGCACATCATTATCAAACACACACCAGTTAAAAATATTATCTGGTATAGAAGGCCTAAAAGTCAATTCAACTGAAAAGAAATCTGGTGTAAGATTTTCTAATGGGATTAATTTTGATGCTACATTCGCTAATAAATATTCTTCTTGATTTTGAGCTCTTGGAACTGAAATTATGTTAAATGCATCAAAACGTGAAATGAGATTCCATACCTCTCATTGATAATTTTGTAAATGTTCAGAAAGGCAGTGAATAGAATTACGGATCTATCTGACGATGATTTTAGAATCACTGTATGCAATTAACACTTTGATATCCAAATCAATTGCTTTTTTCAAATCTTGTATTAGAGCTTCATATTCCACGGTGTTGTTTGTACAATTAAATTCCAACCTACAAGCTATACATGTTTTATTTCCCCGAGGGTCTATTAGCAGGCAACCAGCTCCGACTCCTTCTTTAGCTTTCACACCATCAAAATATAAAGTGCAAGTAGAACTATTAACAACTACTTTACTTTCTATAATATTTACAATATTAGGATTATCTACATCATTAATAATTTCCTTGAATGAAGAGTCAGGAGAAATAGATGTCACATTAATAATTTCATATTGTTGTTTATTTTCAGAAAAAACAGAATTTTCAGCTTTAAAATTAGCGAATCCTAGTTCATACATGTAATTCCCCATAATGGAGTCCAAAAATAAAACTGGTTCACTAGGATCATGTAATTCTGTCACAGTATGTTTCATATATCTTTCTCTGCTTATCTTTATTTGATTTGACTTTCCATTCTTAGGTAACCATAATGTTGACCAATCTGTGGCAAAAAATCCATTCAATTGTTGAGACCAATCTTTGCTTAAAAATAGCCCATATGCATTAGGAATATCTACCACCACAATATCTATAATTTGAAAAACTAAAGGGTTACAAGCAATCCTGACTAAAACATCTTTCATCTCTCCTACAACCCTTACATTTGTTCTATCCAATTGATTTATTTGTGAATTTGATGGAACATATTTTCCATTCAACCTTTTGCATACAGATAAAGGCATCACATTGGAAGATGCTCCGAAATCAACCATGCAATTATGAATGTTTTTATTGAAAATATCAAAGGTAAGTAAGAATGGAGGCATGGTTGATTTAGAATTCTTCCCTATTAGAGAGGCTTTGTCAGCTATTGATTTTCCTTTATCAGTTGAGTTTCCATCATTATTAGAATTATTTGCAGCAACATTTTGTTTCGCATTAGGAATTATTGAACTCATGGCAAGATTTATAACATGACTATTAGGCATTGGGTAAATTTGAAGAAGATCATACATACTGGTTTTTGCACGTGTCTTCTTTAAATCTTCAATTATATCATATTGTAAATCCAATTTTGGAACATTTTGAATGGGCTGATTAATTTTTGTTGGTTGAGTCGGCTTGCTAGATTGAGTCTGTTTATTAGGTTGTGAATTATTGTTATCATTACTCGGGGTAGAACTTGATGAAGCTCCAGGAGTGTTTGCGAATGTTCTACTAGGAGTATTGTAGGCATGTTGACCTGCAGGAGGACTTTTACTTTCATATTCTTTTACAAGACTATCCCTAAAATGAACGTTAACTTGTTGGGGTTCTTCCGATTCTTCATCATTTTCTGATTCCTCTTCCTCTTCATTTTCAGTTATTTCTTGATTCGAAGGAGTCTCTGATAAGGATAAAATAGCTCCAATAGTATCAAAAATTTCTTCATTTACTGCTACATCATGTAGTGTATTTGTTTTATTATTTGTATTTGGATTTTGTCTAAACTAATTTCTGAAGTATCCTCTAGAAGAAGAAGCTTCAGAATTGGTTTTCTTTAATCCTACAACTTCATTGGTTAATTCCCGAATAGCATTCTGCAGCTGTTCTACATCAAATGCTTTATCTTTTTCTGAATTAGGTTTTTCAATTTTCCTATGAGGGAAAGTATCAGATTTCCCACTTCTATATGGTTCATAGGACATAGAATCCTTCTCGACTTTAATAGCTTCCTCAAAATTTTATACCAAAGTTGTTTTACCAGCGCTCTTAACAAACATCCCATGATATTTTGGTAAAGGTGAAGTATAATTTTCAATAATTATATCCTTGGGTGGTTGAGAAGTAACTAGAATTTTATTTTTTAATGTAAGAAACCTCTGGTTAAAATCTTTAATTATTTCTTTAGGTTCCATTTTAATCCGAGATAACTCCAGGGCTAAAAGAGAAGGTGTTTTATCCTCCCTGAGTTTATCTAGGAAATGTTTATTAAATTCACCCCAATTTGTAATTGATCCTTGAACTAATGAAAAGTACAAAGTAGAGGCTCTTCCTTCAAAATTTAAAGGGAATAACTGAAAAAACACATCTTCATGCTGAACATTCATGGTTTGAACAGCTAACATGAATTCATCTACATCCACCTCTGCAGGTTCTTTGTTATTTGGGTTAAACTTAGGAAGAAGTTTATCTGAGTGTTTACTAAAAGGATGTTGTACACCAGGCACAACTATAGCAGTTGTTCTCCACCAAGGGAGTTGTGGATTAGGTGGAGGATTAGCCCCTCCTCCAACAGGTATGTTTCCCGCCATAGGACTTCTCTTAGAATCTGAAGAACTCCCTGAATTGGATGACCTTGAACTATTAGGTGGTGATTCTGGAGGAGAAGGTGGTTGATCAAAACCGCTTACTGAAGTCAATCTTCTAGCAATATTTGTTTGAGTAATTTGTCTATGATGACTTGTAACTTGATAAAGTGGAGTTCTATTAGCTTCTACCAAATATTGAGTAATTATGTTCAATTGTGGATTATGTCTTTGTTGCCTAGGTAGACCATAATCTATTGGAGTTACAACAAGTTGATTAGGATATGCTCTTGTTAGAATATGTCATGATTCTTCTAAAGTTTGAGTACTTTGTTCAGGTGTAAATGGGGATGTGATATGATCACGTTCAAGGATGCTCCTAACAATTTCTATGAATGGTGATCTGCTGACTTCTAGACGTTGTTGACTAGTTGATGTTTTATCATTAGTTCTACCTGCCATTAATCATTAGCAAGCCCTCCTTCTAGCGCCATTTGTTGGCCTGATTTTCTAACCTAGGCCAACTAAGGAGATTAAGCACACACAAGTAGCTTAAAGCAGCTTCTGGTATGTTTGGGATGGCAAAATCTCGGAGGTTATGGTCCTGCTACCAATTGAATTTTTCTCTTAAGGAGAAACTAAAATTTAGTGAAAATTTATCCTAATCCGTTTTCTATCTAAATAAACCCTAAAATTAGCTTTCTAAAACCTAAGTTAACCTAAAATTTCTTTCCTAATGAAAGTCTTCGATTTTTTGAGGATTTTGTTTCAAAAAATAAAATAAAAAATAAAAAATTATAACTATTGTGAAATTCACCTAATCCTATTTAACAACTGTTAAATGTAAACTACACTAAAATAATACTAACTAAATTATTCTACCCCAGCTGAGAGAAATTTAAATACTATATTAATTATCAATTAATATTTTAAGTAAACAGAAAGATAAATGGGTAAGATTTAAATGAAAATATTTAAATCATTAACTATAAATCATTCTTCTATATATTAATCATAACAAAAAATTTAAAATAGACAACTAATTTAAAATTTTTGGAATGTTTTATTAATTAACAATTAATAACCAACACTAATATCTAAATGAAGACAATGTTCATGATGAAAAAATTGCCATAATACAAATTAAATCAAAATAAACATTAATATGTAGACTATTAAGTTTCGAATTTTCAATAAAAATACTAATTAATTCAATTATAATAACATACTCATTCAAATAGCAATATTGTGTTGACAGAGTGTAATATCAGATAATGAATACAATCATAACCAAGTATAACTATATCAATAGTATAACTCGAAGATGATATATTGAAATATTTTTAAAAGTATTCAAAAATAGTACCAAACAGTGATACCAGTCTGAGAATTTCCAATCACACTTCTCCTCTAAAGATAAAACCCCAGTAAAGAGATAAAACTAGTACTGAAATGATATTTCAATCATGTTTTTTCTTCCTATACTCCATCCTAATTACATCGAAATTGCTAGTTTATATAACCCCACTAGTCTTTCATTTCAGTTCCTAATAAGTGCTATAATCAATATCATAGGACTCTTATCCCTATTTAAGTGCATCAAATCTCTTCAAAAAGACACATGTCACACACATTACTATGGGATAAAAACGGTCAATAAAATGACTAGCCTGTATTATCTCCTGATTCATGGGGAGTGACATATTCGTGACCATCTTGAAACTCTAATATTTCTAGAAGCATCAATGTATGCCAAATGTGATCCGAAACATCTTGTGTTTGCTGAGGATAGCGATACCATGTACACCTATACAAACAAAAATAAAAATATTATTAAAACCTTGTTAATAGAAATAACAATAGAACAAACAAATTATATGCATGCCTGCAAAATCTACGATTTTGCAGGTATGCTCTTAAATTTTTTTATTACCTGTCAAAAGAGAGATAAACCATATACTAAAATAGAAACAACATCAGGCTCTATTTTGTAGATTGATTACTCTCCTGGCTTCAGAAAGTTTAGCTTTGAGCCTGATGATTATTAGCTTCTGTCGATCTACTTGCTCAAGCAAGTGCTGGTTTGTCTCTATCATTGATTTTTTGGCTTTCTTGTATTGATTCTTCTTCAAGTTCATGTCCTTCCATATATTAACCAAATTTAGTAATTCTTCCCTGAATGTTTTATTTTTTTCCTCTTTTAAGGTTGCGTTTGCTTGATAGTCTTTTAATTCATTTTTGAATTCAGCGATTTTGGTTTCGTATACTCTGTCAAGGATATGTTGGAGGGTTTCTTATTCCTTTTCATGCCATGAATCATCTGATCAAGAAGAATCAAGATTATTCACATCTTGATCCAGTGATGGAATGCTCATAAACGATGGCTTAGGGCCAGAACCACAAGCATCCATACATGATGGGGCTACTTCAAACTTACTTGGCTTAGTAATTTTTTTGGCCAATGATTTTTCACAATTATTCTTTATGAGAATAGGTTCATCCATATGTGTGGTTTTGGGAACCAAAGATGAACCATCATCCTTAATATGGACAATAACTGGCTGAGCATTATGTTGATTGGTTGTAGGAACAAAGGCTGTAGTTATTGTATTCATGCTTCTAGTGACTCTTTGTGTATGAATGAACACAATACCTTTTGTCCCAAAACCCCCTTTGTCACAACAAACCTATGCTAACTATTCAAGTTTTTGCATCGATTCATCAACATGGTTTTTAGGAGAACATAACTCAGAGGGGTTTTCATGATTAATAGCATCAACATCTTCATTTTTTGTCAATCTACCATCCAACTTTGTAGGTGTACTAAAGCATTTTTCAAATAGGGATTGGTCCATGTTTGTCTCAGCATAACATAGATCGACCTTCTTGATTCCATCATTACTTATACAAGTACCTATAAGTGGACTTCGTTCCTGTAGTTTATTATCCCTTAACTCAACTTTATGAATATCATCAACTTCAGATTTTGCTGGAGCTTTACACTTCCTACGAGTTTTAGGGGGAGGGTTTGGCCAATACTGCATTGAACCTAGTTTATTTTCAACCAAAAACTCATCACAAGATATTACAGCTAAGAAACAACTGATGCTGTATTAAAATTTTAATCAGATCGTGGTGGAACGGCCTCCTATCAGAATTTCCTATGGTACTTTGCACTGAATGCGCCATTTTCTTCAGACTTTGCAGTAAGTAAAATGGAAGATTGAGCTTACAACCTTTCAATGCTAATAGTAATTGCAGATGATAATAATGTAGATGAGAGAATTGGCCATCAAAAGATACATACCTGACTAGGATTTCATAAAACGCTCGCCATTTTGGTTTTAAAAATTTAACTGAAACCCCAATATTCAACTTTACATTGGCAGGTAAGGGTAACAATAATAATCGACATTTCTTCTTATCAATCTTTCCTCCTTTAAACCAATGTTCTCTAGTTTGAGCATGCTTCGTAGCTTCTGCAATCTTATCCTCATCAATTATAAACTTAACATTCACAATCTGAGCTACATTTTCCCTAAAACGTATAGCAAATTGGTTGGTAACCTCTGCGTTATGACCACTAAAACATCTAAAAAACTGACCCCACCCAATTTTTTTGAATTGTAGAGAAACTTGTTCATCGGCTTCGACCAGCTCAGGCCCTGAAATTTCAAATCGGCTGAGAGGAGCCATTGTTTCCTCAGTGCAATTCTGGTTATGGGTTGAAACAAATGAAGTCATGAAAATCAAAGGGATAGGAACCCACGTAAAAGGCATTATTCGAAATGTCAAATCCTCAATTGATTCATACATGACAGAAACAAGAACCTCAATTTTGGTAATGTTAACCAAATTTGGAAATGATGAGAACAACAGCCAGTGTTTTTCGCTATGATAAATGGATAGACTAGCCACAACTAACTGAATTCTTCAGAAAACCGTATCTAACTAATCCTTCATATCAGAAATCATTCAATTCAGGGATTATAAATCCAAACACTAATAACACGCAGTTTGGAATGATGGACTCAGACAATCATGATGAATAGGAATGGCTATCATTCATTTATGGAATTGAATTCCACTGATACGATTTCATCATTAAACTCACAACTATCAATTAAATCGATAGTTGTTAACAATTAAACCAAATCTTCATTCCAATACGAATTCAATCTTTATTCAGTGATCCTTGTAAATAGATGTTATCAATTTAGCCATACGAATCCTGTACCTTAATCATAATTATCAATTGATAATAACCCAGAATTACACGTGGAAGACCATCGTGTTCATAAACATGATGATGTGGAGTTGTCATAATAATCCATAATGTTCCTAAGGTTTTTGAAATTACAAATAAATAGCCATCACCATTGACACCCAAACCATCTATATACATGTAATTTATTTCAAAATATAGTTTTAAATACTATATGAAATCCTAATCACTTTTGTCTCAAAACAAAATTTGATAGGATACAAAGCTCATAAAACTATTATGATTATATTTATGTGACAAATGAAAATTTCGAAATAATATACATACGTTTGCACTCTAGCTATTTTATGATATATATGTACAATTTTACAAAGCAATGAAATGATATTAAAAGATTGAGTTATATGTGAAGTCTAAACCTTAGGTTTAATGAAAATATTTTAATTAATAAATCACCCTTAGTTATAAGGATTTTGATAAATTTATGATAATAAATATCTTATTAAAACCAAGTTTTAAGCAAATTCAAAATGTAATTTTATTTTCATTCGAAAACTAATTAGGATAATATACCTTAAATCTCCTAAATCAATATATATATAATCGAATGAATTAATAGTGATAAAATTCATCATATATAAAATTTACAAGATCGACAGGTGCTAAATTTTCAAATTTAAGAAAGTGTTTCATAAATTTCTAATACGACTCTTAACTCTTCTATAATTGGGAGTACCTTCAGAATCGAAGATTCTGAAGGAACTCTTTTATAATCTTTTAAAAAAAATTAATCATAGAAGAGAACTGTTCATTTTCATCACAACATAAAAAATGAACGGGTTGTTGCTGACGGCCAACAAATGGCGACGACCTGGGCGAACCAGTTATCTCTGCTCATACAACTTTAAAATGATAATATAAACAAAATCTTAAAATCTATTAAAAACAATAAAAAATTCTTTGTCTGAATAAAAACAATTACTCTAATTATATTCATAAGTAAAATTCAAAGATATCCCATCCTTTAAAATAAAGATCTTCTTAAGGATAAACTCAGAAATATCCTGATCGAAACAGAGTACTTCATAGTAAAAATAACCCGCACCATCGGTATAGGATATAGAAATTTACTTTTCGGAAAAATTTCCAGGATCTGTTCCATAAACATAATAATTTTCTTTTCGTTTCTTTTCTTTTTCTTTAAACAATAATTATGACTGAAGACTACTATCTAGGTATGATATCCCAATGTGATAGTATCATTCACGAGAATTATCTAGAATAAGCAAGCCGACTCGTGATGAGACCTCTTGTCTCTTGATTATTTAACCAAGAGCCATCACCCTGGTGATCAGAAATGAAGTTATCCTAGACAACATTGATGATCATTATTAGGCCAACTCATGATGAGACCTCCTATTCTTCAATCAAAATTAATTTTCCCTTATTAAATTTGAAATTTTAATTTTATAAAAATGAGAGATCATTACCCAGCATGGTGACCAAATGGTAATGTCAACCACTAATATCACAAGAAAATTTATCAGCTCGCTCGTGATGACACCCCTTATCTTTTGACCTTGTGAGCAAGATCCATTATTAGTTTCCTAATAATGTCATGCTAGTGATATTTATGATCCTGATCAGATCGGCTTATTACTAAGACCTCCCGTCTCCCATTTTAGCATTTTATTGACTCGAACAGATTCTAAAAAGTTTTCAAATTGGAAGTAACTTTGAATACTGATAGTGGAGATCCATAAGAGTTTTTCAAAGTACAAGTTTTGAAAAAGACATATATTAGCTATCCCAACTATTATAAGAATAATAAAAGAGTGAGGAATAATCTGAGTAATACTTATAAATAAAATAATGATAGGTTCTTAATAGACTCAAGAAACTTTGATCATCATGAACAAATTTTGAAGATTTCAGTCTAGTATCATAATTTTTAAACTAATGAACAAACTGGCTTTTTAAAACAGAAGATTTTTTTATTTACATTTATCTCTTCAGTTGAAATCTGTAAATTAATGACTGATTATATATACAAAAATTTGACAGTTTTTAATGCAAATGAAATATTTGATTAAGAAAATCAGAATTGGTTGCAATAGTGGAATGATGCTTGAAAGTTACATAAGCCTTATGAATTTATCATCATTCTTTATTTCTACAAAATATAAACCATTTTATACAAAAATATAAAATTATTTACAAACAACAAACAAATTATATACATTTTAGGGTCTAAAATATCAACAGAAATATTTTTTCAGGATCAATCCATTCACTGGGAATGTTTCGAACTGTGCTTCTAGTGTTTGCGAATGAAAGGTACTTGGACCTATCTTTTCAACAACAACAAAGGGACCTAACCAAAGCTTTTGAAACTTAGTATGGTCTCCTTTTTCCTCATGAAATTTATCCCATTTTAAAACTAAGTCTCCCACCTTAAATTCTCAATTGGAACTTGAGGATTGATCAAACCAGGACTTTACAATTTGTAGATGTTTTGTAAAATGTTGTTTTGACTTCTCTCTTTCTTCCTCAACTTTTAACAAAGTATTGATCCTTTTTTCAATTGCTAGACAATCTTCATCTTGAACAGACTAAGCTAACTGTAATGAAGGTAAAAATAAATTCGGTGGTAAAATAGCTTTAGTTCCATAAACCAAGAAGAAGGGTGAGTTACATATTGCAGTTTTAGGAGTTACCCTGTCTACCCAAAGAGCATTAAATAATTCTGTATGCCAATCATGATGGTGAGCTGAAATAGTCCTTTTGATAATTTTCAATAAATTTTTGTTTGTTGATTCAACTAAACCATTTCCATGCGGATGATAATTAGCTGAATACCTAACTCTTATTCCCTTCTCAAAGGCAAATTGAGTTAACTCAACCGATGAAAAGTATGAAGCATTATCAAAGACAAGGAAATCTAGAACACCAAATATTGTTATGATAAAGGATTCTATAAT
>LPNX010103555.1:92328-114351 GCA_001517045.1 Pseudotsuga menziesii | reverse complement strand
ATATTTTGATAAACAAGATAGTAGCAACACACCATATATATATATATATATATATATATGAGTTGTCATAAGAGAGTCTTAAATAATTAAGGAATAATATCTATTAATGTAGTATCACATGGAGTGGGAATGCTCACATTAATTGAGCCATTAATTGAGTGACAGACCTGATTCTGAATCCATTATCAGTTTTATAGCCTTTAATCAGGGATGCGTATTTAACTTCATTTTATATAACTGTTGAAGAGACGTTAAGTTTTAATTTCACTAGTTATCAGCCACCTTTAAAGGAGGCATTACTGTTAGGGATTTAACTATTAGGAAGCGTAGATTGTGGAGGGGATCAATTACCTCCCTCATAGCCACTAATTGTGGAGACACTGCGGAATCTCATAATAGTTGATTATGGACGTGTTGAGGAGTTACCTGGTTATATATTTTTGCTGTTGAAAGCCATTAGGAGGGGGGGGAAAACTCGGTGGCTGGTTGTTAAGAGAGACCTCCATGCCCTTTCTCGGGGAGATAAACCCCTGCTTCTTCAGGAAGGGAGGCTCTCTTCGATTGAAGAGAGATCGCTGTGTGTTAAGAATAGATCTCTGCATTTATGTTTTGAATAATAGATATGAGTGTTTATTTTTCAATAGATCTCGGCGTATGAGAGGAGGTATCTGCATTTTGAAGGAGAGAGGATCTCCACGCTTTGGAACAGGATGATCTCTACGCGATTTGAAGAGAAAAGACTATTTGTTTTTAAGAGACTGATCTCTATGTTTTATAATAATGGTCTCAGCATTTAGAGGAAGAAACGGTGGAGAGAGGGCCACCATTCGTTTATCAAGGAAAATGTCACCCATTGAGATGGCCATGTCTTGGGTGCACCTGGCATTGAATGCCTCCGTGAAAGAGGAGGGATTGTCATTATATTTTTCCCTTCTGCGTAGTGCTAGGATGGTAGGAAGCCTAGTGTTAACAGATGAAAACAAAGGTGTTCTTACAGCAGTCATCTTTGCTTCAGTTCCGACTATGACTTCGGTTATTAGAAGCCAGGTAATCCTTTTTATTATTTTTTTCCATATCTCATTTTTGCATTCGAACATAGATCTGAGATTATTTACCAACCCAAGTTGAGGGTTGCGATTTGCTTGAAGTCTAAAGGATCTAGATTTGCATTTCTGAGGTGTTTTCCAGCTATGGGTGCGATTTTCCCAAAAATCTAAAAGATCTGGATTTCACTGCTTTTATTTTACTTATGGTTGGGGTTTGCGTCTTGTTCTTTTGTAATGCCAAAGTAAACCATACCCTATCTGATCCATAACAACCTCCACAACTCGATGAATGGATGGTAGTAATTGCTTTAAGAACCAGATTCGTGGATCTCTGATTATCTTCCTTTTCTTTTTTTGATTTGAATAATGAATTTATGACAGCGATTTAGGAATATTGCGTACCCAAATGTATGCCTACACTTTGCATTGAAGGTTGAGGACATGTGAACCTCTTATTCTGAGTCTGCGTGGTTCATCTTTATTTATTTAGATATGGCATTCTTTTTTTTTTTGTCTAGCGAACTTGCCGAGGTAAAGTATTATATGACTGTGTATTGATTAGGGTATCCACCTTTCATGTTTTCTAAAAATCCATGTTGCACAGTCAGCTCAACAAAACTGAGTCATCATGGAATTCGCTAAGGCACGGTACAGAAAATAAGACTTAGAACTAGATTACGTGTTCCTTCTTAAATTTGACCTTTGAGAGTGGTCTGCCTATGCCAAACTGCTATACTGCGATTTATCTTGTACGAAGCATTGTCTGCATAATATTGAACCTTGAGATATAGGTTGCGGCTGTCTTGATATGACTACGTGTTCCTTCTTAATATTGACCCTTGAGAATGGTCAACGTAGGCCAAACTGCTAGAACTGCGTTTACCCTTGGTATTGACCATAGAGAATACTACGCAGAAGGAGTATCCATATTTTTTGCTAGTTTCTAGCTGTGTTTTTCCATGAATAATACTCTCAAGAACTTAGGTAATTTTAAAGGAGCCTTTCATTATTACCTCCGGTTTAAGTCTACTTGAATCTTTGGTGATAAATAATAACCAGCATGGAGAAAATCTAAATACAATTGCAGAAGCAGTTGTTTTCCCTACTTTAGTAAGTAAAGTTTACCTGCAGGATTGACAACATGCTCCTTAATTTGGTGATGGTAAGGAATTTTATTATTTTTCAGTTGGTTCTTTGTTTAGATGAATTTGATTTATAATCACGAACTCTTTTTCTACCAATTTTAAAGTACAGGTAAATGTTTATCCTTCCCATAAGCTGCACAAATAAGTTTAAACAGAATTAATTGCCCCAATGATTGGTAGAGGATGCCTTTCTTATCATTATACTATATAGCGCTGTTTGGGCACCTACAGATTATACAAAATGGGGATTGGATATGGATTTAAAGCAGGATTTAAATGAAAATAAACAAGTAGATAAATTGGGGCAACACTTTTCAAATGAATTAGTCGTGGTTAATTTGAATTTACACCTTAAAATAGAGGACAATAAAAGATGCAAGGAAGATCAGGTCATTAACAATTAAATAATCACAGAAGGTTGAATGTTAAAAGCACCTTAACAGACTTTAGAATGGAGACCATTACTACTCTAGTAGTTTATTCAAATATGGTTGTATTCATGTGGGCCTCGGGATGAGGTTTCCTATTATCATATGAGAAACTGATGATACATCATTTATGATGTAGGTTGTACACCTTGATAGGTGAATTTTTATGAATAAATATGTAGGCCTAACTTTTGGTGGACGTAACCCCAAGATTGGGGTGAACCACATACATTGGTCTCGTTTTCATGTGTCCTTGATGTATATTTTCTTTTGTGTTCTGCATGTATATTTTCTCTTGTACCTTGACGTACTTATTTTATGTTTTATCTCCTGTATTATGGTTGTGTGTACTTTTGATCATGATGATGGTTTAAATAATTTTGTTACAATGCACGTGGTTTGGAATTTGCTTTACAAAATACCTTAAAAGTTACAGCTAACAGGTTGGAGTTCCTATATAGTAATAAGGAAACAGACTTCCTTACCCCTTTTTCACACCCAATGGCACTGAGGAACAGGAGGGACAATACAGATTCTAAAAATATTATAACCTGATTGGTGTTTACAACCCTTAATGGAGCAGTTTTTGCCCAACGAGAAAAATATTTAGTTGCATTTATTATATACTTGTGTTGCATAGAAGAGGGAGGGTTTATTGGTCCTACTATGTCAATACACCACTGCTGAAAAGGTCTTCCTACTGAAACAGGTTGTAAAGGGAAAGTAGGTTTCTTAACTCTTCCTACAACAAGTTGACATTCTTGACATTTTCTGACAAAAGAATAGGAATCATGAAATAGGGTAGGCCAATAATAGCCAGCTCTAAGAATCTTATACACAGTATTTTCACCACCAAAATGACCCCCTTCTAGTCCAGAATGTAACTCCTTCAAAATCACTCCTGTTTCATCTTTGTCCAGGCATCGAAGCAATACTCCATATGAATTTCTCCTAAAAAGGATGTTATCAATTAGTAAATAAGGAGCAGATTTCAATCTAAGTTCTCTACATTTCCTAGGTTCCAAGTAATCTGGAGCAGTTCTTGTTTCCAAAAATACTCTTATGTTTGTATACTAGGAATCCTGTCGTGGATGATAGAAGTAGATTTCCCTTGTAAGTAAAACCTCATCAATGACAGATTCAACATTATTATTAGGTAGATGACCATCTTCAGCAACTAGTTTACCTAATCCTTGACCTTTGACTATCATTGAATGTTTAATTTCCAAGTCATATTCCTAAAGGGCTGTCATCCATGGTGCTCTTTTTTCACCCAAATATTTTTGAACTAACAAATTTATGACTAAAGGATAAGGAATTATCACTTTCGTTTTAGATTTCAATAAATATGGACGAAAGTGTTTGATAGCTTTAAAAACAACAAAATATTGCTCATCAACTTCATGGTAATTAAGCTCAGCACCTTTAAAATTTGAACTCAGAAAGGAGATTGGCACTTCATTATTTTGCTGATTTAGTTGGGTTAAAACTACTGCATATGAGATGTCAGAAGTGAAAGCATACAATATGAAATCTTTGTTAAAATTTGGGCTTAAAATACTAGGAGCTTCTGAAATGGCTTCTAAAATTTTCTGAAATGACTCTTTTTCAGTTTGTCCCCAGTTAAAAGTAGCATCCTTCTTAATCATTTTCTGCAAAGGACGAATGATTTCAGAGAAACTAGGGATGAATCTCCTAACAAAATTTATTTTACCAAGAAATGATTGCATTGCTTTCTTGCTAGAAGGGTAAGTTATTTTTGAAATGGCTTGTGTTCTTTCGGGATCAATCATGATCCTGTGTTTTGAAACCACACAACCTAATAAAATACCTTCTATGACAGCAAATATTGTTTTATTGGGATTTAAGGATACTCCAAATTTTCTACATTGTTCAAATACCTTTATAAGATGATTAATATGATCAGGTTGATATTTAGAATACACAGTAACGTCATCTAAATAGACAACTACTGAATGGTTAATTAAGCCTCTAAAAGCAATATCCATTGCGGTTTGAAAAGTTTCCCCAGCATTGATTAACCCAAAGGGCATATTTCGGTAGGCATATGTTCTCCATGGTGTTCTAAAAGTTGTTTTCAATTGATCATCTGGGGAAACCAATATTTGGTTGTATCCTGAGAAACCATCAAGAAGTGACAGCATCTCAGACCCAGAAACCTTTTGAAGAATTTGTTCAATCGGAGGAATTGGGTAATTATCCTTTTCGGAAGACTTATTAAGATTTCTAAAATCCACACATAATCTAATATCCCAATTTTTCTTCCTATTTGGAACTAGGTTGGCTACCCACTGAGTATGTCAGATGGGAAAAATAATCCTGGTAGCTAACAGTTTATTTAATTCCTTCTTAATTGTTGGTTCTAATGACGGGTGATATTTCCTTAGTTTTTGTTGAAAAGGTTTTGATTCCTGTTTAATTGGAATTATGTGTTGCATGACTTGTGTGTTGAAGGTTTTCAAATCATCATATGTCCATGCAAAGGAATCCTTAAATTCTTTAAACAACTTTATAAATACTGTTTTTTCTGCGGGAGTGCAATATATTCCTAGATTTATAGTTTGAGGATTTAGTTCTGTTCCTAAATTTATGCTTTCGTATTTCATTTGAGAGATATTGGTTTTATAGTTAGGGACAGATCTAAATTTATCTTGAAGATCAAATAAATTTTCTAATCTTAACACTAAATTAGGGATCGATTTTACCTTTTCAAAAGCTTTTTCAACTGAACAAAAATCATTTATTACCGAAAAATCCTGTAGATTTTCGTCATGTGTAACTTCATCAATGGATGAATCTTTAAAAGTATCATCATTTGTTAGATAATTCAGCATGTGCACATCATTATAAAACACACACCAGTTAAAAATATTATCTAGAATAGAAGGCCTAAAAATTAATTCAACTGAAAAGAAATCTTGTGTAAAATTTTTTAATGGGATTAATTTTGATGCTACATTTGCTAATAAATCTACTTCTTGATTTTGAGCTCTTGGAACTGAAATTATGTTAAATGCATCAAAAAATGAAATGCGATTCCATACCTCTCGCTGATAATTCTATAAATGTTTAGAAAGGAAGTTAATAGAATTACGGACACGTCTGACGATGATTTCAGAATCACCATATGCAATTAGCACTTTGATATCCAAATCAATTTGTTTTTTCAAACCCTGTATTAGAGCTTCATATTCAATAGTATTGTTTGTACAATTAAATTCCAACCTACAATCTATACATGTTTTATTTCCCTGAGGGTCTATTAGTAGGCAACCAGCTCCAACTCCTTCTTTAGATTTCACACCATCGAAATATACAGTCCAAGTAAAACTATTAACAACTACTTTACTTTATATAATATTTACAATATTAGGATTATCTACATCATTAATAATTTCCTTGAATGAAGAGTCAGGATAAATAGATGTCACATTAATAATTACAGATTGCTGTTTATTTTCTGAAAAAATAGAATTTTTCAGCTTTAAAATTACCAAATCCTAGTTCGTACACGTAATTCCCCATAATGAAGTCCAAAAATAAAACTGGTTCGCTAGGATCATGTAATTCTATCATAGTATGTTTCATATATCTTTCTCTGTTTATCTTTATTTGATTTGACTTTCCATTATTAGGTAACAATAATGTTACCAATCCATGGCAAAAAATCCATTCAATTGTTGAGACCAATATCTGCTTAAAAATAGCCCATACGCATCAGGAATACCTGTCAGCACAATATCTATAATTTGAAAAATTGAAGAGTTACAAGCAATCCTGACTAAAACATCTTTCATCTCTCCTACAACCCATACATTTGTTCTATCCAATTGAGTTATTTGTGAATTTGATGGAACATATTTTTCATTCAACCTTTTGCATACAGATAAAGGCATCACATTGGAAGATACTCCGGAATCAACCATGCAATTATGAATGTTCCTATTGAAAATCTCAAAGGTATGTAAGAATGGAGGCGTGGTTGATTTAAAATTCTTCCCTATTAGAGAGGCTTTGTTAGCTGTTGATTTTCTTTTATCAATTGAGGTTCCATCATTATTAGAATTTTTTGCAGCAACATTTTGTTTCACATTAGGAATTATTGAACTCATGGCAGGATTTATAACATGACTATTAGGAATTGGGTAAATTTGAAGAAGATCATACATACTGATGTTTGCACGTGTCTTCTTGAAATTTTCAATTATACCATATTGTAAATCCAATTTTGGAACATTTTGAATGGCCTGAGTAATTTTTGTTGGTTGAGTTTGCTTGCCAGATTGAGTCTATTTATTAGGTCGTGAATTATTGTTATCATTACTCAGGGTAGAACTCGATGAAGCTCCAGGAGTGTTTGTGAATGTTCTACTATGAGTATTGTAGGCATGTTGACCTGCAGGAGGACTTTTACTTTCATATTATTTGACAAGACTATCCTATAAATGACCGTTAACTTATTGGGGTTCTTCCGATTCTTCATCATTTTTTGATTACTCTTCCTCTTCATTTTCAGTTATTTCTTGATTCGAAGGAGTCTCTGATAAGGAAAAAATAGCTCCAATAGTATCAAAAATTTCTTCATTTACTGCTACATCATGCAGTGTATTTGTTTTATTATTTGTATTTGGATTTTGTCTAAACTGATTTCTGAAGTATCCTCTAGAAGAAGAAGCTTCAGAATTGGTTTTCTTTAATCCTACAACTTCATTGGTTAATTCCCGAATAGCATTATGCAGTTGTTCTACATCAAATGCTTTATCTTTTTTTGAATTAGGTTTTTCAATTTTCCTACGAGGGAAAGTATCAGATTTCCCACTTCTATCTGGTTCATAGGACATAGAATCCTTCTTGACTTTAATGGCTTCCTCAAAAGTTTCTACCAGAGTTGTTTTACTAGCGCTCTTAACAAACATCCCAAGATATTTTGGTAAAGTTGAAGTATAATTTTCAATAATTATATCTTCATGTGGTTGAGAAGCAACCAGAATTTTATTTTTTAATGTAAGAAACCTCTTTTTAAAATCTTTAATTCTTTCTTTAGGTTCCATTTTAATCCGAGATAACTACAGGGATAAAAGAGCAGGTGTTTTATCCTCCCTGAATTTATCTAAGAAAGATTTATTAAACTCACCCCAATTTGTAATTGATCCTTGAACTAACGAAAAGTACCAAGTAGAGGCTCTTCCTTCAAAAGTTAAAGGGAATAACTGAAAAACCACATCTTCGTGCTGAACATTCATGGTTTGAACAGCTAACATGAATTTTTCTACATGCACCTCTGCAGGTTCTTTGTTATCTGGGTTAAACGTAGCAAGAAGTTTATCTGAGTGTTTAGGAAAAGGGTGTTGTACACCAGGCATAGCTACAGCAGTTGTTCTCAACCAAGGGAGTTGTGGATTAGGTGGAGGATTAGCTCCTCTTCCCACATGTATGTTTTCCGCCATAGGACTTCTCTCAGACTCTAAAGAACTCCCTGAATTGGATGACCTTGAACTATTAGGTGGTGATTCTGGAGGAGAAGGTGGTTGATCAAAACCACCTACTGAAGTCAATATTCTAGCAGTATTTGTTTGAGTAATTTGTCTCTGATGATAACTGGAGTGCTAATAGCTTCTACCAAATCTTGAGTAACTATGTTCAATTGTGGATTATGTCTTTATTGCCTAGGTAGAGCATAATCTATTGGAGTTACGCCAAGTTGATTAGCATATGCTCTTGTTAGAATATGTCGTGATTCTTCTAAAGTTTAAGTAGTTTATTCAGGAGTAAATGGGGATATTATATGATCACGTTCAAGGATTCTCCTAACAGTTTCTATGAATGGTGATCTACTGACTTCCGGAGGTTGTTGACTAGTTGAATTTTTATCATTAGTTCTACCTGCCATTAATCATTAAGAGGCCCTCCTTCTAGCGCCATTTGCTGACCTGATTTTCTGACCTAGGAAAACTATGAGATTAAGCCCACACAAGTAGCTTAAAGAAGCTTCCGGTATGTTTGGGATGGAAAAATCTCACAGGTTATGGTCATGCTACCAACTGAATTTTTCTCTTAAGGAGAAACTAAAATTCAATGAAAATTTATCCTAATATGATTTCTATCTAAATAAACCCTAAAATTAGCTTTCTATAACCTAAGTTATCCTAAAATTGATTTCCTAATGAAAGTATTCAAGTTTTTGAGGATTTTATTTCGAAAAATTAAAAAAAAAAACTATTATAACTATTGTGAAATCAACCTAATCCTATTTAACAACTGTTAAATGTAAACTACACTAAAATAATACTAACTAAATTATTCTATCCCACCTGAGAGCAATTTAAATACTATATTAATTATCAATTAATATTTTAAGTAAACATAAAGATAAATGGGTAAGATTTAAATGAAAATATTTAAATCATTAACACTAAATCATTCTGCTATATATTTATCATAACAGAAAATTTAAAATAGACAACGAATTTAAACTTTTTGGAATGTTTTATTAATTAACAATTAATAACCAACACTAAATATCTAAATGAAGATAATGTTCATGATGAAAACATTTCCATAATACAAATGAAATCAAAACAAACATAAATGTGTATATTATTACATTTCGAATTTTCAAAAAAAATACTAATTAATTAATTATAATAACATACTCATTCAAATAGCACTATTGTGTTCACAGAATGTAATATCAAATAATGAATACAATCATAACCAAGTATAATTGTATCAATAGTATAACTAGAAGATCATATATTGAAATATTTTTAAAAGTATTCAAAAATAGTACCGAACAGTGATACCAGTCTGAGAATTTCTATTCACACTCCTCCTCCGAAGATAAAACCCCAGTAAATAGATAAAACTAGTACTGAAATGATATTTCAATCATGTTTTTCTTCCTATACTCCATCCTAATTACATGGAAATTACTAGTTTATATAACCCCACTAGTCTTTCATTTCAGTTCCTAATAAGTGCTATAATCAATAGCATAGGAGTCTTATCCCTATTTAAGTGCATTGAATCTCTTCAAAAATACACCTGTCACAAACATTACTATGGGATAAAAGTTGTCAATAAAATGACTAGCCTGTATTATCTCCTGATTCATGGGGACTGAAATATTCATGACCAACTTGAAACTCCAATCTTTCCAGAAGCATCAACATATGCCAACTGTGATCCGAAACATCTTGTGTTTGCTGAGGATATCAATACCATGTACACATGTACAAACAAAAATAAAAATCTTATTAAAACCTTGTTAACAGAAATAACAATAGAACAAACAAATTATATGCATGACTGCAAAATCTACGATTTTGCAGGTATGCTCTTAAAAACTTTTATTACCTGTCAAAAGAGAGATAAACCATGTAACTAAAATAGAAACAACATCAGGCCCTATTTTGTAGATTTATTACTCTTCTGGCTTCAGAAAGTTTAGCTTTGAGCCTGATGATTATTAGCTTCTGTCGATCTACTTTCTCAAGCAAGTGCTGGTTTGTGTCTATCATTGATTTTTTTTCTTTCTTGTATCGATTCTTATTCAAGTTCATGTCCTTTCATATATTAACCCAATTTAGTAATTCTTCCCTGAATGTTTTATTTTCTTCCTCTTTTAAGGCTTCATTTGCTTGATAGTCTTTTAATTTGTTTGTTAATTCAGCGATTTTGGTTTCGTATACTCTGTCAAGGACCTGTTGGAGGGTTTCTTCTTCCTTGTCACAACATGAATCATCTGACCAAGAATAATCAATATTATTCACATCTTGATCCAGTGATGGAATTCTCATAAATGATGGCCCAGGTCCAGAACCACAAGCATCCATACATGATGGGGTTGCTTCAAACTTACCTGGCTCAGTAATGTTTTTGCCCAATGATTTTTCATGATTATTCTTTATGACAATAGGTTCATCCATATGCATGGTTTTGGGAACCAAAGATGAAACATCATCCTCAATATGGACAATAACTGGTCGAGAATTCTGTTGAGTGGTTGCAGGAACAGAGGTTGTAGTTATTCTATTCATGCTTCTAGTGACTCTTTGTGTATGAACAAAAACAAGACCTTTTGGCTCAAAACCCTCTTTGTCACAACAAACCTGCGCTAACTGCTCAAGTGTTTGCATGGATTCATCACCAATTTTTTTTAGGAGAACATAACTCAGAGTGGTTTTCATGATTAACAGCACCAACATCTTCATTTTTTTGTCAATCTACCATCCACCTTTGTAGGTGTACTAAATAATTTGTCACATAGGGATTGGTCCATGTTTTTGTTAGCATAATAGGGATTGACCTTCTTGATTCCATCATTACTAATACAAGTACCTATAAGTGGACTTGCTTCCTGTCGTTTATTATCCCTTAACTCAACCTTATGAATATCATCAACTTCAGATTTTGCTGGAGCTTTACGCTTCGTACGAGTTTTAGGGGGAGGGTTTGGCCAATACTGTGTTGACCCTAGTTTATTTTCTATCAAAAACTCATCCCAAGATTTACAACAAAGAGACAACTAATGCTGTATTAAAATTTTAATCAGACTGTGGTGCAACAGACTCCTATCAGAATTGCCTATGGTACTTTGCATTGAATGCGCCATTTTCTTCAGATTTTGCAGTAAGTAAAATGGAATATTGAGCTTACAACCTTTCAATGCTAATAGTAACCATAGATGATATTAATGCAGATGAGAGAACCAGCCATCACAAGATACATACCTGACTAGGATTTCATAAAACGCTCGCCATTCTGGTTTTAAAAATTTAACTAAAACCCCAATCTTCAACTTTACATTAGCAGGTAAGGGTAACAGTAATGAACAAAATTTATTCTTATCAACCTTTCCTCCTTTAAACCAACGTTCTCCAATTTGAGGAAGCTTCGTAGCTTCTGCAATCTTATCCTCATCAATTATAAACTTAACATTGCAATATGAGCTACATTTCCCTAAAACTCATAGCAAATTGTTTGGTAAACTCTGCGTTATGACCACTAAAACATCTGAAAAACTGACCCCACCCAATCTTTTCGAATAGTAGAGCAACTTTCTCATCGGCTTCGACCAGCTCAGGCCCTCAAATTTCAAATCGGCTGAGAGGAGCCATTGTTTCCTCAGTGCAAGTCTGGTTATGGGTTGAAACAAATGAAGTCATGAAAACTGAAGGGATAGGAACCCAAGTAAAAGGCATTATGGGAAATGTCAAATTCTCAATTGATTCATACGTGACAGAAACGAGAACCTCAATTTTGGCCATGTTAACCAAATTTGGAAATGATGAGAAGAACAGCCAGTGTTTTTCGCTTTGATAAATGGACAGACTAGCCACGACTAGCTGAATTCTTCAGAAAACAGTAGCTAACTAATCCTTCATATAAGAAATCATTCAATTTAGGGATTATAAATCAAAACATTAATAACACCTAGTCGGGAATGATGGATTCGTACAATCATCATGAATAGGAATGGCTATTAGTCATTTATGGAATTGAATTCCACTGATACAATTTCATCATTAAACTCACAACTGTCAATTAAATCAATAGGTGTTAACAATTAAACCAAATCATCATGCCAATATGAATTCAATCTTTATTCTGTGATCCTTGTAAACAGATGTTATCAATTTAGCCATATGAATCATGTACCTTAATCATAACTATCAATTGATAATAACCTAGAATTACATGTGGAAGGAAATCGTGTTCATAAACAGGATGATGTGTAGTTGTGATAATAATCCATAATGTTCCTAAGGTTTCTGAAATTACAACTAAATAGCCATCACCATTCACACCCAAACCATATATATACATGTAATTTCTTTCAAAATATAGTTTTAAATACTTTATGAAATCCTAATCACTTATGTCTCAAAACAAAATGTGATAGGATACAAAGCTCATAAAACCATTATGATTATATTTATGCAACAAATGAAAATTTCGAAATAATATACATACATTTGCACTCTAGCTATTTTATGATATAAATGTACAATTTTACAAAGCAATGATATGATATTAAAAGATTGAGTTATATGTGAAATCTAAACCTTAGGTTTAATGAAAATATTTTAATTAATAAATCACCCTTAGTTATAAGGATTTCATAAACTTATGATAATAAATATCTTATTAAAACCAAGTTTTAAGCAAATTCAAAATTTAATTTAATTTTAATTCGAAAACTAATTAGCATACTATACCTTAAATCTCCTAAATCAATATATATAATCAGATGAATTAATAAAGATAAAATTGATCATATATAAAATTTACAAGATCGACAGCTGCTAAATTGTCAAATTTATGAAAGTGTTTTCATAAATTTCTAATACGACTCTTAAATCTTCTATAATTGAGAATACTTTCAGAATTGAAGATTCTGAAGGAACTCTTTTATAATATTTTTTTAAAAATTAATCATAGAAGAGAACTGTTCATTTTCATCACAACAAAAAAAATGAAGGGGTTGTTGGTGACTGCCAACAGGTCTGTACACCAAACTTGGGAAATTACAGTGGTATCAGAGCTCTTTCCTTGGATCATCCTGTGGAAATAAATCTCTCACTAAATAAATTTGCAGCCATGTCATACTATGAGGATGACTATGATGAGCAGTATGAAGAATACTGTAGAAGATATGAAGAAGAATAAATCCTCTATGTTGATGGAGGCATACTAAAACATGAATATGATGAAAACTATTGGACATCAGATGGGGAAGAGATCAGATCTGATTCTCCAATGGTTAAGAAAAACTTGACAGAGATTACTGAAGCATGTGAGAACATGTCTCACTGCTATGAGGACTATCTAGAGTTGGGTAGGAGTATTTGTGCAAACCTTTCTTTTGGAGATTATATTTATTTCAAGTATGGATTCCATCCCAAGCATGATTATGAGAATTATTTCAAGAGCAGCAAGATATCCAAAGAGGAACCAATTTGTTCCAACTCTCTGAGAAAAGAAGAATAAGACAAAACCAAAGGTGAATATTCCTCCAAGCCATCGACATGTTCAATAGTTAAGACTTTGTTTGGTTTCCCTTCAAAAGGAGCTTCTAAATATTGTGACATGAGTACCACTAAAGATGAAAAAGTCACAAGTTTCTTGGAGGAGAATAGAAATTAGGTGGACACAAATATCCAGGAGGTGAAGTGCAAATCACCACAAGGTGGTTGCATAAGAGAAGAAGTTGAAGAGTAATGCACTTCAAGTTTCTTGGTGGGTGATCTCCAGATCACTGCTCAAGGTTTTGGCTCATGTATGGGTGGTGAGAAAAATTTTGGATTAGATAAAAAAGAGGTATACATATCATATTTATAGTCACCTCCTGAGCCACAGAATGAAGATGAAAACAAGGCCACACCGCTTGGGTCTGAGGCAGAAATTTTGGTGGAAAAGCAGGTCACCATAGTATCCATACAAGAAGATGGTAATGTTAAGAACATGGATAATTAAATTTCTGATTTTTGTAGCATCCTCGTACACCTGCAACCATCTGATCCATGTAAAGATAAAAAGTCTTCACTTGCATTTGAGGACTGCAAAAGGAAGGACAATTATGAGGGAGATAAATTTAGTCCTATTTTCCCTGTTGGTCATCACACAATCAGTGCAAAGAAGGGTGATATTGTAAATGATGATAATACGGTGGAGGAATATTTTGTATTAGATCCAAAATAATAGGAAATATCAGATCTGAATTCATTATTTGAATTTCCCAATGAAGTGGAAGACAAGCCCCCATTAGCTAGGTGTGAACTAGGAAATCTGAAAGAGAAAAATCTGGTGCAAAGGGATGCAAAAAGTTATGAAATTTGGACTCTCTTGCAGCATGATGAAGTTGCATCCACATAATAGGAGAGGCTTGAAATCATTGAGAATCCCAACCTCACTATCACCATTGTGGAGATCTATGAGCCATCTAGTCTTGTAGGTGGGAAAGTAGAAAGAAAGATTAATAAAGAGAAGTACAAGTCACAGCAAGAAAATTGCAGGAAAGAACAAAGGGGTGATTTTCCTCAAGATTCCCACTCATTTCCTTTGCCTTTGAAAATGGATGAAAATAATATTCAAAAGTATTTACACCTTCTCCAAGACACACATTCTTTAGTGGCACACCGGTTTTGGATAGCTGCTTCATTGGAAGATCAATCTTCTCTTGAATCCAAGGAGGAGATGCAGAAGGCATTGTCTACAATACAAGGATAATTCTTAAAATTTATTTTTGATAGAGATGATTTGATTGAGGTTTTTGATGTGTTGCATGGAGCATCGTTGAAGGATGGAGAAGAAATTTTCAAGCTCACACAAGATTTATTGACCACCCAAGATTCCTTGAATAGAACTCAATGTGCACTCCAAGAATCCAAGATGGAGATAGAGAAACTTCATGAGAAGTTGAAAAGGTATTACCTGCCATTCAGCTATATTCACAACGATTATTACATTCTTTAACAAAGGGAGGAATCTCATGAGATGGTGGATCATGAGATACACTTAGATTTGCAGGTGCTTGTAAGAAGCTACGAGGAAGAGAATATTAGCCAAGCACTCATTGAGGTTGAGAGGAAGAATGAAGTGTTCTTCTCTACCATAAAGATGGCTAATCACATTACTTATGGATTAGAAAATAAAATTCCTTATTCATCCATTGATTGGGTGGATAGAGACACCTTTAAAGTGAAGAAGGTGGGAGATGAAGAATTTAATTTCTGCAATAAATTTTTTGTTGTGAGCGACATTGCCTTGGCATGTAGGAAGCCACAAGGATTTAATTTGTAGAAATTGGATACATTCCATACACATGCACATGAGGTGCATTGTGATTTTTTTGTGTTTGAGGACTGCACATACAAGTTTGATGAGAACCAAGCACTTGGTCTTTTCCAAAAAAAATTGGAATTATTTCCTGAAAAGAATCTCTTCCCCATGGGAGATTCAAATGAGGATGAAGATGGGGAACCCATAATTTTGGTGGATAAGTATTGTAGAGATATGATTCACAGTTCTACCCACACTTCTATTTCAGCCTCATCAAGAGAGAATAAAATTTGGGAGATGGAATTTTCCTTGGTGGTGCAACAGGAAGAGCTAGAGGCTTTCCTAGCTGTTCATGATGACTTATGGAATGCACCATCACCCTCACATCAGCCACATAGGAACATATTGCTGTCACTTGTTGCCATTCAACCACATGTGCATTGGGTGGAAGATTACATGTCACACATGGGCTCTTCTTGCAGAAAAGTTTCTGCTCATGAGTAGTGGAAGGCAGTTGAGCAATCAAACTGCCAAGAGAAATTGATGAGAAAAACATCTAGCATCTAGTGGTATTGGTGGAGGAAATACACACAGTTAGATGGATTCTTGTACCCTATGTCCAGTGGAAGAGAGTTGAGCCACTCCAAGTGTTCACATGGAACTTTTGGTTGGAGTGTCAGTACCCTCTCAGATTGGATGATGGGACACTTAATTATTTTTCTTGCTTGCATTTGTGGAGATAATTGTGATGCATCATCTTATTGTGAGTAGTTTGGGCATCCTTGTTGCTTGAATGATGCCTATACTCATTGGGATTGGACATGGGACTCACACCTATGTATTTGCAGCAACATAATTGTGAGATTAAATGCTGATGTGCATCAAGCACATAAGGAACTTTATTTTGGCTGGGGAAGTCTTACAGATTTCCAACTTTGAATTAAGAATTTCCAGTTTTCAGTATAGTGGTAGGATATCCAGAGCATGAATGTCATTCCCTGTGATGATAAATTTGTATGGTGGATTCTAATGTTTGGATACTTACAGTTGAGGAAATGGGATCCAGGCATAAATTGGCTTGATAAGTTGTGTGGGAAGGAATTCTCACTAAAGGGGGTGCAATGCAAGCAATGGGACCCTGGAATTGCTTGTTTTGGAGAAACTTTATAGGATGGCTTCATGGAGAAAGTCAACCTTTTTGAACAATGGATTCAAGCTCCTGTTCTCCTACATGATGAAAACATTTGCAGCACTCTAGAGTGCTTCTACTTGAGGACAAGCAGATTTGGGAGGGGAGGACTGTCATGTCCCCATATTTTGGGACATTAAAAGTGTTGACCATGATGAAATTCCTAGGGCCTAAAATTGACATTAATTATTATTCCGAGGAAAAATATTGCTAATAATTGTTTTAAGGCATGTATTTAATTTTATTTCAGCAATTTTATTTATTATGGACAATAATGATGTGGAATTAAGGCTGCCATGTTAGGAGGGCACATTGGGGAAAACTAGTCAACTTGCCTTGGTAAAAATAAGAAATTCCATGACAAAAGCAAGCAGGAGAGTAAAGGGAAGTTGCCTAAAAGTATAAAAAGCAGATAGATGGAAAAGTAGGAAATTTTTTGAAGGAAAGAAAAAGTTTCCTTATGACCGAGGAAAAGCATAAAGTTGTCATAACTCAAAAGAGGGATCTTTTGACTAAGGGAGGGAACAGATTCTAATTGTGAAGGATGATTTGGACTTGGAAACAATTCCACATGGTCCTAATTTCCTAATTTCCTAAAGGGGGCACTTTTGTGGCCAGGGTTAGGTCACCCATGGGATTGACTTCCACTTACAGGTCACCATTGGCCTCAACTTACTAAGAAGGTCATCCAGAATTCTATAAAAGGTGAATTCGATCCCATTGATTAATTTTGGATGTTTATTATGTTGATGTTTACGAATATAAGGCTTCCTTGCTAATTTTTTTTCCTCGGGTTCTTGGGAGATGTGCCCCAAGGTTCTCATTCCCTCTCTCCTCTTCCCCTCTTCTCCCCCTTCTCATTGTAGGTTACATTGGAGCTATGGAGAAAATTCTCTGAGTTGATTCAAGATTTGTTAGAAGCATAAATCCATCCATTACTATACATCATATTTCATTAATAGGTCAAATATTTTTCAATATTTAAGGGTTCAAACCTCCATGCCCTTCCTTGTATTATGTCAATAAAATACATTGTAGTGATGCACACTGTTGAAGAGAGTGTTATTGTTAATTGATGATGTTAATTTGAATTTTATTGGATGTAATATGATATCATAAAAATTCTCTGCAATTTGTATTCCAATCTGATTCGAAATGGCTGATATTTACTCATTTTAAGTCAACCTAGTCTAGATTTGCATTGGAAAATAACTAGTTTTACTAAAACTGATGTAAAACAAGTTATGTAAACTCAAACTGAGCTTTGTCAGTTCATGTGGGTAAGAAATAGGACCAAATTCCCATATACAACTCCATATCCATTTTTATTTTGGTTTGTACCACATTTTTGTATTCTCCTCTACGCAGTGTTCTCCTTGGCCAAAACTGCAAAAAATACCCAAATTCACCCAAAACTTCTTAGAAATTTATAGAGCATTAGTAAAATATGTAAATAATTTATTTATGTTATATTAATTCTGGAATAAAACTCTGCAATTTCCCAGAATCCCGTGGTTGAAATAGACCGAACTACTCTCCTTAGTTTCATGGTTTGGTTGCCCAAAAGTGTGGTAGTAGGTTTTCGCAGTGCGAACTCTGAACCCTAAATGGCACCAGATCTAAATGTGTTATAGGAGAGGAAATTCCATGTCTGATTGTCTTTGGTTTCTTCCCACTGCTCACTCCTTTTACCTGTAAAATTTCCCAGAATAAACCCCTTATTTGCCCAGTCCGAGAAGCCATTGTGTAAATTAATTCAAGTTAAAATTTTTTAATATAATTTATAGAATTGAAGAGTGTTAAGGTCTGTACACCATAATTGGGACATCACAGGTTTATGGGCACTCTCATTGAAATTTTGATTGACCTTATTGGATCAAGGGTTTGAATAATTTCCCTCCCTATTCCTTGTGAAAATGATGGCCCCACCATCGATTTAGAATTTTATGTATCGATAATTAAAATTGATGCATATGGTTCTCATGCTAGTCAGGCACAATATAATTTATATTGTTCCTGACTAGCATGAGAACCATATGCATCGATTTTAATTATCGATACATAAAATTCTAAATCGATGGTGTGTCCTTAGCCTCGATCTCCTCGCCATGATTTAATAATGATATTTACATCATGTACAATTTTAATACAATAGGGTCAAAATCGACATATTACATTCCCCTCCCTCTTACATTAGCACTGTCCTCAGTGGTATTCAAAATTGAACAAAAATGGATGTGTGACTATCATGGCATCCTCCAGCTCCCATGTAGCCTCATCGGGACCATAGTGCTTCCATTGCACCTTTACCTGTCCAACAGCTCATTTCTAGAGCACTGTTACCTTCTTGTCTAGAATGAACAATGGCTAGGTTTGGAACTCTCCCTCGGGATCCATCTGGATTGCATCCCAATTAATCACATGATTAGGATCATGTACATATTTCTTAAGTAAAGAGACATGAAAAAAATTATTATCTCTAGTGCTAGTAGGCAATGCAAGTCTATATGCAACTAGCCCTATTCTTTGAAGCACTTCAAATGGCCCACAATATCTAGGTGATATCTTGGCACAAATCATAAGATTCAAGGAACTCTTCCTTTCCTCAGTCTAAGATAGCATGATCCCCAACATTGAACTCCTTATGCACTCTATGCTTGTTTGCATAGATATTCTATCTATCTTTGGCTGATTTCAAGTTCTTCCCGATCTTTGCAAACTCTTCTTCCATTTCCTTAAGCAATTCTGGACTAAGCACAATTCTATTCACTCAATTATGCCAACTAACTTGTGTCCTACATATTCTTCCATGTAAATCCTCATATGGACACATTTCCAATGATGCTTGATGCCCGTTATTAAATGCAAACTCTACCATGTGTAAATAATCCTCCTACTTGGATGGTTTGTCCATTACATACATGCAAATCACGTCTTCAAGCACCTGATTTAGTATTTTTGTTTGTCCATCATTTTGAAAATGGTAGGCAGTGCTAAAGTTCAGCTTTGTACCTAGATCTGCAAAAATACCCTTCCAAAAATTTGAATTAAACTTGGTACCCCTGTCAGAAAATATTTCCTTAGGAAATCCATGTAATCTGAAAAATTCCTTCATAAAAATATTTTCAATGGAATCATCTTTATATGTGGACTTGACTGGTGTAAAATGTGATTCCTTTATTAACTTATCCACCACAACCATGATGGAATCATGTTGTCTCATAGTCATTGGAAACCCTATAATAAAATCCATGGAAATGACTTCCCATTTCCATTCCAGGATTGGGAAAGGTTGCAACAAACCTCCTGGGTGTTGATGTTCAACCTTCACCTGCTGACTTTTTATGCACTTAAGAATATACTCGGTAACATCATTTTTCATTCTCGGCCAAAAATACTGCTTTTTGGCTATAGCAATTGTTTTTTGATATCCTTGGTCACCAAAATATGGATCTTGATGAATTTCATCCATAAAAATGCTCCTCAAGTCTGCCACATTTGGAATATAAATTTTATTCTTATAACCAAGAAGTTCATCTCCTTCCAATTGATATACTATGTACTTCCTTTGAAGGTTTTGTTGTTGTAACTTGTCCTTTATCTGCACATACACTTCATCCTCGACAATATGGTTAATAATCTACCGCCTCAAATCTGTTTGGCAGGTACTAAGAGATGCCACATGCATTTAATGTACCTTCCTGTTGAGTGCATCGGCCACCTTGTTTTCTTTTCCTTTTGTAATTTTTATTTCAAAATCAAAATCACACATAAATTCCAACCCTCTAGTTTTCCTAGCATTTAAGGTCGGTTGATCAAAAGATTATTTCATACCACAATGGTCTATCCTTGGCTCAAATTTTCTTTGCATTAAGTAATGCCTCCACATATTTAGAGCATGTACTATGGCTACGACTTCTAAATCATGAGCAACATACTTCTTCTCATGCTTGTTCAACTTTATTGACTCATAGAATACCACATGGCTGTCTTGCAAAAGATATCCTCCAAGTCTTAGATTGCATGCCGCAGTACACACCACAAGTTCATTTCTTGGGTATGCAATTTTTAAAATTGTTGCACTCGTAAGAAGAGTCTTCAATCGTTGGAATATTTCCTCACATCTTGGTGTCCATTCAAACTTTATCACCTTCTTTCGCAAGAAATTCATTGAATGTATGAACTTGTAGTATCCTTCAATGAACCTCCTATAGTACCCGACAAGTCTCATAAAGGATATCACATCTATCACATTTCTTGGAGTTGGCCATTTCATAATGGCCTCAATCTTCTCAGGGTCCACAAACATTCCTTCATCTGAGATAATGTGACCCAGATAATGAGTTTTATCTTTATAAAAGTCATATTTTATCAACTTTGGACACAACTTATGCTCCCTTAGAAATTGGAATTCCATTCTCAAATGTTATTCATGCTCTTCTTCATTCTTAGGATAAATAAGAATGGCATCTAGGAAGACAAGAAAAAACTTATCTAGTTACTTTCTAAAAACACTATTCATGGGGCACATGAATGTAGCGGGTGGATTTGTGAGACCAAATGGTACCACCACAAACTCATAGTGCCCATACCTTGTTCTACAAGTTATCTTATGAATACATTCCTATTTGATTCTTACTTGATGGTAACCAGAGCTCAAGTCAATTTTTGGAAATACCTTTCCTCCTCTCATTTGATCAAAAAGGTCATCAATTCGATGTAATGGGTATTTATTATTCACAGTAACTTTCAATCAAGTTTTTGTAGCCAATGCATAACCTAAGTGTCCCATATTTATTTTTCACCAATAGATCTGGTACTCCCCACAGGGACACCCTCGGCCTGATATATTTGTTTTCCAACAACTCTTGTAACTACATTTTCAGCTCTAGCAATTCTAGTGTTCTCATTCTATAGGGTGTCTTGGACACTGGTGTGGATCCCAGCACAAGGTCAATTGTAAAATCAATGTCTCTCTTTGGAGGAAGTCCCATAATCTCATCAAGAAAAAATCCTTGAATTATTCCAATACATGATAGTCCTTCAACTATGAATATTTATTTTTCTATGCTTCCAAAACATGGGCTGCATACAATTGACAACCTTTCCTATAGAACTTCTTCAACTACATTATTGAAACCTGCCTAATAGAAATCACCTTTGGAATTACCTTTACAACCCTTGGGTTTCCTTCTTCATCCATGCATTCAAATGTCTTGTTGTAGCAGTCAAGTTTAACCTTGTGTGCTTCTAACCAGACAATTCATTGAGAATACGATAGGAACCATGTGGCAGAATATTCATGTTTTTTTATCATAGCAATACTTGGACTTCCTTATTTCCTCTTCTAGAGTTCAAGGTTCATAAAATTCAATCATATATTTATATGACTAAGGTATCCCACTAAGAAA
>LPNX010103555.1:9831-91904 GCA_001517045.1 Pseudotsuga menziesii | reverse complement strand
CTGAACTACTTCCACACGATCTTTCTTCCATTGATCTTCTTCACTTGCTTGAGGTGCTCCCACCATATAGATGCTCTTCCATTTAAGTTGAAGATGGATGCCTTCATTTTTCCATACTAGTCTTGGACTTGGAAATACTTTCTCATCCCAAGAAGCCAAGATTCAGATTCTTGAATGGATTTTACCTCATCATCAAATGTAGGAGACTTTGCCTTCTTAAATTCCCCAAATGAATTGTTCTTCTAATTCCTCTTCCTCTTACTCATGTGAGATGAAGATCTTGGACCACCAATGGATTCTTAAGAGTCACATGATCCACTAGAATATATTTCTTGAGGTATTGGATCTCTTATTGAAATTTCTCCTTCACCTACTCCCAGTCCCTTCTGGATTTGTTGTCTTATGCCTAGAGTTTATCTGCCTTTGTATTTCTATCAAACTCTATAGCATGGTTTCATTCAACTGATTTTGTTCTTCCTGAGCTTTAATAGTCCTTTCATTATATTCTCTGCAACATTGTAACTCCACCCTTAAGATCCTCATGGTGGCTACAATATCTGGGGGAGTCTCTTGTTTTCTTCTCCCATTGGATTCTATTTCAGCATTATCAACTTGTATGTTCTACCCCATGGAATTTGTCTTGGGATCATAGGGATCATGTGAATCATCCATGATGTTGATATTCTTGGCCCAACCAAGACCGAATTTTCCAAATTACACTATGTGGAATGTTTCATTTGATGTGACTATGTTGAATCTACAAAATGTGTTCATAAACACAATTGTTTGTTGTGTGATATTCTCATAAATTTATAAATTACTTGTTGACTGTTTCACTGTAGTTTTCTCTCTGCAAAATTTTCAACCTAGCCGCTTTAGGTCCGATGTTGTAACATGTGGCTCTAATTTAAAAATTCTAGACAAAACTTTTATGGTTAGAACAAATTTTTTCCATAATGCAGCGGAACTTGATGTTCCTAAAAGGTGACACAGTTGAAACCTGTAGCTCTTATACCATATTGTCACATTCCCATACAACCTGACCAATATGCATAAATAAAAAAACTCTTTCATACAAGTCATGGTCCATGTATCCTCCTATATCATTCATTATTAATATTGAATGTTTTTTGTACAATCCTTCCCAAAATTAAATGTTCCTTTTTGCAATTTCGCTTCTGCATGTACACTTCGGATTTTGGAACCCCGTGTTACTTTCTATTTTACTTTCTCACTTTCTTCCTGCCACATTTCGTAGGGTGGACTCGAGGTTGTGGAAAACCAATATTAATTTATGTTTTCTTTTTCACCTTCCGCCTTCCACCTTTCCCAGGGCGGCCTTTGGGTTGCAAAAGACCCATATTACTTTATATTTTTTTTTCCTTCTGCCTTCCACAGGGTGGACTCCAAGTTCCAAAAAACCCATATTATTTTGTATTTTCCTTTTCACCTTCTGCATTCTACAGGGAGGAATTTGAGTTGCAGAAAACCCATATTACTTTATATTTTCCTTCTCTCATTCTTCCTTCTGTCTTCCTCCTTATGCATTCTGTAGGGTAGAATCCAAGTTCCAGAAAACCCATATTAATTTATAATTTCTTTTTTTTTCCTTCCGCATTCAATAAGGCGTAATCCAGGTTGTGGAAACACGTATTAATTTATATGTACTTTTTTCTCCTTCCTCCTTCCACATTTCACCTTTCACATTCACACTATCATGTCCCCTCTCATCAGTCTAGTGTGATGGAGAGGACGTGACGCAATAACTAGGAATCTAGCCTCATGAAGATAAGAAAATTGCATTGAAAGTAAAATCCATATGCAGATGCATAAAATAGGAAAATACAGCGGAAGTAAATCTCTACTGGAACCTCTATAAATCATTGAATACATTCATAATAATTCTTAAAACAAATATATTGAATAATTAATACGAGTACTTATCTTGAAAATTAGCTGCCCTCAGCGACTAGCTATCTCGCTACAACGTTACACCCAACCTTAGGCCAGTTGTTATCATCAATCTCTCAACACAACTTCCACCCCCTAGTTGGCCATGATTTATACAAGGAAAAGGGAACAACGGAATCACACATAGTGAAATACACACCAAGGTTCAGCCAAACCAACCCACAATTAGGTTCATCGGGATGCTAAGGTAGTGGAAAGGAATAATTGCTAAGATAGTGAGCTCAACCATAGAGCTATGGATACCTCCACAAGATCTATCAAGCTTGGTCTCCACAATACCTACACACCAAACACAAGGAAGTATTCCCTTCACTGCTACACAATCACTGAGGCCATACCTTCCATTTTGGTGTTCTCCAAGGTGTTCATAGAAGACTAGGTAACCCCTTTTGATATTTTTCAATGTTCCTCTCTTCACTCGGTTTATCAAGCCAAATCTTGTCATCTTCAACTCCTAATTCTTACTTACAGTTCAAACCAAAATAAGGATTCATATAACAATAAAACACTGTTAATGTGTTGTAACTTTAGAATATATTCTATTCTATTTTTGTTGTATTCTCCTTTGGAGATGTTATTCCTCCATTTAGAGATGTCCTTGATGTAATTTGTCATGTAAAATTCATGAGGAAAACCACCCATTTTAATTTGGGGAAATAGTACCCACAGAAGTATTATATAGAATGTATTTTGAGTCTCCCAAGGTAGGTCATCCCTAACTAGGGAACCTGGTCGACCTAGTTAGTTAGTTGAGGTACTCGCCTAATAAATATAAATAGGTCAAGAACCTCTCTCATTTATACACATCTTACACTCAAGTATTGCACTGGAGAGAGAGAGAGAGAGAGAGAGAGAGAGAAATATTCTATCGTGGAAGATAAGAAATTATTCTTGTTGCAAGAGTTTTACACTGTCTTGGTCGAATTCAATACTGAGGAATTTTTGTGGGGTTTTCTCCCTTGTGGCTTCCCCAAGGAAAATCTTTGTGTTCTCTTGTGTTCTCTTGTGTTGCTGAATTTTTCTTTATTCTAGTGATCCTTTACTTATGGTTATGATGTTATGATGCTAAATGTTTTATATATTGTATAACCATTAAAAATATAACATGGTATCAGAGCTACTGTTGTAAAGGAAAGTATCCTATGGCTAGGGTTTAAGAGGCCATCAACATACAGGGGTTGAAAGGTGGATGCATATAGTTCTGCAAGTATATATAAGCAACATTTAGAGATAAGAAAGGTCCACACCTGATTAACTGAAGGCTGTTCGAAGCTTTCTCTAGCCCTTCTCCTGCTCCTCTTCCCCAAGAGACCTGCAAAACAAGTTATACCTTCCTCAAACCAATATGACCACATATAAAAAAATGATAATCAAATAAACATGAAATAATGATCTGATTAACATCTTCATATGATCATAAACAGAGTTTCATTCACACATTGAACAATTATTTGGGAAGAGGAAGGACATCACATCTTTATTAATCTTGAAAACAAGTAAAAGTATACCTTCTCTTCAACTTGGGAACCTCACGAAACCTTGATCTGGTTCTGCTGCTTCTCTTCTCCAAGGAACTCAGCCCCCAAGCTCTGCAACATAAGGAGAATGCTTCTAGGGAAAAGGTGTGGGAGAAGAGAGCTCCAAATCCTCCAGCATAACAATGCAAAGATTCAATACTCCTCTTTTGGACCTCCCTAGCTCTATTTATATGCTTAATGAAGATTTAGTGTTGAATAAAATGTAGTTACAACTGAAGGAGTTAGTTGCATAACTACCCAAACTACCAAAATTTCAAAATACGTGTTTTTGACATTTTCAGGAGGCATACACAGGTTCCAGAAGCAACAGTCACATACATCAGGAGGTATACGTGGGTTTCAACGCAGAAAGTCACGTCTTTAAGGCATACACGACTATTATATATAGCAACTCGCGTACGTACATAGGTTTCCTTAAGGAAAGTCACATACACATCAAAAAAACTCATTTTTAGGGTATTGCTGGGCATTTTCAGACTTTGGTATCTTCTGGAAAGTTTTAGCTAATAGAAATACCTTTCCAACAATGTAGAGATGAGGTCAAACAGTGTTACAAAACTCAAGATATGGGTCCTCCAATTTAGGTGTTTTTTCAGTGACTTTCATGAAGTGTCAACATGTGATGGAATCATGGGAAAGTGGTCATAGGAAGAGATGTGTCATTTTTAGCTATAAAAGATTCCCTCTAATGTATGAGGTTAGAGGGGAAGACGATAGCTGAAATGCATTATAAAGGAAAAAGTTGAGTATGGAGAGAGCAGAGAATCCAAGATCAAAAGGATCAAACAAAGGTACCTGAAAGCGAGATAAATGTCAGACAAAATTGATCTTTGGGACATACAAGTCCATATACAAATCATCGCCATAAAGATACAGGGGGATCCAACACATGTATAACTAATGAAACTATCATGGTCGCTCAATATGCAAAAATGCGCCATATCAAATCTAAAGGAGTCATGGCCACAAATGAACAAGGTGGATCCATGCTCAACAATTGACCACAGCCACAAGAATACAAGGTGGATCTATGTCTCAAAAAAAAATCATATAAAGTGTGACAAGTTCTTGTGCAGCCTGGGCAATAGCAAAAATGATGATGCTACTCTAGGCCCAAGGTCTTCAATCCAAACCACCCAAAAGGTACGAATCCTAACCATTCGAATAAAGGAGTTGAGGTCGAACATGGAGGAAACTATTTGATTATCGGTCAATAATGAGAACCATTAACAAACATGAGGGAAACCACCATTAATGAAAATGGTCCCCAAGGTACCTAGTAGATTCTAACAAGTGTGAGTACAAGGAATTGAATTCAAACACTTGAGGAATCCATTGATTAAGAGACATTAAGGTATTCCCACTACCCAATATAAAGGGAAATTGCCACTGACTCACTATAGTTCCCAAGGTACTTCCATAAAACTCTAAATCTCATTCCCAGAGCAAGATGTGTTGCATTAGATAGGAAGAGATCCATTGGAAGGAAGTCATTAAGGCATCCTTCATCATCCAAAACGAGGTAAGTCAAAGAATAATTGGATCTGGAACAACCGAATACATGATGTAATGAGCTGATACCAGGGAATGGCCGACACAAAAGGTCAAGGAAACTGCAGAATGGATGACAAAGGTTTAATCCTTGAACAGTGAGCATGACACAACAGTGACTTAGGTAGCTTTTGACACAAAAAGACCAACAACAAAATTTTCAATGTAGGAGACATTGACAGATTCCCCATATAATTGGAAAAGAGACCAACTAGAGGAGTAAGAAACTCTAAATCAGGATAAGTTCAAAATACTAGGCCCCAACTGTTGATAGACTCAAAACTGGTGCGTTGTTCAAGGAAACAAGACTTTCTACAATGATGTAAAATACATGTGAATGAACTTCCCTTCCCCTCTTTCTTGTAAAGATTTAACGAATCCAAGAAAGCAAAATCGGGACCATCTTCATTTTTGGCAAGCTCGAAGAAAAGACAGAAGAATGCTTGATAAAGAACTGATTCGTGGATTTTACGAGCCCAAACTAGTACATGCTCGATGGTGTTTTCATAGTTTAGAGAGTCTAAAAACTCTGAACAAGACTCCATGGGGGTGATTTTTTGTACAATTTAGTCTCCTGAGGCCGAAAAAGTATAAAACAAACCATAGAAGAACTCTCTTAGCTTCCAAAGAAGTAAGGTGCACCTTTTTCGTACTTAGTCAGGAAGGTTCGAAAAAGGTTAAATTACCACCTACCCAATTCTCCTTCAAAAGAAGCATATAGCCTGAGTTTTACGAGTGTGAAGGAAGGAAAGATCACTCAGAAAGATCCATTTGATTACGAGAAATGGGTCTTACAACAATAAACTCGATGCTTTGTTCTTTAGGTTTTAACAAGCATGACAAAGACATAAAGTACACTTGAAATATTTTTCATGTTTTGGTCCAGAGCATGAAAAAGAGAAAACTAAGCTCATACCGGGGGTTCCTTTTCCGTAAGTTTAGTTCCTCAGCTCCAGAAAAGTGATAAAGCTATGCCTGAGAATACTCTTCTCAATTCCGAAGAAAAGAGAGTGTTCCTTTCTCGTATTATTCCCCATGGTCTAATAAAGAGATAACTTACCACCAATATGGATTCCTGTTCACATATTCTTAACGAGCCTAAACATACAAGTTTACTCGGCAGTCAAGTCTATTTGGAGGAGTCAGACCTAGGCCTAAAGAAACTCAAAATATTTCCCGTGAAGTTTTAACGAGTCCAAAAAATTCAACTCGCGGCCTCCTTATTTTTTTTAATGAGCTCGAAGGACAGCAGAAAGAATGCTCTAAATGTGAGGAGACGAGTGTCATAAACAGGTGAAACTAGTTCCAAGCGCAAGGAACAAACCTATGCTTAATGAAAGGAAAGAGAGTAAGATAAGGACACTTAGGGAATGTCTCCTCAAGGTAAAGGGTGTCAAGTTGCAAAGGAAAAATGATACAAGGCTAAGCGATGATGAGAGAAAAGATGAGGGCTTATACAATAAGCTAAAAGTGTGGAAGCTGGCATCAAGCTCATAAGTGTGAGAAAGGCACATACAAATGCATTTATAGCTTGAACAACAAGATGAGGAAATTAAATAGTTGTGAATCCAACTAAGAATCTTGTCTCCAAGAAACAACAACATTAGGATCATATTCAAAATAAAAGATCTAATGCAGGTCACTTTGGCAGAAACACATGTGACTTTGCTATCTTCTACAAAAGGAAAAGTCAAGGCAGAATCAACCGAAGAAGATTCTATAGCACCAAGGTTCAAGGGTTTATAATCAATAAGATCAACCTTAGAAAGAGAGCAAAAATCAACAAGGGAGATAGAGTCTACAGGAACAAACTCAGTATCACGAGAGTTGAAAAATTCATAAGAAAAATCAAACTCATCACGATCACTGACTTGTTGTTCAAAATAAGAGTCAAAAGACTCAACAAGATCAACATAAGAAGATCGTTCATGGTTACTAGGAAAATCAGGGTTAGACTTAGGCACAATTGAACCAACATCCAAAAGAAGGTCATATTGTATCAAAGACCTAGGAAGACTTCATCCAAAGAAAGGAGATCATCTGAGATAGGACACATGTCTAAACTTTCAAATCGATCAATAGAGTGGAGAGCATGCTCCATAGTATGTATAGGATGACTCACATGTTCAACTACTAGGACCAAGTCCTAAGAAGGTAAGCATGAAAACAAAGGCTGCTTCTCAATAGCAATTGAACGCAAAGGACATGAGGCCACATAGCTCACCTATGGCGTGGTAGTGTCTATAGAAACACTGGGAATCGATAAAGGAAATACCTGGTCTCTAGTTGGGTCAGGAGAAGGATCAATAAAATCCAACTAATCGATAGTGACAATTTATTTTCCATGATTAAAGTACATCACACGAAAAAATGTTGACACCACAGCTTTCATGGCATAGACATAATCACATCCAAGGAGCATATTGAAGTCCAAGGGGTCTTCTATCACCATGAAGTCAACTAAGATGGTCTTCCCACCCAAAGTAATAGGTGTTTGAGCAAGAATTCCCAAGGCTATGCAAGTTCTTCTATCAAACGCCAGTAATTAACTAGCAGTTGACACAAGGCTGGGAGATCCCATGCTTCGCAAAGCACAAGCAGACAAAATACTAACGAAGGCTCCTTCATCAACAATGCAACAAGAAATCATGTATGATTCAACTTTGACCTTTATCTAGAAATGTGCATCAGAAAGAAGGTGCAACTCAATTAGGCTATCCCAATCAAAGAAAGCAATCCAAGAGCTTGGTGGGGTGTAGCTAGGGTTTTCACCCTAGCTTGTGCTGATGAGCACCTACTAAGGAATCTGGATTCCTTAGTAGCAGTTCAATAATGTAAATAAAAAGAGACAGAAATGAAAACTAAGCTAAAGCAGTAAAAGTAAAGAACGTAAAGCAAAACAGTAAATCAATGTATAATGGTAATTTTTTGATTAATATTACCTCCGATGAGGAGGTTGGTGGAGTCTGTTGCGCTGGTCCGATGTCGGTGGCTCTGAGCTCCAAGCTGCTCCTTCTCCTTCTCCGATGGTGGAAAATAGGCCAAAAGGGTTCTCAATGGTGAAAAATAGCTTGATGGTAAGCTAGGGTTTCACGAGATGTTTCGGCAGAGTAAGGGTGCTTATGACTGTGGATGTGAAATGAGGGGTCTCCATCACTTATTTATAGTTTTTTAGTGGTGCAGTGCTTGCCCATGGTTTTTGGAAACCATGTGGTTTAGGGAAGCTTGTTTAGGGTTTTTGCTGTTTTAGGGTTTTTGCTGTTTTAGGGTTTTCCTCCTTTTTCCTCATTATTTTTATTCCTTTTCTTCCCTTTTGGTGATTTTTGCTATTTTTAGAGGAATTTTGGTTATTTTTGGAGGAAAAAAGGGGTTTTTGGCCTTTTGGAGGCATTTTAGGCCTTTTGGAGCCTTTTTAGATGGTTTTATGGCCTTTTGGAGGCATTTTAGGCCTTTTGGAGGCTTTTTAGTGGGATTTTATGGGAAATATGGTAGGCAAATGGACAAATGAGCCATGTAGTGAGGTAGATGAAGGAGTTAATCATTTTTGGGTGTTAACAGATTGCCCCCTGATGTGCGAGGGAGGAGCTCATCGTATGGCCGATGGACATCATGAGTCATATTTGGTTTGTGTTGGGGTGTGGAGAAGAGAAGGAAGAAACTGAAGTCCGGGACACCGATCTCGAACCACCTGCAAGGACTGAAAATTACATAACCTCAATAATGGATGAGGGATCATCTGATAATATGGACGAGGCGGGCATTCCCATGCTCATATCAGAATATAGCATAACAGTATAAATGGTCCTCAAATACTGGATGAGGAAAAATATCTCAATATATGGACGAGGCGGGAATTCCCATGCTCGTATCAAGATACATGAAAATAACTGTGAGCCCCGAAAAGAGGGACCTGTAGGATACACATGAACTACTAGATTCTGGGTTTGATCCCCAGCGGAGTCGCCAAAACTGTAGCTAGGGTTTTCACCCTAGCTTGTGCTGATGAGCACCTACTAAGGAATCTGGATTCCTTAGTAGCAGTTCAATAATGTAAATAAAAAGAGACAGAAATGAAAACTAAGCTAAAGCAGTAAAAGTAAAGAACGTAAAGAAAAACAGTAAATCAATGTATAATGGTAATTTTTTGATTAATATTACCTCCGATGAGGAGGTTGGTGGAGTCCGTTGCGCTGGTCCGATGTCGGTGGCTCCGAGCTCCAAGCTGCTCCTTCTCCTTCTCCGATGGTGGAAAATAGGCCAAAAGGGTTCTCAATGGTGAAAAATAGCTTGATGGTAAGCTAGGGGTTCACGAGATGTTTCGGCAGAGTAAGGGTGCTTATGACTGTGGATGTGAAATGAGGGGTCTCCATCACTTATTTATAGTTTTTTAGTGGTGGAGTGCTTGCCCATGGTTTTTGGAAACCATGTGGTTTAGGGCAGCTTGTTTAGGGTTTTTGTTGTTTTAGGGTTTTTGCTGTTTTAGGGTTTTCCTCCTTTTTCCTCATTATTTTTATTCCTTTTCTTCCCTTTTGGTGATTTTTGCTATTTTTAGAGGAATTTTGGTTATTTTTTGAGGAAAAAGGGGTTTTTGGCCTTTTGGAGGCATTTTAGGCCTTTTGGAGCCTTTTTAGATAGTTTTATGGCCTTTTGGAGGCATTTTAGGCCTTTTGGAGGCTTTTTAGTGGGATTTTATGGGAAATATGGTAGGCAAATGGACAAATGAGCCATGTAGTGAGGTAGATGAGGGAGTTAACCATTTTTGGGTGTTAACATGGGGGTTGATCCAAAGTGATTTCAGTTCCCCCTTGTTCAGTAAGTTATAAACTGGTAGTGAAGAAACTGTGACTAGCAGACAGTTCACTCTCCAAAGTAAGAGTGGGATTGATCGACATTGAAACCGATTCAACCGTTTCATGAAAGTCACTCTCCAAAGGGAGAGTGGGATTGACCAAAGATGTCATTGGTTCACTCACATCAGGATCACTCTCTGAAAGAAGAGTGGGATCGACCAAAGCTGATATTGGTTCGGCCACTTGATCAACCAAAGGTTGTAGTAGGTTGTTGAGAAACTATAGGTTGTTCAGTAGAAGGAAATTCTTGATTCTCAGACCACACTCTTCACACCTTTGCGATAGCAGGGAACTGGTGAGTAAGATGATCTCCCTTGCATAGATTACAAGGGAATATAAGTTTAAACTTTGAATGACCACTTTTCTCAAGGGTGTCAACATGAATAGCAGTGGCTGACTATTTTCTCTCAACATGACCTACATAGGTTGATATTTTTCCCCCAGCATTAACTATAGAGGCTGGGTGACTGGTTTAAACCTGAATAAAAGAGGCTCCTTGTTAAGAGACTCCAGGATATTCAAAAATGGGATGAGCATGAAACCAAAATCTTTTCCAAGAAACAACAACAAGTTATACCTTCCTCAAACCAATATGACCACATATAAACAAATGATAATCAAATAAACATGAAATAATGATCTGATTAACATCATCATATGATCATAAACAGAGTTTCAATCACACATTGAACAATTATTTGGGAAGAAGAAGGACATCACATCTTTATTAATATTGAAAACAAGCACAAGTATACCTTCTCTTCAAGTTGGTCGCCTCATGAAACCTTGATATGGTTCTGCTGCTTCTCTTCTCCAAGGAACTCAGCCTCCAAACTCTGCAATGCAAGGAGAATGCTTCTAGGGAAAAGGTGTGAGCAAAGAGAGCTCCAAATCCTCATGCATAACAATGAAAATATTCAAGTCTCCTCTCATGGACCTCCCTACATATATTTATATGCTTAATGAAGAGTTAGGGTCGAATTCAAAGTAGTTACAACTGAAGGAGTCAGTTGCATAACTACCCAAACTACCAGAATTTCAAAATACGTGGTTTTTGACATTTTCAGGAGGCGTACGTGGGTTGTAGAAACAACATTTGCATACATGAGGAGGTATACATGGGTTTCAATGTATAAAGTAGTGTATTTAATGTGTACGCAACTATTATATATAGCAACTCACGTACATACGCGGGTTTCCTTAGGGAAACTCGCGTACACATAAAAAAACTCATTTTTAAGGGTATTTTTGAGCATTTTCAGAGTTTGGTGTCTTCCATAAAGTTTTAGCTAGCCAAAATACCTTTCCAATGGTGTATATATGTGGTCAAATAGATTTACAAAAATTAAGATATGGTTCCTCCAAGTTATGTGTTTTTTCAGTGACTTTCATGAAGTGTCATCATGGAAGTGTCGACATGCGACAAAATCATAAGAAAGTGGTCACAGGTAGAGATGTGTCATTTTGAGATATAATAGATACCATTAATAAATTATTTTTTCATCCAAAATAGTGCTACAGCTACAGCTACTGAAGATTACGGTTTCAAGCTTGAAAACCCTAAAAGACAAAAACTAGTAATTTTGGGACGTTCACCATATCTCGAGATTGGATAATTCTCAGGAGACAAAACATTTACAGGACAAATATAAATTCTTGATGTACCCTGTGTAAATATTTCAACCTCTGATTCGCTATAATTTAGGACATATGATTCCTCCCACTTAGGGTTCCAACCTCTCCTATATTTTAACCTTAAAGAGGTGACCTAGAGAGAATCATTATATCTCAGGATAGGAAGGTCCAAATCATATTTCATAATATTTTCTAGATAAGGCATGACCTATAATTTATATGGTAACAATTTCACACCCTGACAATGAACGAGGGACACGTGGAAGTCCATACAAGTTTGCTATGATGAACAATACTGAAATAAGTCACCTTGGGAAAATTAGCATAAGTCCCAATTGGTGAAACCAATTCTACTCTAACCTATAGTACTGGAAAAGGACATCAAAACATAACTCAGTGCTAAGTTTTAGAAATAGAGGAGCATTACTTTCAGATATATCATAGAAACAAAATCAGTTAATTTCTGCAGAAGAAACCAGAAAACAAATTAGTGCTTCATGTTCCTGGAACTTCCATCCACCAATCAGTTGAAGAAGGAGGACCATAAAATTCTCCCTAGGAAGGTGAATCTCTCTATGTAAGAAGTTTCTCATTACATGAACTTTAATTTTTTGAACTAACACTGCTACTGGAGAAAAATAGGGCATCAAATATTTTGTAGTTATGTCCACAGTTTTGGGAAAATAAGTATACAACTCAGCTTGCCCTAAGGAGTCACATATTTCTATCCAATCAGATATGAAATATATCTAATTTGAAAAATTAGGGTTTCTCTATCAAACCCTAGATCCACTAGAACCAATATTTCAAAAGATCCTTCAAACAAACATCAAGTTGAAGCATTCTCACTGGTAGGTTTCATCCTCTCTATTTCCATTTGAGGTTCATTTTTATCATAATAAAAAATAGTACCAAGCTTGAGGACATGCTTGGAAGAGTCGAGAAATTATAAGCATGGATTTATAGAGTGCTTACCATACTTCAGAATGTTGGCACAAACTGTTACGGAGAGAAATTCCTATGGCTTGAGGTACCACAACAGACAGCTTTGACTCCAGAAATCAATCTTTCCCAATACGCAATAGAAATAAATTGTCTAACACTAAAGCATCAGACCTCGTACCTTATTCTGGACGGTTGAAGTAGATCCCCATTGAGCTTTCCGATCTTCAGCTTGAATTGATATAATACTTCCTCAAAAACAAGTAAACAATACAAGCATACTATATATCATGGTGTTAGATCTATTCTAGCATACATAATCAATAATGTAAAAGCATTTGACATATTCCAATGGATACGATATTCAATCAAATACACATCATTGGACAAGGAAAGATAGTTCTTATTAATATAAATCAGAGATTACAAGATAGATACAACCTCTGACGGCACGTCTGCGAATCGGAGAAACTGAATCCCCCACTTGGGCCTCCACCACCTCAATCCTCCATCTCTCGATAGCAAGCTCACTAGAAAAGGCAAGCTTGGGAAGAACACAACAATGCTCCACAGGGACAAAGGGATGTAGACTCAAGTATAGTTATGGCAACAATGGACTATAGTTTCGTTGCTTCAATCTCTCTATATGCCTTCAATGTACCAAGGGATTCCTTATATAGCTTCACAAGGGATACTAAAGGGTCGAATCTGAGCGATCTCAAGGCATATGGAAGGCCAGGAGTCGAATGAGTCGGATCCAAGTCAAGGAAAACTCCAAAAGGATTTGGATTATGCACACATCCCAACATACGCGGTTATCGGGGTCAAACCCACGTATGTATGCGGTTATCAGGTAAAAGGCCGCGTATATCATTTTTTATATAGTTTTAGGGATGATCACGGTAACATCAAAGGATAAAATATGGTCCATGGGGTCTAAAGAGTCTGCAGCGGGACAGGGGAAGGCTATACAAAGTGTGATTCACCTAGAGTGGTGAAATCTGCTATAACAGATGCCCCCTAATGTGTGAGGTCAGAGGGGTCATACGATGGCCGAAATACATTATAAGTCCATCCCAGAAATGGAGTGATGAAGGATCCCAGGTGGAAGACCATCCACCCAATCAACATATTCCAATAATAAAACTCTGCATATAACTGCAAGTACATATAGCAGTCCCGGATACATAAGAGTACACTGGCCATGAATAGGCATAATACATGATATCACATATGTGGTCATCGCCACATACAATATACATAGATCAGAATCTCCATGATGAAGATATACAAAGGACCATGATCTCCAAAATGGCTGAAAATATACAAAGGGGTTCCTTATATAGCTTCACAAGGGATACTGAAGGGTCGAATCCGAGCGATCTCAAGGCATATGGAAGGCCAGGAGTCGAATGAGCCAGATCCAAGTCAAGGAAAACTCCAAAAGGATTTGGATTATGCACACATCCCGACATATGCGGTTATGGGGGTCAAACCCGCGTATGTACGCGGTTATCGGGTAAAAGGCCGTGTATATAATTTTTTATATAGTTTTAGGGATGATCAAGGTAACATCAAAGGATAAAGTATGGTCCATGGGGTCTAAAGAGTCTGCAGTGGGACAGGGGAAGGACATACAAAGTGTGATTCACCTGGAGTGGTGAAATATGCTATAACACAAACCACCCAACAAATCCTTGTCGATAGCGGTTTCCACTCTTTAAAAACCCAACCTACACGATCTCCCTGAGCACCGGCCCAGACAGGTTTTACTCTTCCTAGAAACACCCATGGAGCGGATGAAGTATAACCTGAGATGTTCGATGGAGAGTTGTCGAAACCAAGTTTTCGAATTAAGGAGGAGGATTAGGGAAGCACCGGTTCATCAACTTAGCTATCAGATATAAAAGAACCATTGATCCGATATCGCATCATTCTTAACAGATCTACCACTACAACCAGAGATCTAATACATTGAATCATTCATTTATTCATCGTAGTAGTACCAAATTATTCATTCATAATATATCATCATCATACATTCCTCATTGACATCGCAACACATAAAAACAGAAAGACACAAAATACAATAGTGATTCATAGCAACATTCGTCATATCATATTACTTCTACATAATAGATCCAAAACAACACTTGTACTTCTGCACAGCGAGAGAAAGGTCGACCCACAACTTCACATCCAGATAACGCAAAAAACAAATCTATCTCTACTTGCTCTCTACTATCACTTGTTTTTCCACTTGCAATTCTAATTCTATATATAGTCTTCTGACTTTACATTCATGGGCCACTTCTAACTAACTCATAACTGATTTATCCACTAATGACCTATATCCACAAAATGTGGTCAACCAATACAAAAAGATGGATAAAATCTTCAAAAGCGGTTTGTTTTCCTCCTTTCACGCTATCTTTTCCTTGCACGGTGTTGTGTGAGCTTGCATAGCCTCCGCGGTGTTGCGCCACTCACTTACCCCAAATCCCCATCCAATGGGATCCCAACAGATTTTTGTGGCTCTTCCTTAAGCCAGGTCATATGGAGAGGGTTTAATCCGTCATCTTTGTCTTGAATTCCTTGTACTACTACGAGATCTCATCAACCTGTGCTTGAACTTTTTCGGCTTCATCCTAGCAACCAAGAAGGTGCTCCTTCATAGGGTGCTCCACCAACTTGGTATTCACCACCCTCTTATAGTCTTGCATAGCATGTAGTGCGGTGAATACTTTGATAACCAACTGCGCTTCGATTTCGTGGAACTCATTAAGTTGGGAACTACTCTTGCACTAATGTTCTTGTTCCTTTGTGGCTCTTTGCTGCAGTTCTCTGAGCTCGGTTGATCGCGTAAGCTGAATCATGGGTTGCATTGTTATTAATTCCATCATCAAGATCATCAAATATCCTTCAGCTTCCCATGCTTTCTTGGTCAATTGGTTTAATTGCTCATATTGGATGACACTTCCCCAAAATTGTGTCATTGCCTCTGAGATATCCTTTGCTTCTTGCTTCATCGCTTCAAACTGTGCTGTGATCACTTCGATCGCATTCTTCCGCTCCACAACCTGCTCTCATGGTGTTTCTGGGTAGACCATAGCATTGAGTATATTATCGGACAGTGGTATTTGGATGATGACCTTGCCCAGTCACTTGGATTTGGGGATTGCATCAAGTTATGCCATGATTTCATAGATGTTTTGACATGCGTCATCAACAACTGCTTCTACATCACCTCTGCTCACAACCAGTTGCGGATTCTCAATAATCATGCGGTCGGTTTGGTTTCTCAGGTTAATAATCTCTTCATCAGCTTTCCTCTTCAGCTTGTCCTATGTCATCTTCAATGCTGCAAACTACTTTGCTTTTGTTACTGCTAACTGCTCTTTTACCTGGTGCAACTCCTCAACCTCTATCTTCAACTTCATATCTTCCTCGGGCGACTGCAAGTACCCATCATTGAGCTCTTTTTCCCTATCAGCCAACTCCTAGTTGGAGACCTGCTGCATGTGGACTAGTGTCTTGGTCGATAGCTTATTGATATCCACCACAACACCCTGCAACTTATGTAAGGAGGAGTTCACATCCTCACTTCTTGCGTCAATTGCAATCGGGGTAACCTGAACGTTCCTGGCCCGTGGCTAAGTGATAATTAATGGGATTTCCTGCACAACAATACTCTCTAGTGATTTATTCACAATGTTGTCATAAATAAAATTGAACTTATTTCTTACAGCGGGAAAGCCTTCATGGTTGGATTGGTGCATTGCTTGCGCTACTACGTCAGATGAATCTATGATAGCCTTAATGAGCCATTGCAATTGGGATTCCAATGCTGATCTAGCGCTACTGCCTACATCAAACTCCATGCATCATTTGGTTCTTCTCTCCTCCAGGACCCGTTGGGATTCTAGATCGGTTTCGGTCGATGAATCGCCATCAGAGTAATGAATACTCTGCTCTTCTCGTACAAGCTCTACCAGGGCATGCTAGTGGTCCCATTGATATTTCTTCGACACTAACTTTTTCACACCATTCAACAGGCCAATCCTGAACCATTGATTCCGCTTCATCATCGATTAATTTATAGGCCATTGGAATCCGTTCCCTATCAGGGTCTCGTCGCACCTGGATATGAATTGCATGGGGTCCAATGGAGAACCACATGATCCTCTGATATTTTACTATTACTGCATCTGAAAACTACATAATTTTAACCGTTGCATCTTGTATCACTTCCTAGTAGATCCAGAAGTGGATCAGGAAATCAGTTTGTCAACTGGGCTCCTTTACCCACCATAAATTTTTGTATCGTTTGTTGATGTATTTGTAACTTTGGAATGTATTCATCTATCTATCTTATGTCTTGTACCCTAATGTTTATTCTGGGATTTGTCTATAATGTAATTGAGTCATGATGTCATGCCTCGATGTTCTAATCGGGAGGATCTATAATGTAAACAAGTAATGTCAAGTCATTGTGGGTAACCCTCCTATTGTCTAAGGGTTAAAGTCCCCGCAGCTCCGGGGCACTAGGGTTATTAGACTCACCTAGTGAAGTCAGACCTAGTAGGGTTTTAGTCATGTCGGGAAGCAGTATAAATAGAGAGGTGACCTCTCTATTTAACACACATCTCATACACACTCAAGTGTAGCGTATAGTAGAGGAAGGAGAAGACACTGGGGCTAGATAGAAAGAAGGTTACTACTGTCGAGAGATCATCTTACTGTTTGGGATTTTCTATTTTGGTGTTCATTCTATCTTTGAGGAAGTTGCAGGGTTTTCTTCATTTATGGTTTCCCCAAGGAAAAACACGGTGTTCATTGTCTATTGTGTTCGATTGTTTTGCTTGTTATTCTCTTAGTTAAAGATCCTAATAATGCTAGCTTAATGTTAAAAATATAACATGGTATCAGAGCTAACCTGAGAAGAATACACTACGCAGCTGTGGGAACTAGGGATTCCTAGTTTGTGGATCTTCCTCCATATATTTTCAGCAAAAGTAAAGTGGAATAACTCTCCTCCCTAGGGTGCATCTTTCTATCGAAGCAGAATCCAATTCTGAGGTTTTTCAGTTTTGGACTCGACACTACTACCGAAAATTAGGGCTTTTCACAGAAGAGGATTTTTTCAGTGAGCCCAGGACTAGATTGATATCCTCCCCAAAATCAAAGTTAGGGATCAATTTCAAAGCATTTGGTTGGAAAGAACTTTAGAAAAGCAAAACCCTAATCTGCTCCTGAACCAGTACTGCAAGATTTCAGGTTCAAATCTAGATCTGACATCTTGACATGGTAAGATCTAAATATTTTGTATTTCCATTTTAGGTTCTCAGTTAAGATGTCTCATCATACCAATCTTGATGAAAAGCTTGAGGGTGCTGATAACTTTCAAGCCTGGAAGTATAGGATCTCCCTGGTTTTGGAAGAGAATGAGTTGGAATCCTACATAAATGAGGAGGTTCCAGTCCCAGAGGGAGATGAGGCTAACTCCTTGCATAAGAAGAATTTGGCTATGGCAAAGAGGATCATTACTGATTCTATCAAGGATCACCTTATACCATAGTTTTCATCCCTCAAGACACCTAAAGCTATGTTTGATGCCCAAACCAAATTGTTTGAAGGGAAGAACATAAATTGGAATATGACTCTGAGGAATCAACTGAAGAATGTGAAGATCCAGAATACAGAGACTATCCAATCTTACTTCACAAGGGTTTCTCAGATCAAGGAACAATTAGAAGCAGTAAATGAAGAAGTGGAGAATGCAAAAATTGTGATGACCACCTTGAATGGTCTCCCTAGGACATGGGACTCCTTCATTCAAGAGGTCTATGATAGAAATAAGTTAGTTAAGTTCAGGAGACTGTGGGAAGAATGTTCTCAAGAAGATGCTCAGATAGCAGCTCGAGAAGAGAAGATGGGAAGTGAAGATCAAGCTCTCATAGTACAATCCAAGAAACCCAGATCCAACCATCACAAAAGTAAGTACTCTCATCAAAGAAATAACTCTAGAAAACCTAGAGATAAGTCTAAGTTCATTTGCTATACATGTGATGAAAGAGGACACTTTGCTAGAGATTGTCCTAAGAACAAAAGTAGCTCTCACAAGAATAAGGGAAACAAGAGAAGACATCATTCTCATACTGTAGAGGATGATGAACCTTCATAAAAGAGAACAAGATATGAAAGTGAAGATTCTTCAAGCGAGGATGAATATGTTCTGATTTCTGCTCTCATGGGAAACATTACTCATGGAAGCAATGATTGGCTTATAGATAGTGGGGCTTCCAAACATATGACTGGATTCAAGGAATCCTTTGTGATACTTTCAGAACATGAACCACCTCACAAGGTGAAGCTAGGAGATGACTACCAATATCTAATAAAGGTTAGTGGGGAATCTTCCTATAAGCTAGACTCTAGAAAGTCTATGACAATCAAGGAAGTATTGTTTGTGCCAAGAATAAAAAAGAACCTCCTCTCCATATCTGCATTAGATGCAAAAGGAATGAGGGTTGCATTCATAGATGGTCAAGTCATCATGTGTCCAAAATCAAATACTATTGATGATGCAATAGTGATTGGTGAACAAGAAGGAGGTTTGTTCAAATTGAAGGGCCATCCAGAACAAGCCTTGTTCCATGACACAGTAGAGCCAGTTGAACTTTGGCATAGAAGGCTTGCACATGTGCATTACAGAGCACTACCTCTTACAAGCAAAGTTGTTGAAGGTCTTCCAGAAATACAAGAAAAACATTATGGGGTTTGCAAAGGATGTGCGAAAGGAAAGAACACAAAGAAGACATTTCCAAGTACCGAAAGCAAAGCAAAAGGAATCTTGGAAATCATCCACTCTGATGTATGCGGTCCTATGTCATCAAGCTCACTAAGTGGGTATGTATACTATGTTTCTTTCATTGATGAATTTTCTAGGAAGACAAGGATCTACTTCATGTAGAACAAAGATGAAGTATTCAGTAATTTCAAGGAATTCAAAGCCTTGATCGAGAATCACACTGAAAAGAAGATTGAGACCTTCCGATTAGATAATGGCAGAGAATTCACTTCAAATGAATTCAAAGAGCGATGCAAAGACTCGGGGATTAAGAGAGGGTTGTCCACTCCTTATAACCCACAATAGAATGGGATTGTAGAAAGGAATAATGGAACTATCATGGAAGCTGCAAGAGAAATGCTTCATGATCAAGATCTTCGTATGCATCTTTGAGCAGAAGCTGCCAGAATAGCAGTGTATGTACAGAACCGTACTCCACATAGAGTACTCGAGAAAAAGACTCCTGAAGAAGTCTTCTCTGGCAAGAAACCGAAATTCAGCCATCTCATTATATTCGACTGTCATGTGTACATACACATTCCAAAAGATAAGAGAACAAAATTAGATCCTTCAGGAAAGAAGGGTATATTTGTGAGATACTCTGAAACCTTAAAGGATTACATAATATATTTCTCAGGATACAAGAATATTGACATCAGCAGGGATGTGACATTTGATGAAGACACAACTTACAACAAATCCAGAAAGAGACCTACTGAAGAAACTGAAGAAGCAGAAGCACCCAGAACATGATACAACCATGAACGAAGAAACTCAAGAAGAAGATCGAGAATTTGAAGAACCACAAAGACCTGTAGATTCACCTCTAGAGAAGAATCCTCATAAGAGGAAACCTGCTTGGGTACGTGAAATTATCCAAGGTGTGGAAAGATATGGGGCTCCAGAAGAGAATCACAGAGAAAGAAAGAGGACCAGATCCTACTCCGGGCATGTAGCTTTAGTATGTGATTTCATTGATAAAGAACCTTCCAGTTATGAAGAAGTGGTAGAACAAAAATAATGGAAGGGTGCTATGATCGAAGAGTAACAATCGATCATGAAGAATGATGTTTGGGATCTTTTCTGAAGACCATAAGGGAAGTCAATTGCAACTTCCAAATGGATCTACAAGATCAAGTGTGCTATAGATGGTAGAATTGAAAAATATAACGCAAGTTTTGTGACTTGTGGTTTCTCACAAAAGGAAGGAATAGATTATGAAGAAACCTTTGCACCTGTAGCCAGATACACTTCCATCAGATCAGTACTTTCTCTAGATGCAGTGATGAAATGGAAGATACACCAGATGGATGTCAAGATTTCCTTCTTGAATGGTGTAGTAGAAGAGGAAGTGTATGTAGAAAAACCACTCAGTTTTGAGACACATGACAGGGAGTCTCATGTGTGTAGATTGAAGAAATACCTATATGGTTTGAAACAGGCACCTAGGACTTGGTACAATAGAATTGATAGATTTCTATCTAGTTTCAGCTTTACCAAGAGTAAAGTAGATTCCAACCTTTACTACAAGGTTGAAGATGGCAACCTAGTGATTCTTCTACTATATGTAGATGATCTATTTGTGATAGGTAAAGATGGGTTGATTGATGATACGAAGAGAAATCTTGCTGCTAAGTTTGAAATGAAGGACTTGGGTATGATGCACTATTTCTTAGGCATGGAGGTGTGGCAGAGTGTAGATGGAATCTCCCTTGGATAAGGGAAGTATGCAGTAGATATCCTGAAGAGGTTTGGGATGATGGACTGCAAATCCATGGCCACACCAATGGACTCAAACTTGAATCTATTGAGTAATGCTTCATTAGAGTCAGTTGATGCTACGATGTATCGTCAGATCATTGGGTCCTTAATGTACTTGACGAACATGAGACTAGATATTTTCTTTATTATGAACACCTTGAGCCAGTTCTTGACAGATCCAAGAAATGTTCACTTGATTGCCGCAAAGCTTATTCTGAGGTACCTGAGGGGTACAGTTGATTTTGGGCTCAAGTATGAGTCAAATGAGAATATTAACCTGAAGGGTTATGTTGATTCAGATTGGCCACGAAGCACCATCGATAGGAAGAGCACTTCAAGGTGTTGCTTCAGTATGGGATCAGGTGTGATCTCTTGGTTTAGCAGGAACCAATCCTGTGTGGCACTAAGTACAGTTGAAGCAGAGTATGTCATAGCTTGTTCATCTAGTTGTGAGGCAGTATGGTTGAGGAAGCTACTATCTGATTTATTTGATCTCTAGTTGCATGCTACTTGTATACATTGTGACAACTAGAGTTGTGTGAAGTTGTCAGAGAATCCAATGTTCCATGACAAGTCGAATCATATCGATATAAATTATCACTATATCAGGGATATGGTGCAGAGGGGAGCAATGAAGCTCCATTATGTTGCAACGGATGATCAGATAGCTGATGTGTTGACGAAGCCATTGTCTAGGGTGAAGTTTTAGTACTTGAGGGAGAAGCTTGGTGTTCTCCAGATCGAGGTTCTCTCCAAAGGGAAGTGATGAGTCTGTGAGCCATTCTGACATGGGAGAGGATTAAGTTCCTTCCATGGTCAGATGTGAGGGCTGAGCCATTCTGTCATGGTGAGAGGATTTAAGTTCCTTCCATGCCAGATATGAGTGCTATTGCCATTCTGGGAATGGAGGTGCCTGGTCAGTTACCAGGAAAACTCAGTCTAGGACTGAAAATCCATTCTGATACGAGAGAGGGATGTGTTCCCACTTGATCAGATGTAAGGGTTGAACCATTATTTCATGTCTAAAGGATTAGGTTCCTCCCATGTTAGATGTGAGTGTTGGCTATTCTAATGATTAGGTCAGATATAAGGGAAACTGCCATTCTCTGGGAGAATTGAGGCACCTGGTCAGTTACCAGGTAGCTTAGTCTAGGACTGGGGGCCATTTTGATGTGATGATAGGATTAGTTCGTACATGATCATATGTGAGTGCACACCCTTTCGATGCTATGTTTTTACACATGGTCGAATGTAAGTGCAGAACCTCTTTTACAGGATAAGGTTGGATATAAGTGCTAAGCCATTCTGGCACAATATGTTTACACATGGTTAGATGTGCGCGTTGTGCTTTTCTGAAAAGATGGAGTCAGATGTAAGTGCAGAGCCTTTCCTATGCGATTTGATTCCATATGATCAGATGGGGTCAGATGTGAGTGTTGTGCTTTTCTGACAAGATGGGGTCAGGTGTAAGTGCAGAGCCTTTCCTATGCGATTTGATTCCATATGATCGAATATAAGTGTTGACCCATTTTAGCGCGATGTGTTTACACATGGTCAGATGTGAGTGCTAGGCCTTTCTGATAAGGTGAAATCAGATGTGAGTGCTGGGCATGCCTTTCTGACAAGATCAGGTCAAATGCAAGAGCTGGGCAGGGCATTTTGACTTAAGTGTCAGATATAAGCCCTGATGAAGACCTACATGAAGGGTAGGACTACAGGATTGACTCTCTAGAACTTCTTGTGATGAGAAGAATCGAGATAGCACCATTCCGAGATAGAATGTGAAGATGATCCAGACTTGATGATGATCCAAATTAAGTGATGATCCAGATGTGATGATGATCCAGACTTGATGATGATCCAGATCAAGTGATGATCTAGATGTGATGATGATCTCGACTTGATGATGATCTAGATCAAGTGATGATCCAGATATCATGATGATCCAAATAAAGTGATGATCCAGATGTGATGATGATCCAGTAGTCATGATGATGCAGATCCTGTGATGAAGAAGACTTGAAGAAGAATATGACTTGAATACTCGAAGACAAAGAAGACTTGAAGATGAAGATGACGAGATGATCTAGTTGATACAAAGAAGAATACCAGTGCTGAAAATTGTGTCGATAGAATACCTTCCTAGTTAAGAGGGAGTGTTGATGTATTTGTAACTTCTAATGTATTCATCTATGTATCTTATGTCTTGTACCATGATGTTTATTCCAATATGTGTCTATAATGTAATTGAGGCATGATGTCATGCCCCTATGTTCCGATTGGGAGGATCTATAATGTAAACAAGTCATGTCAAGTAATTGTGGGTAACCCTCCTATTGTCTAAGGGTTAAATTCCCCACAGTTCCGGGGAACTAGCGTTATTAGACTCACCTAGTGAAGTCGGCCCTAGTAGGATTTTAGTCATGCCGAGAAGCAGTATAAATAAGGAGGTGACCTCTCTATTTAATAAACATCTCATACACACACAAGTGTATCACATAGTTGAGGAAGGAGAAGACATTGGGGCTGGATAGAAAGAAGGTTACTACTGTCAGGAGATCNGCTGATTCTATCTCTGAGGAAGTTGCAGGGTTTTCTCCATTTATGGTTTCCCCGAGGAAAAACATTGTGTTCATTGTCTCTTGTGTTTGATTGTTGTGCTTCTTATTCTCTCAGTTAAATATCCTAATAATGCTAGCTTAATGTTAAAAATCTAACATCGTTCACCTTTGGACACCTTGACTACTTCAACAAACATCGGTTTATATTCTTTTGGCTCCATCCAAGCCACCAAAGCAATTAGGATCAGTAAGCAACTATAAGAGAAAGGTTGTTCCCGAGCCTGAGCTGTGACTCCATCCTCCATTAGTTGATTCAACAAGAAGAGGAACCAATTCATTTGGAATCCCTCAGCACATTACTGGACACAAGCAACTACCCCTGAATTTCATTGAACTAGGTGATTCTTCTAGACATTTTTACTAGATAAGATATGTGCTCTGATACACACTGCCTACTTGTTGATCTTGTTGATGCGATATGCTCGGCCATCCTGCTGCAATCCATATCTCTCCTTCACCTACTGAGCAATATTCTTTTCATTGTCTCTACCTTTGATATATTGGGCGGGTTCTGTCCCATCCTTTGTAAACACTATGAACTCCGAAATCAGGTCCACTGTAACTGCAATTGGGATATACAACAATAATTTCCCATCATTAAAAAATGCCAATAGTTGTTTGACACATGCATTTGTTTCATTCAACCGTCTGAAATGGGGCATGTTAATAACCCCCAGCAAGCCAGATTTGCTCAATCCTTGAGCCCATGGGTGCGAAATACGCTCGATGGGCACACCTAGAATCAAAGGCAAGGACACGTAGGGCTCATCGGCTACGTCTTTCAATAGAAAAAAGCTGTGGTCCTCATACTTCATCTTGATTAAGGTGGGGATAATGTACACAATGCATGTCAACCCTTTCGGTAGTGGTGGTGCTTTTGGTGGATACTTCTGATTTTTTGTTAAACTTCATGGCTTAGCACCAAGTCAAGTAGGAGAGACATATTCGAGGATATCATTGATGGAAATGACCCTAGGTGCTACATAATCCATATATTTTGAACTATATGGTACTTTCTACGTAGTTTCCTCCCCTTGCACGTTATTGGAGGTGCACATCTGCCTCTTCAGCGACGGCATTGATCCTGACTTTTGAGCATTCCTCTTTCCTTGGGGGATTGAAGATGATCCGACTGACATACTCATGACTTCTTCCACTATAGTAGTTGGATGGAAGGGTGAATTCTTCTCACTCGAAATCTCCACAGTGTCATGGTTTCTCAGCATGCAGCACCAACAAAACTCACTAAGCGATAAAACACACCCCAATCACACACTCTAGCTACTGCTCACATATCTTCCAACTCACTTAGCTCTGCACTTCACTCAGTTCGACTGAACACAATGATTCCTTCATCCCCTATCTTGGACCTTCTTATAGTGAATTGCTAATCCATATTCATCATTGCAAAATCTATCGTGGCCATCATGACCAAATCCCGCATTAACAACCCAAACATGCCAACAATCCTGTCATGCTAACGGTCAGATCAGACATAAATGCATGTCACTTCAATGAGCATCTCTAGCTAACTGCTCTTAACTATCTATATTTATTGCTGATTTGACCATATCCTATCCCTACAGTTGTCACAGTCTCTCTATCTAATTGTGCTAATGACTCCTACACTTGTGCAACCATTTCCTCCTGGTTCACCCTTCTGTGCTCCATCTATCCTTTTTTTCATTGCGTAGTGGTTCAGGAAGTGCACACCTATGTCCCTATCCTATAGGGCTTCAAGCGGCTACCATTCATGATATTTGGAAGCACTACACCATCTACCTGTTTCAATTGAACTACACCCCCATAAGTAATTGAATGAATGATATATGGGCCTGACCAATGCATCTTTAACTTACCTGGATGCGTCATGAACTTGTTGTCATATAAAAACACCAAATCTCCTTGTGAAAATTGTTTGTTGTCGATGTGGCGGTCATTCAACGTCTTCTGTCGATCGTTCTCGACATGCTACTGGAAGCATGCGATGAAGTGGTCATCTTCCAGTTAGACTATCTTTGTTTCTCACACCTCAGGTGTTGCTTCATAGACCATGCCAGTTGTTGCTGCAATGCACAGACTAGGAACAATGTACTCCATAGGCACGATTGCCTCTTTCCAATATACCAATTTGAACGGTGTCTTCCCCATCAGTCTCTTGCAAGTGGTGTGATATTCCCACAGTACTGCATGAATATTTAAATTATCTTAGTCATCACAACTAGCATTACATACCTTTGTAAGTGTGGTTTCCAATATTTTGTGGAAGGCTTCTACGGTTCCATTTTCTTGAGGATGATATGGGGTACTTGTGTTATGCTGTACCTGCATTTCTTTCGTTAGTGATAATACTGTGCGGTTGATAAAGTGGTTTCCCTGTTCACTCATGAGTGTCCTAGGGAATCCAAAGTGTGTCACAATGTTTTCAAATATGAACTTTTCTACTATCGCAGTGGTGCAATCCACAACTAGTGCAGCCTCTTCCCACCTTATCAGATAGTAAATTACGGTGATGATGTATTCTGCGCCAGTTCTCTTTCCTGGCGGGTTGATGGAACCACAAATTCCACAATCCATTTATCAAAAGGATGTAAAGTTACCCGCGATACAAGTGGCATCTCATCTCATCATGATGGTTTCTCGACGCATTGATAAACATCGCAGCTCCATGCATAGTCTGTGGCATCATTATTTAAAGTAGGCCACCATATCTCGGTGCATAGTAGCTCATCCTCCATAATGTACACCCCCAAATCCTACATGTGCTTCTACTAGAATTTTCCCTTATTCATTAGGTAGAACACATCGTTGCCGGATCTCGCTGGGTCCAAGTTTGTATAAGTTCCAATCAATCTACTAGAAATATGAAGCCTTCACTACAAACTGCTTCTTCTAACCAGTTGAAATTTCCTATGGCGTAATTCCAGTTGCTAAGAACTAAATAATCAGTGCATAATGGTCGTCTTCTATATCAACTCGAAATAGGTGCGCATCCGACAATCCATCGTCAATATTGGTGGGATCTTTTCCTATTTCAATGCAGGATAGATGATTAGGACAAACATTCAGTCATCCTGGCTTCATGATTATTTTGAAATCAAACTCCTGAAATAGAAGTAGCTAGTGACATATCTTCCCCTCCAACATAGGATTATTAACCAGATATTTCAAACTCAAATGGTCAGTGAACATTTTGAAGTGAACTCCCAAGAGATAATGCCTGAACTTCTACAGTGCATATACCATCGCCAATCCCTTTCTTTATGTGGCCGTGTAATTCTTCTCAGCAAAGGATAACTTCCTTTTAGAAAAGGAAATCAGGTGATCCATAACTCCTTCTCCTGGTGCACGAGTACCACTCCCAGTGCAACGGATGAGGCATCTACATGGGCATGGAAATCCTTGTTCCAATTGGGGAAGACAAGTATGGGTGTTGAATCCATCTTAACCTTCAATGTGTAGAAGCTACTTTGACACTCCTAGTTCCATATGAATGTGGCATCCTTCTTTAACAGTTTCTCCATGGGGGCAGTAATCGCAGCATAACCACATATAACTTACAATAGTACCCAATGTGTCCTAGTGTCTCTCTAAGCATGTTCATATTTGTAGGTGCTGGCACACTCAGAATGAGCGTTATCTTCATTGGATCAACCCAAATCCCTTTCTTACAAATGATATGACCCAACAACATCCCAAATGGTGTGTAGAAGATGCACTTCTTTGATTTTAATGTGGTCTGATGCTTCCGACACATTTCTAGTGTCAATTGTAGGTTTTACAAGTGATCCTTAATCGTACCGTAGACTGTCCAATCATCCATATATAATTGCAGGAATTTCTGAATAAGATATTTGAATGCAACAACAATGACCCGAGAGAATATTGTAGGTGCATTCTTTAACCCAAAGGGCATCATTGTGTATTGAAAACAACCACATTCTATGATAAATGTGGTTTTATGTCGATATTCTTTTGCAATCTTTATCTGCTGATAACCAAAAAATCCATCTGTAAAAGAGTACATTTATTGACTGCCTTCTCCTTCAAGAATCTCATCAGTGAACGGTGTCAAAAAGGGATCATGCATGCAAGCATCATTCATCCTTCTTATATCGACATAGATTTGTACTTCACAAGTTTTCTTTTCCTGGACCACCATAGGGTTTATCGATTCTGATTCTTCTACAAGCTCGGTGATTCCTACATCCAACATCCTATCGAGCTCACCCTTGAATCTTTCTTTGTATCGTGGATTCAAGTGATATGGTCACTACCGTACTGGTTTTGCATCCGGCTTCAGTGGCATTCTCATTTCCCTTAAGTTGCCAAGTATCCACTTCATCTTTGAGAACTTTATTGGGAATAGATCCTGAAATTCATGCACAAGGTCCATGATTTTGGCTATAGTTTCTTCATCCCTATAGTCCCCAACATTTGCAAATTTTGGATTTTCCTCCATCCCAATGTTAACTTTTATGATCTTTAGTGGCTGACTCATAGGATCACTCGGTATGTCTGGTGTTGCAACCTTTATGCTTCCTTCTAACCCTGGAATAGTAATATTATGAAGTTCATCATCATCCTCAGGTTTGTCAGATATATTATAACAGTATGTCATTGATTGCATCTGGATTTGCATGTGTGGGTCGACTACATATACACCCAATACAACCTATAGTAATACATCGTGGATGATATGAAGTTTTTTGTGGACATCAGTATTGGAATCCTTGAAATAAAAGGTGTGTGCAAAGAAACCCCTCAACTCCTCCCATGTGTTTATTGTTCTGTGCAGCTCCGCAGATACGTACTGTGACCTTGGAATTCCATCGAGAGTGTGAATAAAAGCATGGACCCATTCATCCTTGGGTCATGATGCCCACAGATTCTGGCATTCCCACATATGAATAAAATGGTCATTAAGTCCTGGTGTGATATACCGCTATATATCTAAAGCTCATGGTCATCAATCGTTGACGCTATTCCTATTCATTCATTGTCTCCATACGATCTTCCCACCAGAGTGCTGGAGTGGCCTTCAGTGCTTCTTCTAATTGCAACAAGTGCTAAGACTCAGATAAATTTGCTTCAAACTCCTTTAGGAACCCAGATAGTTTTGGTAGTCCTTCATATATCAATAAATCAACAATATCATTCGCGACACGATGTAAATACTGTGTGATCAGCCCACATTTTCTAAGTGATACTTCATGCATCCAGTTTTGCCAATTTTCGAACGCATCATTAGAATCAGAGGATGCAGAGCTCGCGCTACACCACCCTAGTTCTTCGTCAACATTAGGGTGGATATAATATTAATAGATGTTGTAAGCATGATCCCATCCTTCAACAACTTCATTTTTGACAGGTTCAATATATGGCCTTCCTTCATTCGGATTCATAAGAGCAATGACTTAGATACCCTGGTTATCGAATGTCATCAACTGCTTCTTAAAATTGATTACTTCCGTGCTATCGTTGGCCCATCCAATCCCTAGAAGTGCAGGATAGAATCCTTCTGCATCAACGACTTCTATTACATCAAAATCAGCAAGAGTTCTCATACCTTCTACATCCACGACCATGTTCGACACACGGCCGATTGGTTGGACTTTGGCTTGATTAGCCAATCTCAGTTGCAATGGGGACCAACCAAGTGTTGGCTTCCCAATATTCTCCCACATCTATTTTTTCAAGATATTTACATCTAACCCAAGATCCAGAATAACTAAATCGACTTCATAGTCCCTAATATAGATGTTCATTCGCATTTCCTTTCCCGTCTTTTTCTTTTGTAAATAATTCACTGCAGAGTCCTCAACTCTCTATTCGGATGATGCAACAACTTCTCGATATCAACCAAATTATTGAGATCTCTTTCCATGGATAAATAAATCTCAAAGAACTGTTGTAACGTACCATTTTTCTATGATGGTCCAACCTCTAACAAAGGATCAAAAGAAGAAGGCATGCCCAAAATAGGTGTCTTACTAGGATTTCTTCCAATCACCTCGCAAGCCTCAAAAAAGGTATCTCTCTCAGCCGTCATGTTGAACTATACTTTATTCTTACCAACCAGCCAAACTTGTGGATGTGGTCCATCTTATCCAGTCGTCATGCCTCCTTGAGTGAAAATCCCAACATGAACATCTTATGTTCGCAATTTTGCTAGAATTGTCGCAACCGTCGACCCTTGATTCTGGTTTTATGGCAGAGGATGGTTTAGAGGTGGATTTTGGTTCAATGGTAGATTCAAAAGTTGATTGGAATTCTGATTTTGTACTAGAATTTGGGGCTGAACTTCACTCTACAGTTGCTGTTGGTTCTGTATCTAATTCTAGGCCTTAAACTGGTTCTAATTCTGCAAATGGGGAACATTTTTGGCCTGCCATTTCGTAATTAGCTGAGGGAAATTCTCAACAGTATGATCTCTTACTGTGCAATATGCACACTATAAATGAGGACAATCCCTTTGGTAGTGCCCAAATACCCCCTAGTTTTAACATTAGATTAATGCACGACGTTGTCCTCCTCCTTGGCTGAAACCTCCTCTTCCCCTGAATCATCCATGAAAGCCTCCTTGTTGCTAGTACTGTGGTTGAGTTACTTGCTGCTAATATTGGGATTGGGCCACTTTCTGCTATGGTGGATATGGATGCTATTGAACATAGTGCGCTGCTTGGACATAATGCGGCTGTGGCAGATCCATTGACATCTGGTTGTACTACGGTCGCGATGCAAATTGCGGTTGTGGCGCAAGCTACGACTGTGATATGAGTTGCGGATGTGATGGAATAAAATAAATATTTTGTGGTGACGTATACTAGAATTAATTTGGATGATGAACCACCTGCAGCTACTACTACTGCACCATGAGAGGATCTTCACCTTTCATGAAATACGAATCATATGTTCGCTCTTGAAGCAGATGATAAGATTGACAGTCCTTATCCTCATTCCCAACTGAGGGGAAAAAGGTGCAATATAATCTTGATAGCTTCGTAACCATTTTATTCATGTAGGTACAGTCTTCATGTCGATGCCCATATACTTGACATATGCGACACCAAGGAACACCACTGCAACTCAACATATTTGGTGCTCCTAAGAGTAGATAATTTCAGAAGGTAGGTAAAGTATATTTGGTGTGTCCACCCACATGACACCAAGTGTACCATAGGTCATCATGTTCCTCCTTCACCTTCTTGATGTCCTGCAATTGAAGCATCAGGTTTTCCAGTTGCGCCTAGATTTGGTTCATGCCAAAAACACTTTCTCCGACAAGTGAAGCTTCCAGCTTCATTGCAATTTCTAGAGTCTCACTCTATGTCATGATTTTTGTTGCATCAATGGATGTTAGATATGAGGGACCAGTGCCGCAATGAACCATTATTTGTGTTGTATGTCACTCATATCGAAGCTGACCCATTCCATCAACATCTTAAACATCTGGTCAAAGTCCCAAATCGTCTCATTAGGGAATTGTTTAATTTCCTTCAGCTCCATAATATACTACACTTCAGATTTTGGTTTCTTGAATTCTTCAAGCAATCCCTTCTGAATCTCATCCAAAGTCCTGGCAGTGGTCCCTTGAAGAACCTGTATGAATCTCATATACCAATTGAGCGCACAACCCCAGAGGGTGGTCTCTAATTGTCCTTTCTTTACATCATTGTCTATAGTTTGTCGGGCAATCTAGACTGCCTCGCATAAGAACCAATATTTCTCTAGGTCATCAGTGTCGTTTCCATGGAACATAGGTAGATTCATATCATCTCCTGCCATCTTAAGCCTTCTTCTTATAGATGATTCTTTAATACTAGATGCTGCTTGGCATGTCGGACACGTCAATGTAGATTTTGTATATCTTCTTGATTGTGGAGTAGTGCTCGAAGGTGTGTACTCCTACCCTTGTACAACCACTCTCTTCCTCGACTTCCCTCACAGTTGCATCGAAACTTACACCCATCTACCCCTTGTCTTTCCATTCGTTGCGCCCCCTTATATCGTGGTGTTAACAACCTCTATGTTGATGTATTTGTAACTTCAGAATGTATTCACTTATGTATTTCATATATTTTATTTGATTAGTCCCCGGTGTTCCTATCGGGAGAATCAATAATGTAAACAAGTCATGGAAAATCATAGAGGTTAACCCTCTTTGTTGATCAGGGGTTGAAGTCCCCGTAGTTGTGGGGCACTAGGGTTATTAGACTCTCCTAGAGAATTTGGCCCCAGTAAGTTATTGTCATGTCTCAAAATAGTATAAATAGAGAGTTAGCTTCACTATTTAACACACAGTCACTCACACTCAGTTGTAGCGCATGAGTGAGAGAGAAGGAGCTTGGATAAGAGAGAGCACAATTGTCGGAGATCATCTTACTATCTTTGGGTTTTACTGCTCCCATTGGTGCTTATTCTATCTCTGAGGAAGTTGCATGGTTTTCTCCTTTATGGTTTCCTCCAGTAAAATATTTGTGTCTATTGTCTCTTGTGATTGATTGTTTTGCATGTTATTCTCTCAGATAAGATCCCAAGATAATACTTTATAAATTGGTAAAAATATAACACTCCGCACACTAGAGTTTTACTACTCGAGGTGCATTTTTAGTATGCCCTTTTCACAAAGAAGCATCTTGATTGACAATTACAGAGATAGTAAGAACCTACCTTGTGGTCCGTTGAAGAATTCCCACTCTTCTTCAATGCAGGGCTTGTTGGTATCAACTGATAACTCAGTGATGTATCCTTCCATAATACTATCCAACCAAACTTCAACAACCCGCAATGCATTGTTGTCAGTTTTTTGTAGTTCCTGAATTAGTTTGGGGGTCTAGGATGTCGGCTCTCCTCCTTGGAAGTTGCGCTTCTTAAAGGTGATATGCCCCAACCACTCGTATAATATGATGGGAAACTCATAGAAAAACCATTTGTGAGGACCGTCATGTATATTGTACCTTTAGAACCATTCATTTGTTGTCAACTTCAGGTTTTGGTTCTTGGATTTAGCGAATCCTCACAGTATTGGGTTGAACCAATATTTAGTGTGAGGTTTTTTTGGTGCCACACCATATCCTCTTCCCAGCCGCAAAAAGGTCCTGAAAATGGAACCATTTGTTGGCACAAACCACCCAACAAATCCTTGTCGACAGGGGTTCCCACTCTGTCGATACCCAACCTGTGCGATCTGCTTGAGCATTGGCCCAGATAGGTTTTACCCTTCCTAGAAACAACCGTGGAGTGGATGAAGTCTCACCCAAGATGTTTGAGGGAGAGATGTCAAAACCAAGTTTCGACAGTAAGGAGGAGGATTAGGGAATCACCATTTCATTAGCTTAGCTATCAGATCTAATAGAACCATTCATCAAATATCATATCATTCATAATAGATATACCACTACAACCACAGATCTAAGATATTGCATCATTCATTTATTCATCGAAGCAATACCACATTATTCATTCATAAGACAGCATCATCAGACATTCATCATTGAAATCATAGCACATAAAAACAAAAAGAGACAAAATAAAATAGTGATTCAGAGCAACATCCGTCGTATCATATTACTTCTACACAATAGATCCAAAACAACAACTTTCTTTCTCCATAGTGAGAGAAATAATGACCCACAAGATCACATTCAGATAACACAAGATTCAATCTCTCTCTACTTTCTCTCTGTTGTCACTTGTTTTTCCACTTGCAATTCTAGTTCTATATATAGGATTGTGCCTTTACATTCATGGTCCACTTCTAACTAACTCCTAGATGATTTAACCACTAATGACCTATATCCACAAAATGTGGTCAATCGATCAAAAAAATGCATAAAATATTCAAAAATGGTTTGTTTTCTGCCTTTCACGCTATCTTTTCCTTGCGCGGTGTTGTGTGAGCTTGTGCTACCTCCATGGTGGTGCTCAAGTCACTTACCCCAAACCCCCTGCCAATAAAGAAGCATGTCATGAAGAACTATGTCAAAGAAGAAGCTACAAATCTATATGAAGATAAAGTCAAAGTGAAGAAGGACCTAGTAAAAAGAAAGATGAGTATTTTCGCCTCCATTGGATATCACAGGTATCATCCCTGAAGACTCCCAAGGATATGTTCGATGCAATGAATAGTATGTACCATTATGAACTTGAAAAATCAACTCAAATAATGTGAAGAAAACATTCAATGATTACTTCACAAGAAGACCCCATCTCAAGGAGCAATTACAAGTCGTTGAAGACAATGGAAAAGAAGCAGAAGCATAAATTACAACTTTGAATGGTCTTCCAAGTTTAGTCAATAGATTTGTTCTAGTAGGAATATCAAGTATGAATAAATGCACGAATAAGAAGGAAGAATATTCCCGTCAAGAATAGAAGGACATCTTACAAATAAATAGTTCAGTTGTGATGAGAAGGGACACCTTGCGAAAGAATGTCCCAAGAAGGAAGAATGACAGGATGATATGATCTAAGAAGTACGAGTCGATCATACATAATTATGTATGGATATGAATTCGAAACATGAAGGAAAATTTTGTAAAGTATTCCAAGTAAAACTACAAAACTAAGTATATCGCCGATCCAAGATACAGAGAAAGGTTGGTGGATTCTATCAAAAGATAGATTCAGTTTTGGAAAGACATTGCTCTAGGCGCTAGACACATCCCTTCAGTAATGGATATTACACTAGAAAATTGGTGTAATCAAAGTAAAAGAACAGATCAATAAAACTATATAGTTTGAGACTCTCTACAAAAAACCACCTATGTATAGACAGATGTGTACAAGCTCATAAGGAACCCATGGGATAGCACATACAGTCACATGACAAACTTGAGGATCAACTAGAGTGATGGAGATCCCAACATTTAATACAAGGTTGAAGATAGAATCCTATAAATGACAAGAGAAAACTTGCAACAAAGTTCGAGATGAATGATCCTAATATCTACTGACATAGATGGATACAAAGAATACTAACAGCAAAGGAGACTAACTGTCACCCCAATGTCTTAATACAGATGTAGAGGGAGGATGATGCTCCACCTAAGAGGGAGTGACTATGGTAGATCTCAAAGTTTCAGAATATTGACATGATTTTTGAGATTATAAGCATGATGAAATCTAGAAGACATTTTACTTATCGAAGTAAAATATGCAGAGAAAATGGTGTTGTACCTAAAGGGTACTGAAAAGGTATGATGAATTTGATTGATTTGGTATTACTATATGTACTCCAACATATTGCAGAAAGAAAAGCGTTTCTCTAAATGCAAACAAGGATGAATATATTGCAGCTAAGAATAAAGCAAGTAAAGATTCCTCAAGTAATGAGGAATATGATCCAGAAGAATTATACCAATGAATATGAAGATTATAATTTTATCCATTTCATAATTGGATAAAAGGAGATGCAATAGTAGGACACATAGACATAGATCTATGGGATCTATGGTTTAATAAAAACTTTATCATTATTTTCGATCATGAGCAAGATAGGAACAGGTCATCAGAATCAGACGGTGAAGTTGAACACATTTCGCAGAGACTCCAGTAATTCAAGAAGACATAAATCAAGATGGATTCTACCAAAAAAACAAAGATAAGTATTTGAATAGTCATTTCCTATATATTGAGATGTTCAAAGATGTGTACATTATATATATCTATATTTAGGAAATGTATAGTAGAATATTTGTAGTTTACTACTAATATGAAGGTGATGGGTAAGTGGCTCAGATGATTGTTGCATTAGCAAAAATAGTTGCATCATTATATATATCTTTATGCATGGGAAGTTGTCATTTTGAATATATTACAAAATTTTTCTAATCATAACAATTGTATTTGACTTGTAGGAAGGATTGTATGAAATCACCTACAAGAGAAGAATTGATGAAGTTATGGATGTACGATACAGTTGCAGATGTACAAGAAGATAATGTTAAAGGACAAGTTGATGAAGGGAGATGTAAAGCTCAAGTATGTTCCCACCGAGGAACAAGTAGTAGATTTATTTACTAAGCCTCTGGCTCATGTAAATTTTGAATACTTTCGAGACAAGCTTGGTGTAGTCCGAAATGACCTCTATTGAAAGAGGGAGTGATAGTGAATGTTAGATGCAGTGGTGAGTAGGTAAGTATAGATGAGGGTACGTCTAGCTAGGATTATTTGTCTCGAAAGGGTTAGTAAGACAAATTAAAGGCCCATCTATCCTAGGGGGATTAGTATGTTTGGATAGGATTTTTTGGCCTAAAAAGGTTAGTAAGCTAGACAAGGCTTGTTTGGTCCCCAGGGAGATCCATATCTCTAACTAGGCTTGTTTGGATTGAAAGAGTTAGTAAGTTAGACAAAATTCCTAGATGGATCTACAAGAAAACTCACCATGAGGTTGCTCCGAAGAAGATGAAGGGAAAGATGTATCCTCAGTATTACTATATTGTTGATTGTTGATGACTGCTAATATGCTAGATGGTTGTCATTGTATTGCTATACTAATTGAATTTTGATGACTGCTAATATTCTTGATGGTTGTCATAGTATTGTTATACTGTTGATTGTTGACGATTGTTGTTGATTTTTTATGATTGGTGTAATATTGTTATAATGACTGTTGAGATGTGTTCTTTAGTATTACTATATTGATGATTGTTGAGTTATTTGCAGTGTTGATACACTAATGATTGTTGATTGTTGAAATAATTTCTAAGGCAATTTCAGTATTTCTATACTGAAGTTGATAATGATGTTGCTTCATCATGTTGATGCTAATGATGTGGTTATGGTCTGAAAAACTTGTGTTGACATTGTGGTGTGAGCACCTTGTGCTAATAATGTTGATACAGTTAAAGTCACAACAGCTTTTGATGATGATGTTTATGTGGTTGTGGTCCCAAAACCTTGTGTTGTTGCTAATATGATTGTGGTCTCAGGAGCTTGTGCTGTTAATGTTGATGTAGTTGAAGTCACCACACTTTGTGTTGATGATGATGATGTTTCAGCATCTTTATGCTAGTAATGTAGATGATGATATAGCATTACAGATGATTTGTTTTTTAGTGCTAACATGTTAATGAAATTGTTGATTGTTTGAGTATTTATATATTGTTGATGTAGATGATGATGTTTGAGTATTCCCATATTGAATATATAGATGATGTTTCATCATTTACATGTTGATGACAAAGATGATGGTGATTCGGTATTTCTATATTGAAGACATAGATGATGATGTTTCAGTATTCCCATACTGAAGATGAAAATGATGATACTTATGATGCAGATGATGATGCTTTCAGTATTCACATACTGGAGATATAGGTGATGATAGTTTAGTATTCACATACTGAAGATGCAGATGATGATAGTTCAGACGTTGATGCTACAAGATGATGATTCAACACTAATGTTGGAAAGTAGATGATTCGTAAGATATTAATGTTAAGAGACGATGGTTTAATGTTTACACACTGATTCTAGGAAGTAGATGATTCAGAACAAGATTCAATATTCACACACTGATGTTACAGAAGAAGCTTCAGTATTCAGAAGATGATTCAATATTATTATACTGACATGACATAAGATTATCTAGTATTTACATACTGATGCCTACAGAAGATAATTCAATATCCACATACTGCTACTACAAAAGATGATTCAGTGTTTATATACTGATAGAATATGATTCAACACATACAAAAGAAGATTAGTCAGTTGCATATTTGTAATGATGGTTGTTGTTGATGTAAAATACCTTCCTAGTCAAGAGTGAGTGTTAAAGTATTGTAACTTCGCAAGATATTCTAGTGTACTTTTTTCCTATTCTCCTTTGGAGATGTTATTCCTCCATTCGGGGATTTCCTTAATGTAATTGGTCATGTAAAAGTCATGAGGTAAACCCTTTGTTGTAAGTCAGGGAAATAGTACCTACAGAGGTATTATATAAAATGTATTTTGAGTCTCCTAAGGTAGGTAAGACCTAATTAGGGAACCTAGCTAACCTACTTAGTTAGTTGAGGTACTCTCCTAATGAATATAAATAGGTGATGTGCCTCTCTCATTTATACACATATTAAACTCAAATATTGCACTGGAGAGAGAGAGAGAGAGAGAGAGAGAGAGAGAGAGAGAGAGAGATTCTACTGTGGAAGATAAACAACTATTCTTAATGCTGGAGTTTTACACTGTCTTGGTCGAACTCTATACTGAGGAAGTTTTGTGCTTTTTTCTCCCTTGTGCTTTCCCCAAGGAAAATATTTGTGTTATCTTGTGTTGTTGCATTTGAATTTCATTCAGTGATCCTTTACTTATGGTTATGATGTTATGATTCTAAATGTTTTATATATTGTATAACCATTAAAAATATAACAAACATAAGTGTTGGCTATGAAGAAAAATGTTTGGGCTATGGGATGCCCAATATGGGGTATCCATTAGTCTCGAAAGTCATGGGAAACAAAAAAAAAATGGTGGATGGGGAATCAACCCTCGGAGATAAAATATGATTTCAGAAAATGTTTATGGGCCTTACAGGGGCATAAATGACGTCTATAATCCCCTAAATAGTGAATCTCCTATTCCCATCCAATGTGTAACACAAAAACGTATTTCTATCCATGGAATACTGAAGGAAAATGTAGAAAAAACTTATAGAAAATTCCATCGCTAGCTCTCGCTGTAGGAGGAAGTGAAAATTCCCCCTTGAGGAATGGATCGGGCACATGTTTCTTGGTGTTTTCTTGCCCCATATGAAAAAATATGATTTCCCAGAATTCATGGCTTTCCATACATGAAATTCACTGCCATACTTGTCCATTGCTAATGTATTAACTGCCTCAAACAACTCTTGGAATAATTAATAGATTGGATGCATAAGTCAAAATGGGAAGTGGAGGTTTTATGGGCCCTCTCATTGACATTTGTCTTAACCCTATTGGCTCAAGGGTTTGGATATTTTTTCTCCCTATTCCTTGTGAAAATCATGCCCCCATCTCTTGTTGCATTACATAGCTAGTTGTGGGCATTTTATTAAATTGCATATTCACATGATGTCTGAATTTATAGTGTTCCTGAATAGCATGAGAATGATATGCATCAATTTTAATTGTCGATACATAAAACACTAAATCAATAGTGGGGCCTTAGCCTTGAGATCTTCATGGAACTCCATATTATGTCGATAACCAAGTCCTTAATGGCTACTTTTTGCATGAATAGTTAGTCACAATATAGAATTGTATAACAATCTATGTTTCATGTAGCGATACCCACTAATGAACGATTTTTCAATTGATTTTATATGTTATCTTTATTCAGTAGGCAAAATCAATCGATTTCTTGCCTAATTAAAATTAATGCGTGCAATATAATGTTTTGAATCACCCCATTCCTTGCATAACAAGTGATATAATATTAGTATTTATACATGTGCACTTTTAACATGACTGATACTCATTTTATTTGATGTGTATATGCACAATCGTAACAATACATACCTCTATCATTTTTACCTAACTTTCCAAATGAGCTTTCTTGGTTAAAATGGATCTAACGACATTGAACAGTTCCAATGATCTCATTTTTCATAAGGTCGCATAAATACTATACTGAGGAAGTTTTGTGCTTTTTTCTCCCTTGTGCTTTACCCAAGGAAAATATTTGTGTTATCTTGTGTTGTTGCATTTGAATTTCATTAAGTGATCCTTTACTTATGGTTATGATGTTATGATTCTAAATGTTTTATATATTGTATAACCATTAAAAATATAACAAACATAAGTGTTGGCTATGAAGAAAAATGTTTGGGCTATGGGATGCCCAATATGGGGTATCCATTAGTCTCGAAAGTCATGGGAAACAAAAAAAGAAATGGTGGATGGGGAATCAACCCTCGGAGATAAAATATGATTTCAGAAAATGTTTATGGGCCTTACAGGCGCATAAATTACGTCTATAATCCCCTAAATAGTGAATCTCCTATTCCCATCCAATGTGTAACACAAAAACGTATTTCTATCCATGGAATACTGAAGGAAAATGTAGAAAAAACTTATAGAAAATGCCATCGCTAGCTCTCGCTGTAGGAGGAAGTGAAAATTCCCCCTTGAGGAATGGATCAGGCACATGTTTCTTGGTGTTTTCTTGCCCCATATGAAAAAATATGATTTCCCAGAATTCATGGCTTTCCATACATGAAATTCACTGCCATACTTGTCCATTGCTAATGTATTAACTGCCTCAAACAACTCTTGGAAGAATTAATAGATTGGATGCATAAGTCAAAATGGGAAGTGGAGGTTTTATGGGCCCTCTCATTGACATTTGTCTTAACCCTATTGGCTCAAGGGTTTGGATAATTTTTCTCCCTATTCCTTGTGAAAATCATGCCCCCATCTCTTGTTGCATTACATAGCTAGTTGTGGGCATTTTATTAAATTGCATATTCACATGATGTCCGAATTTATAGTGTTCCTGAATAGCATGAGAATGATATGCATCAATTTTAATTGTCGATACATAAAACACTAAATCAATAGTGGGGCCTTAGCCTTGAGATCTTCATGGAACTCCATATTATGTCGATAACCAAGTCCTTAATGGCTACTTTTTGCATGAATAGTTAGTCACGATATAGAATTGTATAACAATCTATGTTTCATGTAGCGATCCCCACTAATGAACGATTTTTCAATTGATTTTATATGTTATCTTTATTCAGTAGGAAAAATCAATCGATTTCTTGCCTAATTAAAATTAATGCGTGCAATATAATGTTGTGAATCACCCCATTCCTTGCATAACAAGTGATATAATATTAGTATTTATACATGTGCACTTTTAACATGACTGATACTCATTTTATTTGATGTGTATATGCACAATCGTAACAATACATACCTCTATCATTGTTACCTAACTTTCCAAATGAGCTTTCTTGGTTAAAATGGATCTAACGACATTGAAGAGTTCCAATGATCTCATTTTTCATAAGGTCGCATAAATACTAATAGTATCCAAAACTATATATTAACGCCACATTTAATAACATATTCATTAGGTGAATATTTTCTTCATAGAATACTTTTTCTTAGTTTTCCATATAATCATATACCCATACTCGCCATTTTACCTATAAGTGGTTTTTTTTTTAACTGTAAATATCAATGCAAACAATGTTCTATTTAATCACTTACTTTTACAACACCATTAATCTCTTACCAATAACGTACACCACAATGGGTTAATATTTTCTTTAGACTAAAATATTAAGTAGTCACCCATCTATTGACATTACTTTCAATGCTTGTCTATAACATACATTGAGTTCTTCTGACAAAATCATTTTCTATGTTTTCAATTAACAATTTTGTCTACAATCATAGGTGAAAATGGAAATGTTTTTTTTTCTTTTTATTTTAGAGTAGGGGAATCGGTAAATTGTCAAACTTGCCTGGGCCAGGCCCAGGTTCAAAATGGAAATGTTATCACTTAACATTGGGGAATTAAAGAGACACTTCATAAAACATAAAGGACACTAGAATTTGTAACCATAATTCCTATTAATCAATGTTTAATGTCTCTAGTAAGTATACATCATTAACACCATGCTTTTCCTACTAATGTATAAACATGTATTATGACAAAATGCATTTTTCTAATGACACAGTTTCGCTCTAATATGACACCTCAAAACCGTTATGGGTTCTCATGCGGGCACTTGGAATACAAGAGATAGGCCATATGACTAAAGAAGAAATGGCCTCTTTTTTTTGATATTTTTACAAACTTTGTCGCGGGTATAATGTCTAGATCCTTCTTCTTAGGGTTTTTCCTTGTATTACTTTAATGGGCATCTAAATTATTCCTTTCTACTTCCCAAATGATAGAATACTATTTAGAATTCCAAAAAACTATATTTCCATGAATCTATGCACTATGCATTTAACAATATTCTAATGCCCTTTCTTGATAATGATAAAAATAAATTTATTTTTATAAGAATTGTATTATAATCAAAACCAGAAATTGGTACTTATCTCATTTTTAGATGACCAACTAGTCACTATAGTTTGAGCATGATCCTCGTCCATCCATAGGTTTCTCGAAGAAACTTTGCACCCCTCATCTATAACACAAAAGTTGCAAGGTTAGTTTTCCTTCATCGTTGCATCTCCCACTATATGAATTTCAAAAATTACTGTCCATTCATCACGACAAGGAGAAAGATATATATATAAAATAAATAATGATTTTATTTTCTAGTGAAACTTGCCTTAATATTGATTCTAATTGTCACGTTAGTGGGTCAACAATGATTAGATATATGCTTACAGTTCATCCCTTAGAATACAATGACTCGCAGCACAAGAGGGGAAGTCATTCTCGATATTTACCTTATTGCTTTCTGTTATCTGTAATCACCCAATCATTATTTTATCCAACTTCTACCTTCTAATTTGTGTTCCTCCCATAAGGGACCAAGTGTTGCAACTTGAGCTCTGATACGACATGTAACATACCCCAAATACCTAAATAGATTCTCCACGTGGGAAGCATACTATTTCTTATTGTGTAGACATCTAAATCACACCAAATAAATTAAACTTATTGTTTACTTAACCATAACCATTCTTTTAAGATTAATAATATATAAAATGAAATCACTTTAATACTAATCTACATAAGCAAATCTTATTGAAAATTATAATCAGATACAATCATTACATTAGTCGCAAGACTATCCTTTGAATGGGATAACGATTACACATTAACCCTCTCTTTTAATTGTATTTAACACCCTTCATAACAAGGTACCCTAATTTGTACTTGTTCTCCTCGGTGCATCCATCAGATATGACACATGAGTCTCCTCAGTGGAGCAAACAAGGTTAGATATGCTTTAGATGATAAAATAAGCTAATTAAAAAGTATGCACATATACAATAGATTTACTCTACACTGTCTTTCGAGAGTTATCCCAATATCTTCCAAATCCTGTGCAACCATGAAATGAATTCATGTGACTCAACATACATATTATTACTATATATCGGCCTATAAATCGAAGAACATAAGTTTCATAATAAACTTAAGAACAAGATAACTTAAATCCTATAAACAAACCTAACTATTACAAATACTTCTTTAATCTAACTTTAGCTTGGGAGACTGAAAGAATGTCTACGAATTTCCTCCCAACCATAGGCTTCATTTGACATATGTTTTTCCATCTAGTGCTACCCCCGAGTTGGGATACGAATCCACTAAGGTTCGAGGTTATAAACAAAAACTCTCCAAGTTAAAATTAAGATAGTATGGTAATCAAAGGGTTACTTTTTGTATGAGTATGAGACTTAAAATTCTTAGTCGTCATAACATTTTTAAAACCATTAATGATGACTAAACCTTCATCATGTTTTTTTCATAAACACAATGGCATGTTAGCATTCAATTACACCATTAGAGCATGGTGCTCAAGCAACCCTATTTCTTTATAGTCCTAATATTTCCTAATCCCCAAATTCCATACTACAATATCATCAACATAATCCCCCTACCATTTACTTACACCCAATTATTTATAATTACCTATTTCATTCAGAATAGATTCGTAACAAAGGCTAGTAAGTTATGCATGCGACCTTCCTTTGACTCATATATACATATGACCTTTCTCTACTATTTCCTATTAATATCAAACCCTTTCCTATTTATTATAAGGCATAAAAAATTTCCAATAAGGAGTGTAATTGGAATCCACAAAGACATTGGATTCCACTCCAATTGTAGCTACGTTTAACATTTAACTACTTCCAAACAAAGACAATGGGTTCAAGAAAAATTCAGGTATATTTAATATGAAAACTACTTCATCACAAGACATTGGATACCATTCCAAATCCTAGATACATTTAAAATGTGACTAATCTTTCCAAAACTCAGGAAAGCAAAATCTTCACAAGTGAATCAAAATTGCAGGCATAAATGTATATAAGCATATTCAAAAAGTATGAAATAAAATTTGCAGGCATCCATTCTTATAATCAAATCCATACATGATGAAAAGGAAATCGCAAGCATTCATTCTTATAATCAAATCCATTCAATATGAAAAGAAAATCATAGGAATTCATTCTTATGTTTATACACGATGATCAAAATCTAGTAAAAACATGATTCAAATCCACACTACCACAAGGAAAATCACAAGCATCCATTTAGATCCACACATATTCAGAAATCGTAGGTATATTTTTATTTTTCCAAAATACAAATAAATGCACGCATAAACAATCAAATTGGAGGTATATTTTTATTCTTCTAGATCATGAATAAATGCAGGCATAGCCAATCAATTTGCAGGTATATTTTTATTCTTCCAGATAACGAATAAATGAAGGCATAAAAAATCAAATCATAGGTATATTTTTATTCTTCCATATCATGAATAAATGCAGGCAGAAACAATCAAATCGCATACATTGTATTATTCTTCGAGATCACGAATAAATGCAGGCAGAAACAATCAAATCACAGATAGTCAAATGAGGTCTACAATTTCAAACATAAACCTCATTTCCAGAATTGTAGGCCAAAACTATACATCCGGATCTAATACATATAAAATTCATTGAGATGACAAAACGCTTGGTAAAAAATCGCAGGAAATCTGGCTCTCTAGGCATCAATCAAAACCACATTCACAATGTATATAAAATCTGATTCCGAGAGTGTGAAAAGAGATCGCAAGAAGTTATTATTGAAATCACAGATACAAGTAGGGAACAATTCTTACCAGATGCATCGCAGGCACAATAAATAATATATAAATTACAGATATAGTCTTTAGGCAAGAAAATATCTATCCAAATCATAGAGGAAACTTCGTCTAAATATTGCAATTACCAAATGTTTGAAGACACCATGATTTGGTTCTAAAACACACATAACTAATGGAATTCAGATCCGGATCCACAACAACAAAAAAATATTTCAACGCAGACAATCAATCGTTGAAGCAGAGATAGTCTTGACAGAGATGTATTCAATAGCACAAGAAAAACTAAACACAGGCAATCAAATGATTAAGCACAGATGATAAACAACACTACAAATATTGTACGCATCAAAGTGTAATCCATATCTCATACAGATCATAGGAAACTTTATAAAAAAATAAACTCATACATCAAGATTCGATCTAGATCTTAAACGCGTACAAGGTACTCCAACAAGGAAGAAATGACTTCCATAGTTTGAATCTTAAGCCATGCACACAAATATATCCCAAAAATGCAGATGATAAACAAAAAAATATCAGTGATGGCTCTATCCATACACAAATGTCAACAATAACATATTTACCAGGTTAGGGACACAGATTCTTTCAAAACAATTGTAAATAATTCTAGATCTAAAAATATAAAGGACTATACTAACCCATATACATTGTCAAAGATCCTTCACATTTCCCAGCCGACAAGCATGCAACTGCATCTTGATTGGAAACCAGTAACTGGTGTGGTTGGGTACACCATACAACACCCACCCCCCTTCAATCAAAACCACCAACCCCATATTTCATCCCCAAAATCGATTTTTGAGAAGGTTTTTCTTTCCCCGACCTATTCACATCAAGGTAAAACGTTTGAATAACAACCCTTGGGGGTTTTCATAAGTGACACATGGCAGAAGTGGTTACACATAACTTTCCTAAAAGGGAGACAACTGCCATGATTTTCTCCAAGGAGAAATTGCACAACCAAGAACCCAATAATGCTTTTAAACGTTGATATCCCTTATGTATAAATCATTATGTATACAACTAGCGATTCCTCTTATATATATATATATACATAATATATATATATACATATATACATAAGAGGAATATATTTATATACATAAGAGGAGTATATATATATACAAATACATATATATCAATGCTAAGTTCACCATAATATATATATATATATCAAAGTTCTTCAGCTACCATTTATCTAATGTTCCATATAAATGTAACAATATTTCTTTCACCTTTCAATACTTTGACTATTGGGAGGTGGAAGTGACCTCCTCCTCGTGGATGTTTTAATATTTAACTATTACAACGAGATGTGCTAAACTTTATACCATAATGTTTGCTCGACCTAGATAATGTCTCGAAATTGTAGATCTTGTTCTCAAATTAAGTATGTACGGAGTTTAGGAGTGCTAAATTACCTTTTAAGTCTAAGGATTTCCACCGGCTTACTTTAGGTATGTTTCCAGAACCAAGATGAACTTAGGTAATATTTACTTCATCCCAAGGATTTACTCAACTTTTACCTTTCCCCCCTAGTGGATTCGTCCTGAAACATCATTTTAGCCGCACAACGCTTTAAGTCTCCTAACATTATCAATTTCATCAATAATTTGATAAAGATAGGATTACTAATACTTATAGTTCTTTTTGCTTACACTTCATGTTTCCCGGTCGTATATTAAGGGGATGTTACAATATTTAAGGGCCAATGTTTACAATGATCAATGGAAAGTCATGGCATTGTGTGTAAAATGAAGAATATATTTCTTAACTATGTTTGATGGAATTCACTCAAATATAGGTTTTGAAGAAATTGAGAAAGGGATTCAAGGTTCATTCTAGTTCTCAACTGGTAGACTTGTAATGGGATATAATTAGTTTCCAAGCATGAAGGACCAATAATATGAGGTAAGAATCAGTCATGCATGAATCACAACATTGGAAATTCCTCTAACAATCCAATTGATGATAAAATGGAGGCTAGGAAATATTCTTTGAGATATGAGAGGATATTCCCACCTGACATTAATCCAATTGATGATAAAATGATGGCTATGAAATATTGCTTGAGGTATGAGAAGATATTCCCAATTGACATTAAGGTGGAGGTAGAATGGATTAGAAAAAAGGTAACGGATAAATGATATGCGACCTCCTCTAAGGAAATATGTCCTCTAACATTATGGAATGAGTACAAAAAACATGTATTTTTCATGGTTGAGACATGAAATATTTCAATCAAATTGACTTTTACTAGCACACCAAATCCATTATTCCGTAGAAACTGGAGATCAAGGTATTAAGTAGAAAGACATTCTTAATAAACTACATTTCCTAGAGCACATATATGAGCTATTATTCAAAGTACAATGGGATATGTGTTGTATACTAAGATGATGAAGTTGAAGGCTCCGTGCCAAATTGTCCAAAGTCGGTTCTCTTTTTCATTTTTCTCATATTTTAAATATCATAAGAAGTATTTACTCTTTTCAATAATTTAAAATAATTGTTATTTAATAATTTAATTGGCTTAGAAATAACATATGTAATTACTACATTACATTGTTATGTCTATATCTATTTTTCAAGAAAAGTAGGTATATTAAGACTATGATATTATTAAATTCTATTAATGATTTAATCTTGAAAGCATGTAATTTTGTTTATATCTTATATAAATAAACAAATTTTTTTTTTTTTAATTTTAGTCTTTTATATAGAGAGAGTTTGATAAATTAAAACATGAAAAGTTTATTTTTTAAACTAAGATGCATGATAAATAAATAAAAAATATAAAACATTTAAAAAAAATATACATATTATTTTTATAATATTTTTAATTAAATATTATTATAATTTGTTTTATTTTTTAAAAAGTTTAAATATTTTATAAACTAGAATAACAAATTATATGATTAAAAATGATTTGATATAAATTTAAATATTACATTACATTTAAATATTTCTATTTTTTCATAATAAAAGAAAGGTGATAATTGTATTAAATCAAGAAGAGTCTTTACAATATTTGTATGCTTTTGCATACCACTGATTTTACAGCCAGAAACTTGTTCTGTAACTGTTCCCATAAAAACTTTGGACCTGTGTCCTGAACACTTCTATTTGAGTAAAAAACAGAGTCATAGATTAGATAGAGAAAAAATCCCTGTGAGCTTGTACTAATTGTGTGGTATGTCGATGATGAGTTCCGTCTTGTCGCTTTTAAAAAAAGTATAGAGAGGTCATCAAAATTAGTTTTCATGTCTTGCTTGAAGGGATTCTGCAAAAGGTATGTGGTAAAACTCATACACATCCCCTTCCTTATGTTCAAAAGATTTTCATGTTCTGAGAGCCATCTTTACCCCTTCTTTTGAGAGCTGACCTGCTGCTGCATTCCTTTCCGTGTAAGCATGGATGCATGAAATGTGATCAAAAAATTCCATAGTCTGTTTACCTCTTCATAAAGAGTAGTAAGTGCAAGATTTCTACAATGCTGAAATTTTTTCCACCAGTTTATAATGATGAGTGAGTCTCCAAATATCTGAAGGTTTCTACAACCTTTTTCTAGTACAGAGTGTAGGAGAAGTTTTAGTGTCATAAGCTCCGCATAGTTGTTTGTGCCAGCTCCAAGACCCATTTGGCTATGGAAGTGATGGTTTGGGGTTAGGTGAAGGGTGGAACCACCCTCACAAACAATATTATGTGAGGCTCCATCCAAGAAGGCCCAAGGCATAGTGTGGTTTACCTGTTCTGCTGTGATGATTCCTACCGAAGGAGCATCCTTTGTTTGAGGAAAAAGGGAAAGAATATACAAGCCTTGTTTTGCAGTGAACTCCGGTGAAGAGGCTTTGTCCTAGAAAATTGGTTGATTCTGAGCTATCCAGACTCCCCATATGTGAACAAGTTGAAGGGATTTTAGATGGGATAGCTGAGGGGTATTGACCCATGATTTCTAGACATCTTCAAGAGAGGTTCCATTCCACATGTATCTCTGATTTGTCATTGATTACGAGTGTTGCCAAACCTTGGAGGAAAAAGGAAAATTCAGGAGTAAGTAATTGGCAAATTACTCATTATTTTTGCATAGTGAAAACCATCCTAGTTCCCCTATGGATATTTTTTCATTTTGTCCCAAGTCGGATTTTTATTATCAAGAGTCCAACACATGAGCACTTTTTATTTCAAAGGGAATTTAAGCTTCCAAATCCCTAGCTAGAACCATTTAGGTTCTGCTTGGAAAGTTGTTAAGAAAAGCTGTTGATATATTGTTTTCAAGGTGTAGTTTTCCTGAGCTGTGTGTTCTCAGACCAACTCATCGTCTTTGTCTCTGAGTCTGATGTGGGAGTGACAGAGTGTTGTGATGTACCTGTTCCAGTCTTGGGCCCACTGGGGTGATATCTCTAGTTCCCTATAGCCAAACCACCCTTGTTTCCATAGGTTGGTAGCAGCAGGGTCAACAATCTGATTTAGGTGGAATATGCCATTTTGCTGAAGGAGCTGGAATAGCTAGGGGGGTAATATATGCTTGATCTGATTGTTTGGCCAAGGATCAGCTCCTACTCTTACATTTATCTCATTCCCCAGTTTCCATGAGAGCCAATTTCAAATTAAAGAGAAGGCATCGTAGATTTCCTTCCAGATGATTAAGCCTGATCCTGAAGGGATGGGGGCTAAATTTTTTATCCAGTCCCACATGGGTACTGAGCTTATATATTTATGGTAGACCACTTTTGACCAAAGTATTTTTGTTGTGATCATCGTCCATCATGCTTTTTCTTCCAAAGATTTGGCAAATAATTTAGTGTTCTTTAGCCCTCATCCTCCCAGTGATTTAGGTCTTGCTATTTGGACCCATTTTACCCAAGGAAGAACCACATTTTCCTTCTTTCCTGTTGAAAGAAATTTTGGGAAAAAATTTCGTGACCTTTCTAGTATGGATTTTGGTATCCAAGATAAATACATCTAGTAGACCAACATTGCTTCAAGGACTTATTTTACCAAAACTAGTCTTCCTGCTCTCGAGAGCCATCTTTTGCACTAGTTGTTTACCATTTTCTCCAGTTTTGCCACCAGCCAGTTCGAGACTTCTTGTTTATAGCAATTTGGTTTGATCCTAAAGCCTAGAAACTTCATCCCATCATCTAACGAAGTGACCAGGAAAGGGAGAAAAGTCAAGAATATTCTTACAGTGTCTTCATCCATGTTGAAAGTGGTGAGAGAGGACTTCTGTTAACTTAATATCATCCATGTTGCTTTGCATAAAGTCTACAGAATTGTTGATATATTTTCTGCCTCTCGGCATATTCCATTGCAAAAGAGAGGGATATCATCGACAAATAGAAGATGGGTGATATTGAGGTTTGTTGCTAATTTGACCCCTTCAATCTACCCTCTTCTCTTTGCTTCTAGAATGGCTTTGCTTAGACCTTCTACTATTAGCAAGAAAAGAAGCGATGAGAGAGGGAAGCCTTGTTTGAGTTCCCTTTCTGAGTGGAAGAAAGATGAGGTAGAACCATTTATGAGAACTGGAAATGAGGTTGTGGATATGCAGGAAAAAATTAATTTTATTATGGAGTAGTTGAAGCCCAGATGAGTGAGCAGAAGCCTTAGGTAGATCCAGCTTTCTCTGTCAAATTCTTTTGAGATGTCAGATTTTAGGATTGCTCCTTTTGATTTTTTTACCTTTACAGTGTGCATACCTTCCTGAGCCACACCTATTGCTTTGTGTATTTTTTTATCCCCTAGGAATATGAAATGTTCATGAGAGATGATTTTTAATAGAACCTTATTTATCCTCTCAGCAATCAATTTTGCTATCAGTTTGTAAGTAATGTTGCAGAGGGAGATAGGTTTGAATTCTTCCGAGTTGATTGGATTATCTTTTTTAGCAATGAGTGCCAGGAAGGTTGAGTTGATGGTAGGGTGTACTATTCCATTTACCCGAGACTCTTCTACTATAAGGAGAAGGTTAGGACCAATTGTGTCATAGGCTAATGATTAAGAATTCAATTGTCCACCCATCTGGGCGTGGAATTTTTTGTTTTTGAAAGTTGTGGAGGATTGTTTTCATCTCTTCTTCCATGAATTCTTCCATCATGTCTAAATTATCTTCTTCTTTAATTCTTCCATGGAATAAATGAGATGTCTGGATGACTTCTGCAATGGTGGCCTGTTGATTTTCTTTGAAATTATTTTCAAAGTAGGATTTTCCAATCTCTTCTATTCCTTCAAAAGTGGAGACCGGTTCATCAATTGAGTTTCTTAGTTCCCAAATTTTGTTTTGTTGTTTCCTTCTCTTGGAAAAATATTGAAAGAATTTTGTATTTTCATCTCCACATCTCATCCACATGGCTCTTCTTTTTAGTCTCAAAAATTCCTCCCTTTCCTCCAATAGTTTCTTTCTGCTAGACTCTAATGAGATCAATCATTCATTTTCTTCCTGTGTGGATAATCCACCCCCCCACACCTTCTGAGTTGTGGATTTCAGCCAAATATGCCTCAATATGGATAAGGGCTTGATCATCCTAGATATTTTTTTATTGGCCCAATCCTTCAGGAGATGTTTAATTCTAGAAAGGTTTTGAATGAAGTGAGTAGCTGCATGTGATCCACCTTCTGCTACATAGGGGATCCAGTTGGAGTGTATGAGTCTAAGGACTTCCTAATGTTTTAGCAAAGCTGCACAAAATTTGAATGGGATGGCTGGTTTTTGGGTATTTGTCCTTATTTCAAGGAAAATGGGAAAGTGGTCTCAATCAACTCCTAAGTCAATCCATTGTTTGAAAATCAGGTCTATTTCGATTAGACTTTCCCCTAGAAGAAATCTGTCTAATCTTTTTACAATTCAGTATTCTCTAGGTATTCTATTTGTCCAAGTTGGCTTGATTTTTGTGGTTCCACGTCCACCAATTTAAGAATCTGGAGGTGGTTTTTAAATAAATTTTCCAAGGATTCCATTTTTGCATTTGGTCCCCGGAACTCATGGAATCCAAGGGTGAAATTCAAATCACCGCAAATTACCACATTGTCTCCTTTTAGAAACTGGGAGGCTTGAACCAATTCTAAGAAGGCCACTCTATTGTTGTACGCTCCATAGATGTTCATAAAATTTAGAGATAAATTTGATTTTTACCAAAAAAAGTTCCATCCCCACTAAAGGAAGCTCCCCGTGAACTTACACAGCGTAGGGTAGAAGAGTTCCATCCTATTTCTAGGCTTCCCAAGTGTCCTTTTGCACTCTGGGCCAGGTAGGAAAAGTTGCTTGAATGTGCTTTGAAGTTACTTCTTACATTGGACTTGGGAAAAAAGATTTCTAAAATGCATATTTTTGGAGACTCTCTATTGGTTATTAATTCGGTTACAGGTAAGTACATGATTCATAATTTGCAGCTTACCCAAGTTCATCATGAAGTTATTAGATTATCAGTTAAGTTCAAGATTGCGGATTTCAAGCACATATACTAAGAAAGGAATTCAAGAGAATATTAATTAGCTAAAGATGGAGCCACTATTTAGGATGGGTATTGGCACATATCTGAGTTTCAGGGATCTGAAAGATTTGATTCCTATCAACTTTCTTAAGGCTTAGTTCTGGTGGTTTTTTATGAGATGTACATACTTATCTGTCTTTATTGTCTATATTATGCATACTGATGCTTCCTGGTATTTTCTTTGATAGAGACTGTATCTTTTTTGGATATCTGTAAATTTGATTTGTAGAATTATAAGTTCTAAGATTTTATAGGTTACCTTTCTGTGAGGTATTTTGGAATGCAAAAAGTTTGTTGGTATATTTTGGAATGTAAAATGTTAAATGTATGATGATACTATGATCATCTTTTGATTTGATCCACTTATGAACCGTTTTGAGTATACTTTGGGAGCATGGGCAATTATCACTTGTAATATTGCATCATCTGAAGAATGTAATTTGTTCTTATGTATATAAAATTACGTCTTATTTTATGTGGAAATAAAATGAAATTGTAAATTGAGTTGTGTAAAGTGTGTATATGGTTAATTATTTTCGTTAGGTAAAAATATTTCATTTCTCAATGGCCTTGTAAGCATAGCTATTTTCAAAGTGTGTAATAGCATTGGGCATTTCAATGTAATTTTCAAGTGACCTACAACGATAATGAAGTTTCTTTGGTTTAATGTTGGAGTTTTTCTTAGGGTTCAATGAAGGTTTAAACAATTTCATATTTTGAAGTTCTTAATTCACAACTTAGTTATATGATATGTTTCATATATACTTGACTACTTTTATATATTTGTAATAGAAATAAGTTGATGGATTATGATTACACGTGTTTGAAAGAATTTATTCACCAACCAATGCCAGCATTTTCTTAACGAGCTTTTGTCAACCAATTTTATATTTATTATTATTATTATTATATTGGTAAATGTGATTTTGATAATTAATTGTGAAAATATAAATAATAGATTGAATGTGTACAATACATTATAACAATGATTAATTCAATATATAAATATCCCAAAAAAACATGAAAATTTCTGAGTAAAATTGTATGTGTTTTATTGTATTAAAAAAAAAAAAATTACATAGCACATAAAAACATTTACACTTGAACAACATTTCCTTCATGTTTCTTCATTTGTAATCTTAATTTAGAATGATAATTGATCCTTGTTACCTCCATCTTCATTGCCTTTGTGTCCAACTAATATCATTGTCTTAAAGAATTCTTTTGAAATTTTCTAATTATGAATATGTTAATTCCTCAACTTTTAATCTATACCATCCACATCATTTATAATTAATTATAGGAAAATTAAAGTTATTTAATCATTATTTGAATTTCCTTTCATATTACAAATATTTTATTAACTTGAACCAAGGTATTTTCATGGCCTTGCCATCAAATAACTTTATTTACCATGGGGAAATTATCGTACACTTACATTAAATTTTGTTTGTCTAATCTCATAATTCATATTAAAATGTTATTATAATTGTATTCTTGCAAGTCGTACATTCATTACCTATGTTTCTACTCTCATAGTTCTGTTCGTTGTCAAATGGTATAGGTTACAATTGAATCAACGTCATCCTGATAGAACGATTATTGAACATGATAATGGATTTACCATGGTAAATACAAGGTTGTCTGGGCCAGGAACAAGTCCTTATGTTCTTCCAAGAAAATGTGAATAGGTATTTTACTTTGGGGTTCTAGGTAAATTTGGTTGGTCAGTTGTTGTGAGACACAATCCAAGGGAAAGGCATGGGGAAGGGCGGTAAAGTATAACCTAGATGAAGTAAATGAAGAGGGTATGGAAGAATAAGACGATGATGAATTTCATGATAAACATGAGTTAGATGATCATGTTCCAAAAGAATATGTCGAAGAATTAGTTGAATCAGATGATGTAGAAGAAAATTTCCATGAAGATGATATCGATGATGACATGACGATCATACCTTGCTTAGATGATGATGGTGATATAGCCAATCCTTATGATGTTGACTCTCAATATGATGATACAGATGATGACTTGGATGAATAATATGATGAAGTCTATTGAAGTGTATGAGTTATGTAGTAATTTCTCTACTCTATATAGGAAGAATTGAATGATTGCGATAATATTGAATTTTATTGGTATGTGTAAATTTGAATTGGATTGAAATTGGGCATGGTTAGATCTGATGCATGCATTGATAGTACGAAAGGGTTTCTAGACTCAAACATGAATGACTCTAACAATTTGAGCTTGTTCTGAAATTTGGCATGGTCATGATCATAACTGACATCATCATAATCATCATCATCATCATTATCATCATCATCGTCATCAGCATCGTCATATTCATTGTGAAACAATATGACCGATGCATGCATCATCGTCATCATCAACATCATTTGCATCATCATCACCATCTTCATCATCATTACCATGTTCATCTTCATCATCATCATCAACATCATCTGCATCATCATCACCATCTTCATCATCATTACCATGTTCATCTTCATCATCATCATCATCATCATCATCACCATCTTCATCTGTATCATCATCATTGTCATCATCATCATCATCATCGTCGTCATTAAATAATTAAATAAACATAAATAAACAAATAAAACAATACATAAAAAATTTAAAAAAAAAAACAAAAAAAAACATATAAAAATGAAAATAAACATTTACATTGATTTTTCACTTACCTCGACTTGAAATCATCATCCCGCGCATTTCATTTTTCACTTACATATAAAAATCATCTCGCGTGTTACATTTTTCACTTCCTAAGATCCCTCGTAGAGCCAGTTCATTCACTTCTTTGCTTTGTTGGTTTCTTCGGCGTTATTCCTTCACGGAGTTGAGTGCATAGACTTTACTGCAATCTTCTCTGCACAGGTTTGTGATTGACCCACTATGACTGGTTTTAGGCCTTCATAGTGGTTGGCGCTCAATTGGAAACTACAAATATTTCTTTAGTAAGTACAAATTTCTATCCCTTTTTTCCACTCCCTTTCAGAAACTACAACTATGAGTGTGGGAGTGATCTAGCTAACAGTTTTGGGCAAATGGAACATCTCAATACTATAGCTAATGCAGGGATATTCAGTACCCCTGTTGTATCTCTTCAATTATTTGAAGCTTATCTACCTGCTCAAGTGTTGCATGGGAAAATTGGCATGCACAAGGACTTAGGTTATGTTGGTGATCAAATATCTGCATTACCCACATAGCTGTATTCTCAATACACTAACAAGTTACTATACCAACCTAAAAGTAGTTAATTCAAGAAGATTATCCCTAAGCTGCCTTAACGAAATAGTGGAACATCTTTCTTCGAATGGCCATTTAGTCATCCATCCTAAAACAACCACCCTTTATAACCCCTTGTTCAATTTTATTTCCTACATAATCACCTCCACTCTAGCCATAATGATCCTTCCATAGTACAACCTAATCGATCTTGTTCAAGAAGCATGTTGAACCCATGAGTTGGTAGAACCTATCTATTAGCACTAACATGTTACTATGCCAACCTGAGTTTCCCACTAGCCTCATCTCCTTCCAACAGTGTCTTCAATTCCAATCGTTTTCAATCTGAAATACAAACACACTCAACTGGGCGCATTTACAAACACCACTCAAACTTTTCAACACTCCTTCAAACATTCAATCACCATCCAATGTATTGACTTCATCATTACAGTCTCATTCTCATCAACTCTATCTGTAAATCTGAGTCTTTCCACAATCCTTCAAGAAATCCCATGATTATAATTAAACTATAACTTTTAATAAACAATAATCCTTACTAGGCTCCAAATGAATATCTTGCAAGTGGTTATGTTGTTCCTTATGTCAAATAGAGAAGCGTGTAATGCCTATAATTACTTTAAATTTGTTTTATTTCTTAACTAGTGCATGATTTTTAATTTTATGAACACGGGGGTAATCAAAATGAAGCCAAATAGTCAACCGCAAATCAGTTGCAACTGTCCTATAGATTAATTTTATCTAAACAGTTAGTTACAACTCAAATGCAATTGTCCTGTAGATTACTCTTATCTAAACAGTCAGTTGCAACAGTATTGTAGGTGAAAATCCCTGAAGTTAGATATTTGTGTGTTTCTAAGAGTAAGAGAAACACTCCCTTGCATTCCCACAATTTAGGGTTGGTTAAATATGTGATAGTCCCCCAAATGTGCCCATAACTACTCAGTTTTGGGGATGGTTGCATATTCATGGTTTCATGAATAATCAGTTCACCCAGAACTTCCTCTTCATGCCCCAAATTGTTGATGAGGTGTTTCTTATGTCAACAAAAATGTCATCAAAAGAACAAGGCATTTGCATAATTTCAGTGTTTAATGATCAGAGAGCATGTTAGGGGATTTGGGGTTAGGGGGGTTATAAGGAGTTAGGGTTACAGTTCACTGGGGTTATAGTCACTATGTCCATTAAGTTCACATTAGGGGGGTTAGGAGTTAGGTGTATATTACTGTTACTTTGGCAACCTAAACATTTAAGACTCATTAGGGGTTAGGAATAAGGGTTACCTTAGGGTAATTAATGTAGTCATAGACTTTGGTATATGTGCATATCAAGTAGCAACGATAATTATTTAGTATGTAATATGCACATAATGTAGATTTCAATGTTTTAAGAGAGCCTAAGTGGAAGAAGAGGCCCAAACATGACATTTTTATTGTAGTCTTAATGGACCCATAATAGCTTTTAGGATAAACAAAGTGATAATTTTTTAATCTGTAATATGCACATAATGCAGATTTCAAGGTTTTAGGACAACCTAAGTGGAGGAAGAGGCATGATACCAAATAAATATGTACAAAGACAATGGGTCTTGATGAACATATTGTTGAAGTTTGTCTACAATATTGTTAATAGTTTTGGTGCATCTTAATGGTGTGGCCTTTGTTGAAGAAAGAATTCTTTAAATGTGTTTTATTGCTGAAACAATGTATCAGTTTTAATTTTATGAATGCAAGGGTCATCAAAATGGAGCTAAACACTTAGCTACAATTGACATTTAGATTACTATTAGCTAAACACTCAGCTACAACTTAGTTGCAACTGTCCTGTAGATTATTGTTAGATAAACAATGAGCTACAACTCAGTTGCAACAGTCGTGTAGGTGAAAATATCTGAAGTTAGAGATTGTGTTTGTTGTTGAGAGTAAGAAAAACACTCCCCTTCCTTCCCACAATTTAGGGTTTGTTAAGTACCTGAAAGTCCCCCAAATGTGCCCAGAATTGCTCAGTTTGGGGGATGGTTTCATCTTGATGGTTGCATGACTGATCAACTCACCCAGAACATTCTCCTCATGCCCTAAACTGCTGATGAGGTGTTGCTTATGTCCTCAACACACACGTCATAAAAATAACAATTCATGTGCATAATTCGATTGTTTAATGATATGAGAGCATGTTAGGGGATTTGGGATTAGGGGGATTATACAGAGTTAGAGTTATATTTCATTGGGTTTATGGTCACTATGGTCATTAAGGTCACATTAGGGGGGTTACGAGTTAGGTGTATATTACTGTTACTTTGACAACCCTTACCCTTAATACTCATTAGGGGTTGGGATTTAGGGCTACCTTAAGGTAATTAACGTAGTTATAAAGTTCTGGATATGTGCATATCGAGTAGCAGTTATAATTGTTTAGTCTGTAATATGCACATAATGTAGATTTCAACGTTTTAGGAGAGCCTAAGTGGAGGAAGAGGCCCAAACATGACATTTTTATTGCAGTCTTAATGGACCCATAATAGATTTTAGGATAAACAAAGTGATAATTTTTTAATCTGTAATATGCACATAATCTAGATTTCAAGGTTTTGGGAGAGCATAAGTGGAGGAGTAGGCCTAATACCAAAGAACGATGTACAAAGACAATGGGTCTTGACCAACATATTGTTGAATTTCAGCTACAATATTGTTAATAGTATTGGTGCATCTTGATGGTGTGCCCTTTGTGGAAGAAAGAATTCTTTAAATATGTTTTATTATTGAAACAATGTATCAGTTTTAATTTTATGAACATAGGGGTCATCAAAACGAAGCTAAATAGTCACCTGCAACTCAACTACAACTGTCTTGTAGACTATTGTTAGCTAAAAAATCAGTTGCAACTCAAGTACAATTGCCATGTAGATTATTGTTAGCTAAACAGTTAGTTGTATCTCAACTACAACTATCCTGTAGATTAATGTTAGCTAAAAATTCAACTACAACTCAATTGCAACTGTCCTGTAGATTACTATTACCTAAACTGCCAGCTGCAACTATCCCATAGATTACTGTTATCTAAACAACTAGGTACAACTCAGTTGCAACTGTCTTATAGATTACCGTTATCTAAACAGTAAGCTGCAATAGTACTATAGGTGAAAATATATGAAGTTAGAGATTTGTGTGCGTTTCTTAGAGTAGGAGCAGCACTCCCTTTCCTTCCCATAATTTAGGGTTGGTTAAGTACCCGACATTCCCCTAAATGTGCCTAGAATTACTCAGTTTTGGGGATTGTTGCATATTGATGGTTGCATGACTGATCAGTTCACCCAGAACTTCCTCCTCATGCCCCAAACTACTAATGACATGTTTCTTATGTCCTCAATAGACACACCATCAAAAGAACAAGGCATGTGCATAATTTCAATTTTTAATGATGAGAGAACATGTTAGGGGATTTGGGATCATGGGGGTTATAAGGAGTTCGGGTTGTAGTTCATTGGGTTTATGGTTTGTTATACCAAAATCCTATCACCATCATGTGATAAGACCTTTGACATACCTATTTTCCCTGAATTCCAGCTTCTAGAGTGAAGAGTAAATGGTTTCTTATCAGTCTATCATACAAATTCCCAGCACCGCTCATCCTCTCTTATCCAGGAGCGGTACCCCTATTCGCACCACTTTTCATCGGTTGTCCACAAGTGGTGCCACTACCTGTCACCCTTGGTCCATAGGTGGTTATTTCCAGAACCGCTCTGTCATAGAAGGAGAAGCGCGGTAACCTGGGTAAAAGGGGGAAAAGGGAAGCTTCTCGAAGCTTCTAGATGATAAGCCTCGAGATATCCCTTATCCCTACTACTTTGGGTTTGTTGAGCTCGAGATCCCTCATCCTAGGATCTTAGAGGCCACCTCACCCACTAATTTCTCAACCATCTCTATCCATTAAAGCCCTATAAATATGATCTCATATCCATGGTTGAGGAGAGAACATTGAAGGTATTGTTATGTTGTTGGACTGATTCTTGGCCCAAGATCATTTGGAGAGAGCATAGAGAGCTAGAGTCGAAGTTTCTGGGGATGAAGAGATGGTTTCATGGAGATGCATGTCAACACTAAGGCTCGGTTGTAAAATTCTTCATATTTCCAATGCAGGCTGATTTTTTTTCCCATATATATTGTTGACGTTTGATTTCAGATATATATTGCTAGATTCCTTAGTCACTAGCATAGATTAGTAGATCATATTCTGTTTGCTTTGATCTGTTTCATGTTGAACTCTTTTGCAGGTACATAGGTGAACTATCAAAGCCTTGTATTCCAGATATCTACAGCATCTAGGGAGAGTTATCAACCTCTGTGATCTTATTTGTTCTGGATCTGAACCATTCATACCAGCGGAACACCTTGTTGTCCACAGTAGGTGAAATATTTCGATCAACAAATCTGGCGACTCCGCTGGGGAGTAGTTGTATTCAGTTGTTCTGATCGTCCTCAGTCTGCAACTCTTGTCTAAATCCAGGCTCCTTTTTCTTCAACTCTTTAAAGTCAAATCTACTTTCTGATTTGTGTTATTTGGGTTTGAAATTTCCAGATCTGTTCAGATCTGAGTTATTTAATTTTTAATGCTTTGTTACCATATTCAATTCAACAGTATTCACCTTGATCTGGTATGTTTTTGATCTGATCTATTCTTCTCTTTTTGTTTTGTCCATATACAGGGAACCGCGACAATGCTTTGTGTGAGGAGCGGTGCCATCGCCTGAAAACACTGGATAGTAAGCGGTGCCACCGCCTGTATCTAGTTATCGAGGAGCGGTGCTACTTTGGAAACACTCTTACAAGACCTACGAAGCGCGGTACTAGGTAGGCATTAGTCCAAAACCCTTTTTCCTCATTTTTGTTTGTAAAAATTTGGAATTTTGATTGCTTTCAGTTTTGTTATCAAGCTTGTGTTATTGAATCTGATGTGTGTGGCTTGTTGCTTTGATGGTTCAAGATTGATTTTGAGTGGAATTTCAAAATTTGTTTAGTCTTTTTTATTGTTCATCCGCTTCTTGCTCGTTGGTTGTGTTTAAAGAAGGATTTCTTGTTTTCTGAAAGTTAGGGTGCTCATTGAACTATCTTTTTGTAGCATATACTGAAAGAATAACATTAGATTAGCTTCTAGATTTCATTTCTTGCTTGCATAGTAAACTTCTTTTTCTTCCCTTCAAAAAAGAAAAGTTTTGCTTGAGATTAAGACATCATATTTGAGCATTAGATTCGGGTTTTCTGATTGGATTCATAAGATTTTAGGACCTTTACGATCTTTCATCTCTCATGCATATAGGACTATCTTGATCAAAATAAAAAAATGGTAGTTTTAAGCTAGATTTGCTTATGTTTTTAAGAAATTTGAAAAGTTAGAGTGCATTGGCACATAGGTGTGATTGGTGTTGCTCTTTTAGGAAAATAGATTCTCACCCTTCCCATTTTATTTCAAAAAGAAGAATTTGGTTTGTAGAAGGATTTGCTTGTATTTTATTTGATGTTCATGACTGGTTATTGGAATGATTTTTTGGTTTTGAAACAGAAATAAAAACACTCTCTTCCCTCCCCTAAGTAGGCATATTGAATGGTAAAGTGAACATTTGCACAAGCATAATGCATGGTTTTACTTTTCTGTCAGAACATCATGCATTCACCTAACCGTGCAAGTTAAAATCAACAGTAGTTGTAAGTTAAAATTTACGTAGTAACTTGAGTGATAGGTTAAAGACGTGTTCAGGCGTCATAAAATGTAGGAGCTATCGTTATTTGTCAGCATTACATTCTGGTACTCGCGCGGTTCTTCCACGTACTGCTGGTATATCGAACGGCCTTTCACGTACCCTTGAGGTATATAGAAAGGTACTTCATGTACTCGATTGTATATTGGAAGGCCCCTTGTGTATGGTTATGCATTAGACAACACTACTACTGATATGAGCTCCCACGTACCTTGAGTATATCGGGGGACCCCACTTGGGTACCTTATCTATCTGAGAAAAGCGCTTTGGCCATATTGTTTGGAGCCATACACCGAAAACAACATTCGGGGAGATTACTACGCATGTACCCTCGAGGTATATCGCAAGTGGCACCGGCTTGACAATCCTAGTGAGAGACCTAACTTTTGAACTCCTCCTGTCATTTTAAGTCTGCTTTTTTTGACCTATAGTTTGAGTAGGGAAGTCTTTTGGTGTGGTTTTTCTAGATTTCCAGACCCTAGGTTAGATAGGAACTGTACACACTGGCTGAGTTAAGACAGTCTAAGAGAGTACGGGGCTTGCCTCCCGATTTTACTTCTATTTCAGAAGGAAATCCAATGGAGGCCATCGACCAAGGAGATGATACCACCTCCCAAGTGGGAGATCATGTGGTGGCAGAAAGTGGAGTACCATATTCTTCACACTCACCTCCCTTGGTCCAACAACCTTCCTACGAGGATTCATTAGTCCATCCTCACATGGAAGATCATGTTGAATATACCCATCCAGAATTTGGTCCTAATGCTCCCTTTTGGGAGACACCTATCGGACAGGCCATTGCCTCATTTGGCACCCATGTAAGTTCTCCTAAAAGTGAAGAAGAATGCAGGCAATACCGTGCTGCTATCCTCCGTGCAGAGGCGGTAGAAAAGCATATTGACAACCTATTAGGCCCTTCACCAGTTCGTTCCACATTCCTTCCTGTGGGATATCGTTCAGTAGCTGATTCTATGAGACCCATTGAACCGATTATAGATCGTCCATTAACAACCCACAACCCAGGTCAAATTTCCACCCCTCTCACCTCTTATGTTATGTATGATCCAAATCCACCTAGATATTTTTCATCTGGGGCCCAATCTTCAATTCCTGTGTCTTTAGTACCTTTGAATGTCGTGGGGAAACCCCCAACACGACCTACATTATCTGATCCCAGAGTTGTACCTAGTCAAGAGTATACCTCTAACATGGAAACATCTACAGTTTTTGTCCCTCCCACCCACACTAATGTGGTAAATCCCCCATCTAGTTCAGGTCATCCCTTGGGGGCACAACCTGTTTCCATTCAGTCTTCTAGTGGTTATGGTTATCAAATACCTGTAGGTAATCATCCATCTAATCCTACTAGAATTCAATTCCCTAGCAACACTTTTACGCCATGGGGGAAACCCAACTGGTCTTACATGCCAGCCATGGGACGGATACCCATACATACTGCAGGAGGTACAGGAGGACCGCCTTATGGAGGTCCTCCCCCTGAGGGACCTAATGTTCATGGAGGGCCTGGTGGTCCTCCTCATGGTCCTGGCGGTCCTAGTGGTCCTGGGGGACCTGGTGGTTTTCCTCCTTATGACTCTGGAGGGTCTTGTAGCCCTCCGCCTAGTTGTTTCGATGGCTCTGAAGGTTTCCCACCTCCTGGAGGTTCTGGAGGGTCTATTGGTCTGCCTCCTGGTGGTCCTGGTGGTTGCGTTGGTCCTGGCAGTCCCAGTGGTTCTCGCGGTCCTCCTCCTGGAGGTCCTGGTAGTCCTAGCGGTCCTAATTCTGGAAATCAACCCCCCATGGGTAGGTTTCCTGGTATGCACTTTCAACTCCCTATTCGTTATGAAATAGGCACTGATATTTTAACTTCTATGTGATAGAACACCTCCATGCACATTTATGACCATATTCATGAGTGGAGAAGGCAGATAAGACTTATTAAGGCCCTTATTCTGGATCAATTGTTAGCTGATTGGTTCACTAAGTCCTTGTTTCCTCCTATTGCCCGAGATGTGGACATGGGTGGTGTCGTTACCGAAGAATAGGCTATTAGTCGGGATCAGTACCTAGACTTGGTTTTATCCCAGTCCGGGACTCTTTATGACCTGATTCCTCAAGCTCCTCGCCCCAGCACTGACCCTGCCAAGCCATCAGTAGAAGTACCTGTTGACGGGATTTTTGGTTCAATCTAGTCCCCATCCACAGAGAACCCTGCCAAGCAAACCCATCCTGTTACTCCTTCGATGCCCAAGGTTTCTACTGAGGTCAATTCTGTTCAAAGTACTGGTAATAAAAAGAAAGGTAAAAATTGAAATAAAAAACCTGGAAACCAGCAGGAGGCCCCATAATCCACCCATAATGACAACAACATAGGGAAAAGGAAGGATAAATACCCTTGTCTGTTATGTGGTGGTGACCACTTCTCAAAGGAGTGTCCCCATCAGGACTAAATCTCCCAGTTTTTGAAGTCTAATCCCGCACCTACAGTACTTACAAATCCCTTTCCCTCTCAACAATAGCTAGTCGACCACATGTCAAACCAGGGTAACTCTAGTTCATCGGAGAAATTCACATGATGTCCTCAGATACCATCCATATGCAAACTCGAAGCCAGAATTATGATAAACCCATAGATAAGCAAGAAGACCAATCTTGTTCAGGGAAAGCTCCCTCTACTAGTTCTCTGAAATCCTCATCTATTGTTCCCTTGTCTATCGAGAAGCCTACTCTCGACATGATTTTGTGCCCACCAAATAGTACTCTTCAGAAGGTTGTCTTTAATCCCAATGCCCGAGATGCTCAATTCTATAATGTGGTTAAATATCTCGCTCAGGCACCTTGTGCGATGTCTACTCTAGAAGTACTCCAAAGTTTCCCTACACAGCGCAAGAACTTGTTGACTGCATTAGGAGCTGTAGACCCTGATAACACTAACTTGATTCACTTCAATGTTGAGAACTATAAACCTAGATTACCGCATAAACTTGCTTTTTAGATCATTACAAAAGTAGTGGGAAATAAAGTCTTTCGAACGGTACTAGATGAAGGAGCTTCGACCTCGGTGTTATCTCTGACTTGTTGGAAAGCTCTTGGCTCTCCCGAGCTTGTTACATCACCTACGACCCTTAAAGACTTTGATGGACGGGGTTTCCAACCCCATGGCCTCATAACAGCCCTCACAGTTGAGCTAGGGGGCAAAATCATTTCCATCCAAATAGAAGTGGTAAATTCCAATTTAGATTATAACCTCCTTTTAGAAAGGAATTAGTTCTATGCCATGAATGATGTTGCTTCAACAGTATTTCGAACGATCCAATTCCCGCATCTCGGTAGAATTGTTACTATTGACCAGCTTTATTTTTGTACACCGGATGTTACTACCTCTACAGCATATAACATCCCCACATTATGTCAGTCCCCTCCTCCTTACCAGTCGATTGGGGTAGGTATGCTGAAGGATTCATCCCTTATGGGGATTTTTCCCTCTACTCCTCCTAGCATGGATACCGCGACAGTACATATGATCGCCTCATTTGATATTGAGCCCCAGGGCACAAATGTTGTTGAGTCCGCACGAAGCTATGTATGACACCATTCAAACTTGTTCCAATGATCACACTAATGAAATTCATTTAGTGGCTTCGGATCCTTACCATTTACCGTACTGGTTAGAACCTTCTCTTCTGGTTCTAGACTATCTTTCCGATACTTTTCCTTCCGACGAGTCCATTATAGAGATCATGAACATGGGTGAGCCCATTTGGGAGGATCACCATCATAGATCCATGTTCCTCCCCAATACCAGTTCAGGAAGCCATGATTTTGCATCCTTGTTTCCTACTGATATTGTCAATGTTCCGCAAAGTCCTATATTGTTGCAAGATACAGATTCTGAAGGAAACCTTTGCAACATTACTTAGACAAACCCAATTGACATATTAGCCAAGCCTAATGTTATTGAGCATGTTCATGTTGGGTAGAACTACTCCACAGATGAATCTGAAGCATAAAAGGCACTTTTTAAGGAATTCTGTGATATTTTTTCCTGGTCCTATGAAGAGATGCTGGGGATCGACCATTCCATTGTGGTTCACGAGATTAAAACTTATCCTGCGGCTAAACCTGCCAGGCAGAAACTTTGGTAGGTCCATCCTATGAAGGTCACAGCTATTAAAGCTGAGATTGAGAAGCTTCTGAAAGCTGGTTTTATTTATCTTATACCTTTGACGGAATGGGTATCGAACGTTGTACCTATCAATAAAAAGCAGGGCACCATTAGAGTCTGTATCCACTTTAGGGATTTAAATAAAGCTTGTCCCAAAGACAACTTTCCCAAAGACAACTTTCCTACCCCGCACATCGATCAGATTATTGACAACTGTGCTGGAAGTGTCATATTTTCATTCATGGATGGCTTCTCCGGCTATAATCAGATTGAGATATTTCCCGCCAATCAGCATAAGACGGCATTCATTTTCCCATGGGGAACCTTTCATATAAGAAGTTACCTTTCGGCTTGAAAAACGTTGGTGCCATGTTCCAGCGTGCGATGTCCTATGCGTTTCATGACATTAAACATAATGTTGAACCGTACCTTGACGACCTCCCTGCTCATTCATAGCGATCGAAGGACCATCCCGGTCATCTTAGAGACATATTCCTAAGATATCATCATTATAACATATGGCTCAATCCACATAAATGTGTTTTTTGCGTTGAGACAGGACGTCTGCTTGGATTTGTGGTATCCAAAGATGGCATCCGGATCGATCCTTTGAAGATTGCCGCCATCATTAATCTACCAGCCCCAACCACCATCCTTTAACTCTAAATTTTGTAGGGGAAGGCAAAATTTCTCTGTCGTTTCATGTGCAATTTCGCTGAGAAAACGCACGGTTATATGTGTCTCCTCAAGAATAACACTCCATTCTTCTAGGATGACCAGGCCCAACGCACCTTTGATAGTCTTAAGCACGATCTGACTCATTCACCTGTGATACACCCCCCGGACTATTCAAAGGATTTTCTCTTGTATATTCCTTCGTCCACTACTACCATTGCCATGGTTTTAGTGCAGGACAATCTCCACGGTCAGGAGCATGTGATTTATTACACCAGTAAGAATCGTATTGATTCTAAAACCCATTATTCACATGTGGAGAAGCTAGATTTGGCCATGGTCATTGCTGTGCAAAAATTTCGTCACTACATTCTGCTTCGCACTACCACCATACCGGCAGACCAGAACCCGATGTACTACATTCTGACTCGTCAGGTACTTGGGGGCAAGTACTCCCATCGGATCATCATCCTTTAGGAGTTAGATCTTGAGTTTGTCAAGGCTACATCAAAGGAATCCTTGGGTTTTTCAGAGCTTATATGTGACCTTCCTTGTGCCACCACAAAATTTGAGCCTAGTGATTCATTTTCGGATGAATTACTATTCCTAATTAGCACTACTGATCCTTGGTATGGAGATTTGTTTATTTAGCTCTAGACCCAGCATTTTCAGCCACATCTATCTCATGATGACTGTCGCCGCATTCGTCACCACGCGAAATACTAACTTATCTTGAATGATACCTTGTATAGACGTGGGATTGACTCCATTCTTTGGCGCTGCCTCACTCATGAGGAGGCTGAACACGTGCTAAATGATTACCACTCTAGAGCATGTGGAGGCCATTTATCTGGGATGGCTACAACCCAGAAAATTCTTTGCACTGGCTATTTCTGGCATTCTGTCTTCAAATACTATCATGAGGCAGTTAAGAAATGCCCACCATGGCAACATTTTTATCCCAAAAATGGCACCCATTTTGCTCTGCTTCACCCCATCATTGCCATTGGCCCTTTTTCCAAACGGGGGATTGACTTCATGCATTGTAAACCTACCTCAACTGGGGGGCATGGTTACATCATCGTAGCGGTGGATTATTTTACAAAATGGGTTGAGGCCATGCCTACATATGCAGAAGATGGTAATACTGTCACTCTCTTCTTGTTCAATCATATCATAGCTAGATTTGGAGTTTCGCAATCCATCGTCACTGATCACGGATCCCATTTCCGTAATCAAATGATGGAGGAATTGAGTGCCAAGCTAGTTTTTTGCCATGAAAACTCTACGCCGTATTATCCGCAAGCTAATGGTCAGGTAGAGGCCATTAAAAAGGTTTTTAAAACTATGCTTCGTCGGATGGTTGGAGATCATAAATCCAATTGTCATCTTGTTCTTTTTTTTCGCTCTTTGGGCTTATCAAAGTTCCATGAAAATAGCTTCTAGTTTCACGCCATTCCATCTTGTCTATGGACTTGAAGCTATCTTTCCTATCCAATGTTAGATTCCATCTTTACAACTTGCCTTCAAACTTCTCCCAGACACTTTCATAGAGGAAGCGATATTCTTGTACTTGAATAACCTTGATGAGACTCATAGAGATGTTGCCTTGGCTAATGAGGCACATAAGAAACATGTCAAGGTGCAGTACAATAAATCTGTCTAGCCTCGTGTTTTCAACAATGGTGACCTAGTTTTGACTTATGACCAGAGATATGACAAGCCAGGAAAGGGTAAGTTCAATTCTATGTGGTATGGACCTTTCGTTATTTCCAAGGTGTTAGGGAAAGGAGCCTATGAGTTGGTAGTGTTGAAATATTGTAACTTCAAAGAATATTCTATATGTATTTATTTTTGGTCCCCGATGGTCCTACCAGGAGAACCACTGGTATTAATTTGTACCCCGATGCTCCTAATCGGAAGAACTAATAAGAGTCATGAGTCAGTCCCCTCTAATTGTAAAGGTGGGTCATTAGCACCCCGGTGTGGTTACTTGAGCCTACATGTGTAACTCGAGCCTACATGATTAACTCAAGCCTACATGACAGATGAGTTAACTTAAGTGAACAAATGAATATAAATAGAGGTGTAGTGCTCCTCATTTGGAACACACTCTCACTTGTGTAGCGCATTAGTGGAGAAGAGAAGTAGCTAGAGAAGGAGGAGGATCAGGCTTTGATCTCCTTGCTGGTTTTATCTTTTATCTTTTATCTTTTTGGGACATCTATATTGAGGAATATTTTGCTGGGTTTTTCCCTTTAGGGTTTTCCCAGGATAAATCTTTGTGTTCCTTTTGTATGGTTGTGCTTGTCTATCTTTCAGTGATCCTGTTTATATGCTTTTGTTATGAAAATGAAATGAAGTACTGATGTCTTAGCTACGCATATGAAAAGTTAACATGGTATCAGAGCCACCCTAAAAACAAGACATTGTGCAGGTATAGAATCTATGGCTTCTTACTTTTTGTTTCTCTCTCCATAATCGATCAGCAAAAGAAGGCTAGGCTGACTCTCCATTGAAGGGTGCATCTTTCTGTCGAAGTAGAATTCGATTCCGAGCATTTTCAGTTTTCGGTGTGGGAAATTAGGGATTCTTGCAGAAGAAGATTTTTTGAGTGAGCCCAACATAGGATTTTTATCCTCATCAAAATATAAGTTTAGAGACCTGGATCAATATTTTTGGTTAGGTGAAACTCCAGGAAAGTCAAACCCTAGTTTGACCTAGAGCTAGAAAAACCCTAAATACTAAAACTGCTATGTTTTGGTATATTCGCTATATCCCAAAATTGGTGAGGTTTCAGGAGCTGAAAATTTAAGATACCTAATATATAATCATGATGAACACTGTATCCAAAATTCAGCCTCATATTCTCTATATTCTAGGATATATGATCCCTCCAAGTTAGGGTTCCAACCTCTTCCAGAATTCATCCCTAAACAGGACACCTATGGAAAATTTCTATAGATTGGGATACGTAGGTCCAAATGGAATTCATAAAGATGTTTCAGAAATATCACGGAATTTAATTTTTGTGGTCCAAATTTCAGAACCTGAAGATGAACCAGTGACACATGGAATGTCGTACAACTTCATTGTTCTGAACAGTCCTGTAACATGTCACCTTGGGAAAATGGTCATAAATCCCAATTGGTGAAACCAATTCTGATGAAACCTATGGTTTTGGATCAGGGACATGTGAGGTTACCTCAGTGAGAAATTTTCTACATATAGGAGTAGTAACTTCAGATATATAACAAAAACTGTAACAGGCATTTCTGCAGAAGAAATTGGAAAACTAGGGCTTCCTGTTCCGGGAGCTTCCCTCCACTGTTTTCAGAAAAGGAGTACATTGGACAGATCCATTTGAAGAGATATATATTTATATCCAATCATATCTTAAAGATTCCAAGTTTTGAAAATTAGGGTTTCTCTGACAAACCCTAGATCAGCTAGCTCCGGAAGTAGGACGGACACCTCAAATCGGTAAGATCTAATCTTTTGCTATTTGCATTTGAGGTTCTCATTTCAAAGTGATCTATCACATCATATTGATGATAAGCTTAGTGAAGTTGAAAAATTCCAATCATGAAAGTATTTGATCCCTATGAAGAAAATGAACTGGACACCTACATGAGTAGAGAGGTTCCAGTTCTAGAGGGAGATGAGTCTCAAAGCCTTACACAAGAAGAACTTGATCAAGGCCAAGAAGATCACTGTTGATTCAATCACGGATCAACTTGTACCACAAGTGTCTTCCCTAAAGACACCGAATATGTTTGATTCCTTGATCAAGATATTTGAAGATAAGAACATAATTCAGAAGATGGATTTGAGAAAATAGTTGAAGAATGTGAAGATCCAGAATGCATAACATATTGAATCGGTAGAAGAAGAAGCAGAGAATGCAAAAGTGGTGATAGCCACCATGAATGGCCTCCCATGATCATGGGATTTATTCATGCCAGGAATGTGTGCCAGAAGGAAGTGATTACTTTCAGTTGAATTTGGGAAGAATAAGAAGCTCGTCTCATAAGAAGAGAAGAAGAAAGATGAGAGCAAATTGAAGATCAAGCTCTCACCATTCAAAGAAGATCCCTCAAGCGATGAGGAATATGAAGAACTCACCTCTTATCCATCTTATCATTTGGATAAGAAATGATGATTTCATGAATGAATAAGATGATGAAGGAGAATGATCAAGAAGGAGTCTACCTACAAAACAAACAAAATATAAGTATTCATATTGTCATTTAATGATATTGTTTTGTTATGCATATTCAGTTGATGTGTTAAGCATGATAGATTGTTTGCATTAATGACTGTATAGTACTAATATGCATGTGATCGGTAAGTATCTCATGGTGCTATACATCTCTCCATTTCTACTTATCTAGAATGAAACCTCTTTACATGACATATTGGATTAATGCACAATCTCAATGATGTCATCTAGAAAGTTTCCGTGAGATATGGATGAATGTTGTATTGGCTAAATAGTTGCATGATGCATAAGAATTTGTCATTATGCATATGTTTTATGAAATAGTTCTAACCATGCAATTGGTGCATTTGAATTGTAGGAAAGGTCCTGAACAACCTCCTACAAGAAAACAAGGATGAGACTTGTTCAGAAGAACAAGTGATGACAATTCAATAAACATGAATATGAAGCTCCCAGGGTCAGAGACACCATGTCGAAAGAAAGAGCTTTAGAGAGCGATAGATCCACCTTGAAGGATGAATACCACCATGGGTATAACAGATAACTCAAGATGAAGAAAAGAATGCTATGATCAAATAATAATAGTTCATCATGGGGAATGATGTATATGATATGATTTTGAGACATAAAGGGAAGTACGTAGTATCTTCCATATGGATCTACAAGAACAAGTGTACAAAGCAAAGGTTCATGATTTTCCTCAGAAAGAATAGACTATGACATGACATACTCTACTGACAAGTATATATTAAGCATAGAGCCACTTGTACAGAATGAAGAGGGAAGATGATACTCCATTTCAGGGGGAGTGACTACAGAAGATATCTAAGTTCGACATGGTACGACATGATGGACAGCTTCCTGCTGGATTGAGACTTTACCAAGAGTAAAGAGGGTTCCAACCTTCAAGGTTGAATGCAGAAGACTAGGATATGCTGATGACCCGACAAGACATGGAAGATGTTATGATGAAAGAATACTAGAATGATGTTTGGGACACAGTTCCCAAACCAGAAGGAAAGAGTATAGTATCCTCCAAATGGATATGCAAAATAAAGCATGCAGCTGACGAAAGTATTGAGAAGTATAAAGAAATATTTGTGGCCAGAGGTTTCTCTCAGAAAGAGGGAATTGATTATGAAGAGACATTTTCCCCAGTAGCACTGTATACTTCAATTAGAGCTACCATGGAACTTGCATCCATGATGAAGTGGGACTTACACCAGATGGATGTGAAAACAACTTTTCTAAATGGTGTGATCAAAGAAGAATTATACATAGAACATCCACAAGGATTTGAAGTTGAAGATAGACATACTCACATATGCAAGTTAAAGAAGGCATTATATGATATTAAACAAGCTCCTCGAGCTTGGTATGAAAGAATAGATGGTTTCTTGTCGAGCATGGGCTTTACCAAAATTAAAGCTGATCCTAACCTTTATCTCAAGGTTGTAGAAGATGAACTTGTCATCCTGTTATTATATGTGGGTGACTTATCCTTGACAGGAAATGAGAAACAGGTCATGGAAAGCAAGAAGAAACTAGCAGAAGAATTTGAGATGAAATACCTTGGGTTAATGCATTATTTCCTAGGTCTGGAAGTATGGCAAAGTTCAGAAGAAATATTTCTCAACCAGGGAAAGTATGCGGTAGAGATATTGAAGAGATTCAATATGTTGGAATGCAAAGTCATGGCCACACCCATGGACTCCAACCTGAAGCTATTAGATGATGACTCATCATAGTTAGTGGATATGACTCATTACAGACAGATCATTGGGTCATTGATGTACTTAACAAATACCAGACCATACATTTGTTTTGCTGTGAACACCTTAAGTCAATATCTTGTTCAACCAAGATGGGTTCACCTAGTAACTGCAAAACATGTGATGAGATATCTGAAAGGGACTATAGACTTTGGTTTATATTATGATTTTAGCCATGAGTATAGATTGTATGGCTACATAGATGCAGATTGGGATGGAAGTATCTCAGACAGGAAAAGCACATTAGGTAGATGCTTTTGTTTGGGGTCTGCTATGAGTTCATGGTTTAGCAGGAAACAATACAGTGTTTCTCATAGCATGGCTGAAGCAGAATACATAGAAGATTGCTCTGCTAAGTTTTGAAGCCATATGGCTTGAGAAGTTGATATTAGGTCTCTTTGAACTGAAGATGGATACTACATTGATTCTATGTGATAACGAGAGTTGTGATAACAGAGAACCCCATGTTTCGTCGTAACACATAGAAATCCGGTATTTCTACATTCAAGATAAAGATGCAGATGATGATGTTTCAGTATTTACATACCAGTATTTACATACTGTAGATATAGATGATGGTGATTTAGTATTTCTATACCAAATATATAGATGATGATGATTTCAGTATTCCCATACTGAAGATATAGATGATGTTTCAGTATTTACATACCGTAGATGCAGATGATGGTGACCTGATGATCCTTTCAGTACTCACATACTGGAGATACAAATGGTAATAGTTCAGTATTCACATACTGAAGATGTAGATGAAGATGGTTAAGATGATGATGTGCTGACAAAGCCTCTGTATCAGGTAAATTTCGAACACTTTCGAGACAAGCTTGGTATGGTTCAGAAAGACCTTCCCCAAAAGGGGGAGTAGTGATGTTGCAGTGGGATTGTATCATCCTTGGACACTTGCCCTAAAGTGATTTGGAGACCTCGGTCTTCAAGAATGAAGAGGGATTATATCATCCTGGGACATATGTCCAGGAGTGATCCGAAGACCTTGGTCTTCGAGAATGAAGTGGGATTGTATCATCCCTGGGCACTTGCCCTAAAGTGATCTGGAGACCTCGGTCTTTGAGAATGAAGAGGGATTGCATCATCCTGGGACATATGTCCAGAAGTGATCCGATGACTTCGGTCATCGAGAATGTGGTAGGATTGTATCATCCTTCAACTTTGGTTTAGAATGGATCCGGTGTAACTTCAGTCATCAAGAATGTGGCAGGATTGTATCATCCTTGAACTTCGATTTAGAATGGATCCGGTGTAACTTCGGTCATCAAGAATGTGGCAGGATTGTATCATCCTTGAACTTCGGTCATCGAGAATGTGGCAGGATTGTATCATCCTTGAACTTTGGTTCAGAATGGATCCGGTGTAAATTCAGTCATCAAGAATGTGGCAGGATTGTATCATCCTTGAACTTTGGTTCAGAATGGATCTAGTGTAACATCGGTCATCGAGAATGTGGCAGGATTGTATCATCCTTGAAATTCGGTTCAGAACTGATTCAGTGTAACTTTTTTCATCGAGAATGTGGCAGGATTGTATCATCCTTGAACTTCGGTTCAGAACGGATCCAGTGTAACTTCGGTCATCGAAAATGTGGTAGGATTGTATCATCCTTGAAATTGGGTTCAGAACGGGTCCGTTGTAACTTCAGTCATCAAGAATGTGGCAGGATTGCATCATCCTTGAATGTCAGTTCAGAATGGATCCAGTGACCTCCGTTGTCAAGAATGTGATAGGATTGTATCATCCTTGGATTTTAAGTCCAAAAGAGATCCAGAGACTTCTTTGTCTTTGTACTATGGGCTGCTGATGATGATGATGATGTTTCCTGATCGAAAGATCAGAGTCTGATGATGATGATGATGTTTCTAATCGAAAGATCAGAGTGTGATGATGATGATGATGTTTCTGATCAAAAGATCAGAATGTGATGATGATGATGTCGTACTAATCGAAAGATCATAGTATGATGATGAAGACGTACTAATCGAAATATCAGAGTATGATGATGATGATGTTTCCTGATCGAAATATAAGAGTGTGATGATGATGATGATGTTTCTGATCGAAAGATCAGAATGTGATGAGTATTATATCCAGATGATGATGATGTTGTACTGATCGAAAGTATGATGATGAAGATGTACTGATCGAAAGATCAGATTATGATGTTGACGTACTGATTGAACGATCAAAGTATGATGATGATGATGTTTTCTGATCGAAAGATCAGAATGCGATGATGATGATGATGTTTCTAATTGAAAGATCAAAATATAATGATGATGAGATCCCGATGATGATGATGCCGTATTGATCAAAAGATCAAAGTATGATGATGATGACGTACTGATCAAAAGATCAGAATATGATGATGAGTTGATGTTAGAGTATGATGATGTTTGGTTGATGAAGTTTCTGATCGAAATATCAGAGGCTGATGAAAATGATGATTCTGATTGAAAGATTAGAGTGTGATGATGATGATATTTTGATGATGATGATGTTGATGTTTTGACAATATTGATATTTTGATGATGATGATGTTTTCGTGATGATGTATTTGATCGAAAGATCATGATGACGATGTTGTTGCTGATCAAGGAAGGGTCAAACTATTGACGATGTTGTCGAAGGATGCTACTGATCGAAAGGTCAAAGTGTTGAAGATGTTGTTGAAGTTGCTGCTGATCGAAAGGTCAAAGTGCTGATGGTGATGTTGTTGATCGTAAGATCAGAATATGATGATGATGATGATGTTGTTCGAGAAGTCAAAATACTAAAGAAGTTGTTGCTGATCAAAACTGTCAGAGTGTTGTTTTTACTAAAGACTGAAGATTGAAGATGAAAACTACATGATGTTGAAAAGATTCCAATGATTTATAGATGTGTTACCCTGCTGATGTTGATGATGTCCTCTATCTCTCTCCTACTTTTGTTGTTGTTGACGTTGTTATAGAATACCCTTCTCGTTAAGGGGGAGTGTTGAAATATTGTAACTTCGAAGAATATTCTATATGTATTTCTTTGTGGTCCCTGATGGTCCTACCGGGAGAACAACTGGTATTACTTTGTACCCCGATGCTCCTAATTGGAAGAACTAATAAGAGTCATGAGGCAGTCCCCTCTAATTGTAAAGGTGGGTCATTAGCACCCTAGTGTGGTTACTTGAGCCTACATGTGTTCTCGAGCCTACATGATTAACTCGATCCTACATGACAGATGAGTTAACTTAAGTGAACAGATGAATATAAATAGAGGTGTAGTGCTCCTCATTTGGAACACACTCTCACTTGTGTAGCGCATTAGTGGAGAAGAGAAGTAGCTGGAGAAGGAGGAGGATCAGGCTTTCATCTCCTTGCTGGTTTTATCTTTTATCTTTTATCTTTTTGTGACATCTTTATTGAGGAAGCTTTTGCTGGGTTTTTCCCTTTAGGGTTTTCCCAGGATAAATATTTGTGTTCCTTTTGTATGGTTGTGCTTGTCTATCTTTCAATGATCCTGTTTATATGCTTTTGTTATGAAAATGAAATGAAGTACTAATGTCTTAGCTAAGCATATGAAAAGTTAACAGGTAGATTATGATGGAATCCCTTCAGGTCAACCTCGCAATGGGTTGTACCTGAAAAGGTACTATGCCTAGGTCTTCTTGGATGGTATCTTGTATATATGTATATTGATTGACTTTTAGTGTGTCTTCAGTATTTTCAAGATGGTTTTGATTTTTGGTGCTCGCATTTGTTTATACCATGTTTTGGTCATGCAGATGGATTTCTACAGCTTAGTTGATGGTGCTTGCTGCCACACCTTGAATCTAGCCTCAGTTGCTTAGTTTCTTTATTCCCCAGCTAAATATTTGGTCAGTTCAAGAGCGCTTTGCTCAGGTCCCGCTACTAATAACATCACCGAGTATGAAGCGGTCATCAGTCTTCTGACTGAAGCTGCCTCCTAGGATGTCCGTGATCTAGTAGTTTTGATGGACTCTCAGCTCATCGTTTTTCATTTAAACCAATGTCTACACCATTACAAACCTGGTGCTCCTCTACCTCTTCTGGAAGGTACGTTTGTTAGAAACATCATTTGGAACCATTACATATAGGCATATCCCTAGGGAACATAATGTAGTTACTGATTCATTGGCCAATTACATCCTAGATTGGCATATTTCCCATTCATGACGTTAATCAAACATGGTACATTGCAAATAAAAATTTAAAGAAAAATAAACATTTAAAGACACATAGAAATCATAGAAAATGCATTCATCCATTTGAAACATATAAACATCATGTAAAAGTCTGTATATATATATATATACAAAAAATTTTACAAAAAATAGGTCTCGAGACCTCATCTGAAGCACGTAGGCTTTCAGGAAAAATGATCATACAAAATCTTGAAGCTATCAGCTTTCAGTATACATGTCCCATCCACTAGTGGTACTCATGATAGCACATCACTGCTCAATCCACCCTACGAAGTAGCCTGCTGAATAGTCCTGGTACTCCCACCGTATACCTTTGATATCTAGTCATGAGGTCATCTATGTTAGCATATGGGATGTCCAGAGTCAACCTCTGAAGGTTCTCCTCCAGCTCCCCGGTGATATCATCACCCTATGGCACGAAGCGAGCTCCAGCTCACCTATCTAATGGAGATGCTCCTCTAGGCCTCACTGCTCCAACATCTGCATGAAGACAAACAGGTCTCGTCACCTGTCATAAAAAATATAAAAAATAAAAACATTTTTTCATCTTTAGGGTTTCTTGTTTCTTACCAATGTCTCCCCACTACCCTCTAGGTGGGAGTGGGAGGTCAGGATCACCTATAAAATCTATGCCCGCATAGGCATAGTCCTTGACCATGAGCATCTGAACCCGCAGCCATCTGAAGAACACGTCACCAAACTTCACTCTGCCCCTACCCACTCCTGTGTGAGCCATGATTTGAACCCACCTCATCATGTGGGGGTCCCGTGCTCTCAAACTCCGAAAGGTCACCTGGGACCTCATCTAGGGGACCCTCTCAAAGAAGAAACAAGCTAATATGGAACCAAGGCCAAATTGCTTCAGCTCTCCCTGCCGACATTTAGTCAGTTGATCCTTGAAGATTGGAAGCAATGCTTCCACCCAGTTGAACACCATAGGTCCCATTGCCTCTAGGGAATACAGCATATGTTCCCTGAAATCCTAATGTACACCCTGGATCCCTGCCACCCTCTGCATGGTGAACAGAACAATCCATAGAGCCTTGTCTGTCACTACCCTAATAAGGATTTTCTTCCCCGATGTGCCTGTACCTGGTGCACAGTGTCGATCTATGAGCTCTCTGGTGGTAATGTCCCCGCCACGGTAACCTGTCAGTGAGATAGGGGAACCCCAAATCGATAGGCCAGTCAGGAAGTAGATTTCCTCTACTTCCACTGTAAGTATATGTGCCCCCACCTCGAAATACTGTTGTTCTAGATTCCACATTCTCAGTATGTGTTCCAGTAGTCTCTTGTGGGACACCATGCTTGATGTCTGAAAGAACTTTAAAATTCCACAGCTCCACAGTGCAGCAATACAAACTGGATTCCTTTCAGTAGCAACATCCTCGTCATCATGTGTTCTTTCCTTCCATATCACCATATTTTGGAAGCCTAGACCTACCAAAACAACAATGGTATACATCAATATCATGCTTGAATAATTACAAATCAAAAGAATGAGTTAATTTTTTATATATCATTGGTTTAATTTCTCCATGGCTAGCACCACTTGTGCCCCGTTGGAGACAGGTGGTGGCACCGCCTGTCGACCTTGTTCTTTGCGTAGTTCTCGGGCGGTACTGCCTATCCCGCAGGGGGTAGCCATGGTGCCCACAAATAGGATTTTAGGGCTTTCCAAATAGGCCTAAAACCGCATCAAATCCCAAAATAAAAGCTATGAAATGAAAGAAGAAGGTCTTAGATGTTACCTGTAAGTGACGAGACTGAAACCAGATGGTGGAAACTCCCGGTATCAGCTGTGGAAGATCTGGCTAAAAAATGCTCCAAGTGCTCTCTGCTAGAGGTAAACAGTGAAATGTTTGATTTTTTACTATTTACTTGCCTTATATAGACATTTTTTGGGTCTGACTTAGTATATTTTTGATATTACATCATGTTCTGGTCAAAATCTATTTGTTGTAATCCCTTAATGTTGATTTTGGATGCATTTAACACTTCTTTATGAGTCATCTACAGGTTGAATTTAGTAAAAGCTTCGGAAAGTTTGTTTATGGCTTTTTCGTACTTTCACAAAACGAAAAAGGTCATCGAGCGTTTATTACAACACTTTGTCACGCTTGTTAAAATATAGTATCAAATTTTTGAGTCTAGTTTAAGTTTCTTTCTAGGCTCGTAAAATAGAACATTGTGTAAAGAAACGTTATGGAGTCTTCTTTTCACATCTTCTTTCAGATTCCTTAAACATGAAAATATAGTCGAGTCCATTTCCGAATCTTTTCAGGCTCGTAAAAAGTGACATTGTGTAAAGAAACTTCACGGAGTTCTCTTTAAACCCTTTTCAGACTCCCTAAATATGAAAAGATTGTCAAGCAATCTTGTCTTCTTCACGCTCGTTAAAGTATTTGAAGAGTCATCTGTCCGATGGTAGGTTGTATTTTTCTCGGTTCGGATAGTACTATTTACGAGAAAGGAACACTCCAGCCAATCATGACTAGAAGAGTTCTCTAAGGTATGATTTTATACTTTTTCGAGCCTTAGAGACTAAATCATACGAAAAAGGACCCCCATGGAGTCTTTTTCCATATTCGTTTAGACTCACTAAACATGAATGATACTGAGTTTTATTTCAGTGGACTCGTTAAATTAAACATTGAGAGACCTATTTTGGGAATGAACCCATCCTCTCTCAGGTTCGTAAAACATATGGGACTAGAATTGTCTTCTGACAAGCTATACCGAGTGTTTGTTACCCTCTTTGAACTCATAAAACCGAAAAGAGGCACTCATCGATCATGATGGGGAAAATGGGAAAGGGAATCATTTTGCAAATAATGGCAGTTGTTTGTCGTTACCTTTGAACATGGCACTTGTCTGCACAATCATGTCAGTCAATTAGGTATTCAGCTGATCTCCATGACGATCCACTTTCATGAGTCATGCCAATCCTTTGAGTCTTTCAAAAGAATGCATTGTCCACTATCACATTGTGTATCTGTCCAATCATGCTGCCAAGTCATTTTGTCATGTCGCCCGATGTTCAAAGGGGATCTAAAGAAGTCTTACCTCTGCAGTATACATAGCCTTTGTGTCAGTATCTTTGAGTCAGTCATATGGTTACTACATTCACATCATTCCAGAACTATGTTCCGAGTTTTGTGTCATCGATGTGGGACTCATCATGGCCCTCCTTTGACGATACTATTCCTGTTGACATCAGCTCATCATCCGGGAAATAGTCTTTGAAACAAGATTTAGTACCTTGAGATTTGTATGCCTTAATGATAGATTCTCTCACTCTTAACATAGGTTCACATCATTGACCTTTGATCGATAGAATCGACTGGGTGTTCAATATCAGGACATCTATTTGCACTCAGTAGATTGTACTAGAGTACCTTGGGAATCATTGACATTAATGGTGATCTCCCTCGTACTTGTTAACGGTTCACATCATTGGCCAGTAATCAAGTGGTTTCTACCATGTTAGACTTCAGATCATTGTAATCACATGGATAGAATCATACTTTGTGGAAGATGAGACAAAGACCCTAGGTATCTGTTTAAAAGCACTCATTGATTTTTCCCCAGGTTGCGATGGAGTTTTGTATATCTAGCATGGATCCACATTTGTATGGTTGTGGCTATGCTCAAATTTGCATCTGTATGACATAGATATACGTTGTATGTCTAGTAGATATGTCCAATTTTGAGTCCTCTATCACATGGATCTATGTTGTATTCTAGCAGCCATGCTTGTTTATTCCACTCATGGATCTTCCTTGTATTGGTCTGCAACTATGAGTTTGGTTACTTGCGTCTATGAGTCAACATACTGATGTACTACAGATGCCTACTTGACTGTATACTCCGATAAAGCCAAAATTTTCATCTCCTGGTGACGACTTGTTCTCAAAGCTCTCGTTTATTGTATCACTCTAAGACTCATGCTTTGGGGAGCATCCTATTATACCAAAATCATGTCACCATCATGTGATAAGACCTTTGACATACCTATTTTCCCTGAATCCCAGCTTCTGGAGTGAAGACTAAATGGTTTCTTATCAATCTATCATACAGATTCCCAGCACTACTCATCCTCCCTTATCTGGGAGCAGTACCCCTGTTTGCACCGCGTTTCATCTGTTGTCCACAAGCGGTTCCACCGCCTGTCACCCTTGGTCCATAGGCGGTTATTACTAGAACCGCTCTGTCACAGAAGGAGAAGCGTGGTACCCTAGGTAAAAGGGGAAAAAGAGAAGCTTCTTGAAGCTTCTAGATGATAAGCCTCGAGATATCCCTTATCCCTACTACCGTGGGTTTGTTGAGCTCAAGATCCCTCATCATAGGATCTTAGAGGCCACCTCACCCACTAATTTCTCAACCATCTCTATCCCTTACAGCCCTATAAATATGAGCTCATATCCATGGTTGAGGAGAGAACATTGAAGGTATTTTTATGCTGTTGGACTAATTCTTAGCCCAATATCATTTGGAGAGAGCATAGAGAGCTAGAGTCAGAGCTTTTGGGGATGAAGAGCTGGTTTCATGGAGATGGATGTCAACACTAAGGATCGGTTGTAAACTTCTTCATATTTCTAATGCAAGCTGATTTTCTGTCCCATATATTGTGGAAATTGAACCCAATGATAGATTAATTTTACTCACAACAATTAACAATCGATCATGCAAAATCACTCACAAAAGAGACTGAAATTGGAGTTGAACACTAAACTGTATTAACTCAGTGTACAATAGACAACCCTGTAACATAATAGGTTGATTAATAAATAACATACATCAGGGATTCGAATGCATGAGGAGCAATTCAAATCTAGTATAAAGCAGGCTTACTAAAAAAAAGAAAATCCCCCATAGGTGTCAAAAGCTGATCCCAAATCTGTCATGGAGCTCATGAATTGGAAAAATGGCTTAGGAAAGATAAAGAGTGGTGGAATGGTATATCATACATGCTTTTGCAAGGATAAAAGAGTGGAGGATGAAGAGGACAAAAAACTAGTTCACCTCACCTAGTCTAGCTTTTCCATTTGCCTTAAAACACTGAAAAAGCAGGGAATAAAGCAGAAAAAGTAGAAGGGTGCCTAGGAGGCCAGGAATAAAGCATATTTGATTCCTTGGGATTTCCCATGTGCTACATGAGTCAAATAAGGAAAGTTTTACCACTATGGATAGGTAAAAGACAACTTGCACAAGGTGGGACACATGAACTAGGCTAATAAGACAAAAATAATTAAATTAATGTCTAAGTGGGTAAACTATGGGTTGATTATTATAACACCCCCCCTTAATCCTGAATTATGAGTAATATATCAAAAAATTATAGGGCCTACAAACAAGGCTTAGTCACCCTTTACATACTGCATGTCCATTTAAACAAGGAAAGAGGCAAAACCAACTTGGGAAAATCGTCCCTTAAACATGGACTGTAAAACAAAATTTTGGAATCTTGTCTTCACTCATGCTTCATAGCATGATCAGAAATCCCTAGTAGTGATTTGAGATTGCTGAAGGTCTTCTCACAAAATGCTTTGGTGAAGATATCAGCTACTTGTTCTGAAGATGAACAGAAGAGTAGATGAATGGTGCCATCATGCACAAGTTCTCTGATGTAGTGCATATGGATCTCAATGTGTCTGGTTCTCTTCTTCTAAACTGGATATTTGCAGATTCGAATGGTACTCTAGTTATCATAGTAGATGGTAGTTGAGTACTCTGGTTTGAAGCCACACTCTCCAAGTAAACCCTGCAACCATAAACATTGAGTTGCTGCATTACCAACTCCTCTGTACTCTGCTTCTGTAGATGAGAGTGCAATGGCACTCTGTTTCTTGCTTGACCAGATGATTGGCCCTTTTGCAAGCATGAACACATATCCTGATGTGGACTTTCTATTTGTGCTATCAACTGCCCAATCACTGTCAGTAAATCCAATCAAATCAAGAT
>LPNX010103547.1:689026-701826 GCA_001517045.1 Pseudotsuga menziesii | reverse complement strand
CGATATCCTTTAGCTTGAATAGTTGATCCTACCAAATAAATGATTTACCCTATATATGGTATATGTGTTAAAGTATTGTAACTTCAGAAGATATTCTATTTTACTCTTATTGTAATCTCCTTTGGAGATGTTATTCCTCCATTTGGAGAAGTTCTTGATGTAATTGGTCATGTAAAAGTCATGAGGTAAACCCTCAATTGTAAGTCGGGGCAATAAAACCCACAAAATTAATACATAAAATGTATTTTAAGTCTCCCTAGGTAGGTCGGCCCTAATTAGGGAACTTGGACGACCTAGTTAGTTATTTGAGGAACTCACCTAATGAATATAAATAATATAAATAGGTGAGGAACCTCTCTCATTATGGCACACCTTACACTCAAGTATTGTGCTGGAGAGAGAGAGAGAGAGAGAGAGAGTCTACTGTGGAATATGAGCAACTATTCTTGTTTTTGGGGTTTTACACTGTACTTGGTCGAATTCTATATGAAGGAAGTTATGCTGGGTTTTCTTCCTTGTGGTTTCCCTGAGGAAAATCTTTGTGTTCCCTTGTGTTGTTATACTTGTCTTTCTTTCATTGATCCTTTGATTATGGTTATGATGTTATGGTGATAAATGTTTTAGATCTTGTATAACCATTAAAAATATTACATGGTATCAGATCCACCCTGAAATAAGTCGTTGTGTAGCTGAAACACTGATACTGCTACAACTATTGAAGATTAGGGTTTCGTGCCTGAAAACATTAGAAGAAAAAAACTAAGTTCATGTTGGGAATTTTGCTATAACTCTAGATTGAAGAAGGCCCTGGATCTGAAACTTTGACAGGATGAAGATAAAATCATTTTTCACCCTTTGTAAAAGTTTAAGCATCATATTAGCTTTAATTTAGGATATATGATTCCTCCAACTCAAGGTTCCATCCTCTCCCATAGTTCAACCTTAAACATGTGACCTAGGGAGAATTTCTATATTTTGGGATAGGAAGGTCCAAATTAAATTTATCATGATGTTGAAAATAGGGCACAGACTTTAGTTTCTTTGGTAAAATTTTCATACCCTGAAGGTGAAACAGTGACATGTGGCAGTCTTTATAAGTTATCTATGTTGAACAATCCTTAAATAAGTCACCTTGGGAAACTTAGCATAAGTACCACTTGGTGAATCTTATTATTCTATAACTTATGGAGTTGGAAATAATTCAGACCAGGATACCTCATGACAAACTTTCACACCTTTACGAGGAGAAAAATAAGATCTATAGAAGAAACAATATCAGTAAATTATGTACAATAAACTGGTGATAAAGTAGGGTTTCCTATTTCGAGAACTTCCCTCCACCAATAAGTTGAAGAAGGACCATAAAATTATCCCTAGGAGGGAGAATATTTCTATGTAATAAGTTTCTCATTTTGTGGACTTTCAATTTTTTACCTAACACTAATACAGGGGAAAACTAGGGCATCATATATTTTGTAGTTTTGGGAAAATAAGTATGTTTCACAGCTCTCCTTGAGGAGTATCATATTTCTATCTGATCAGATATGAAAGATACCCAAGTTGAAAAATTAGGTTTTCTCTGTCAAACCCTAGGTCCACCAGAAGAAGACTTCTAGAAGATCCTTCAAGCAAGAATCAAGTTGAAGCAATCTCACTTGTAAGTTCTATCCTCTCTATTTCCATTTGAGGTTCTCATTTTTATCATGATGAAAAACGGTACCAAGATTGAGGACAAACTCATAAGAGTCAAGAACTTCTAATAATGGAATTATAGAGTGCTTCTCATACTTGAATAAGCATGACATGGAGAACTATGTCAAAGAATAAGTTGTAGATCCAAATGGATAATAAGTCAAAGCAAAGCAAAAGAAGGACCTAGTCAAAACAAAGATGAGTATTTCCATCTCCATTGGATCTCACATGTATCATCCTTGAAGACTCCCAAGGATATGTTCGATGTAATGAACATCTTGTATGAAGATGACCTTGAGAAATCAACTCAAGGATGTGAAGATACACATGTCAGAAAACATTCAATGCTACTTCACAAGGAGATCTCAGGTCAAGGAGCAATCAAAATCCATTGGAAACAATGTCGAAGAAGCAGAGGCATAGATTACAACTTTGAGTGGTATTCCAAGTTTAGTCAAGGGATTTGTTCTAGAATGAATATCATCTATGGAGGAATGCACGTAAGAAGAAGCTTGATTTATGGAAAAAAAAGTAGATATGGACGAATATGATAAGAAGGAAGAACATTCCTGCAAAGAATAAAATGACTTCAGAAGAAGAACATCTCACAACTCAGATGTTCAGGGATGAGAAAGGACACTTTGCAAAAGAATTTCCCAAGAAAGAAGAATGGAAGGATGATATGATCAAGAAGTACATGTTGATCATACATAATGATTTTTTAATATGAGTTTGAGACATGAAAGGAATTTTTGTAAAGTATTCCAAGTAGATCTAGAAGATCAAGTATACAATAGATCAAAGTATCAAAAGATACAAAGTGAGGTTCGTGGTTTCTATCAGAAAGAGAGATTCGATTATGGAAAGACACTGCTCTAGGGGATAGAAACATTTCTTGAGTAGTGGATATTACACTAGAGATTTGGTGTAATCAAAGTAGAATAACAGATCAAGCAACCTACAATGTTTGAGACTCTCTACAGAGAACCACCCATGCATAGAAGGATTTGTACAAGCTCAGTAGGCACCCGTGGGATAACAAATACAGTCATATGAGGAGCTTGAGGATAAACTAGAGTGATGGTGATTCCAACCATTGCTACAAGATTGAATATAGAATCCTATAAATTACAATAATCTCATAGATGGGTGCAAGAGAAAACTTGCAACAAAGTTCAAGATGAAGGATCTTGATATATAGTGACCTCGATAGGTGACATAGATGGATACAAAGATGACTAGTAGCAGAGGAGGCTACCTGTCGCTCCAATTTCCTAATGTATATGTAGAGGGAGGATGGTGCTCCACCTCAGAGGGACTGGATACAGTAGATCTCAAAGTTTGAGAATATTGACATGATTCTTGAGATTAGAGGTATGATGAAATCCAGAGGACATTTTTCTTATCCAAGTAAAAATGCAGAGAAAATGGTGTGGTACCTAAAGGGTGCTGTAGAGATAAGATGACTTTGATTGAGTTGGTAGTGCTACGAATAGAAAGATCACTACAACATATTGTAGAAAGAGGGGTGTTTCTCTTAGTGCAACCAAGGATGAATATATTGCAGCTGAGAATAAAGCAAGTCAATATTCCTCAAGTAATGAGGAATATGATCTAAAATAATTATAACAATAAAGATTAAGATTATACACTTTACATTTCATCATTGATAAGAAGGGATGCACTGGTAGGACACACAGACACAGTTCTATATGATTTGTGGTGTAAGAAAACTTGCTATGTATTTCCGATCATTAGCAAGATAGGAACAGGCCCTCAGAATTAGACGATGAAGTTGAACACATTGGCAGAGACTCCATTAATTCAAGAAGACAGAGGTCAAGATGGAGTTTACCAAACAAACAAAGATAAGTATTTGAATTGGTGTTCCCTATATATCAATTTTTTCAATATGTGTACATAGATATGTTTCTAGATTCAAGAAATGTACTACGCATATTTGGTATAGGCCAAAATGACACATCTCTTCCTATGACCACTTTCCCATGATTATGTCGCATGTCGACACTTCCATGACGACACTTCATGAAAGTCACTGAAAAAACACCTAACTTGGAGGACCAATATATGGATTTCTGTAACTTCATTTGACCTCTTCTCTCTACCATTGGAAATTTATTTGATTTAGCTAAAACTTTCCAGAAGACACCAAAGCTTGAAAATGCCCAAAAGTACCTTAAAAATGATATTTTTTTATGTACACGCGATTTTCCTTAAGGAAACCCATGTGTTCCACTTCTTACACACGAATAGTTCTATATAATAGCCGCATGTTCCATAAATAAGTGACTATTTACATTGCAACCCATGTGTACCTCCTGAATATGCGACTATTGTCTCTGAAATATGCGTGTTTTTCCTATAGACGTAAAAAAAAAAGTTTCTCGAAGTTTGGGTAGTTTGGGTGGTTATGCAAGTGACTCCTTCAGTTGTAACTACTTTGTATTCGACCCTATCTCTTCAGACGCATATAAATAGAGGTAGGGAGGTCCATCAGAAGAGACTAGAATCTTTGCATTGTTATGCTAGAGGAATTGGACCTCTCTTTTCCCACACCTTTGCCCTAGACACTATATCCTTGTGTTGCAGAGCTTGGAGGCTAAGTTCCTTGGATAAGAGAAGTAGTAAAACAAAATCAAGGTTTTGTGAGGTGCCCAACTTGAAGAAAAGGTATATTTTTACTTAATTTCATGATTAATAAAGACGTGATGTCCTTTTTCTTCCCAAATCATTATTTAATGTGTGATTGAATCTATGTTTATGATCAGATGTTTATGTTAATCAGATTAGTATTTCATCTTGCTTTGATTATCATTACTTTATATGTGGTCATATTGGTTTGAGGAAGGTATAATTCATTTTGCAGGTCTCTTGGAGCAAGAGGAGCAAGAGGAGTATTGAAAGGTTTCTTGGATCAATCTTCATTTGGCTAAGGTATGAACAATTCTAATCTCTAACCTTGCTTATATATACTTGCAGAACCATATGAATCTCTCTTTCAACCCTAGTACATTGATGACCTCTTAAACCCTAGACATAGGAAACTTTCCTCTACAACGGAACTAGCGACTTCATTGGGGAGAGCCTTGCCTATTTGGGGTTTCTCTGTACTTCTTCCAGTATTTTGCAAGTTTTCAGTCATTCTTTCCACTTAGGAACACCTTCTCAGTCTGATAGTATGCCTCCCTTGCCTTCCTAAGGAAAGTTTGTCTTTTTTTAAGCATTTTCCCACCCATACGCGAGTTTCAATCTAAATAGTTGCATGTCTGGTTTGTACAGGCAACATGCTATACTATTAACTTGCGTATGACATGTGACCTATTAGTATTACAACTCGCATATGCTTCAAAAATAGTGTTTTTCCTCATTTTTTGGTTTCTTCTGTTGTTTCAAGGTTGTTTAGTTGGTCTTTTTGGGTCCTCTGCAGTTGCATGACTCCAAGGAGTTAGTGTAATACCCCTTGGTTATTGTTTATCTATGTGGTAAGTATTTTTATAGAATTATGGTTTTCTCTTTGCACAGTCTCCCCACCCCCTTTGCTTGGCATGATTTTTCACTTATGTTTCTGGTCAGCCTCTATTAGTGATATTTATATGAACTTAGAAGCTTATTGGTCTTTTTTTCCTTATTCTTCTGTTGGTTCACTTCACCGTGCCAAAATAGCTGATTTGTCTCTTATGCAAGCCTTCCTTCCAAGTAGGGTTTATACTAACTTTATGGCATTCTAGAGTTTTTTTGGTGGTTGTATAGCAAAGTTCATTTTGCTTTGTTCTTGTTATCTGCATACTTTAGTTTGTAGGTAGTTTTCTTTTGCATTTATAAAATAAAAATAAAAAGAACATATAGTTGTTTAATATGCATGTAGATTAGGGTTTTGTCTTTAATGCACTGCGTATCATTATTTTTGAAAAAATAAAAAGAAATTGTTCTTTTGTGGCTTTCAAGTTTCTATTTGAAAAGAAAGAGAATAATTTTTATTTTTGTATTTCATTTCTCTTTTCTTAGTCATTTTGTTTCAACTTTGATTCAAAACACCATACAAGTTTCACGCCATTACCTCTGACTAATAACAATGAATTAAAAAGAACCATATAATTAAAAATTTCTAGTAAGTTTTCCTTTTTAGGCTCTTACACCAACTAGCTTAGACTAGAATTGTGGACTAGGGAGTTTTAACTGTCCACGAGTACTTGATTTGATACGTAGTTGGCCCATCACTAGGTAAATCCTCCTCTATATTGAGTGCATTTGGGAAGCTCCTCTCACACGGGAGTTAAGCATGAGGCTATGTGAGGACCTAAACTGAGGAGATAACCTTCTGATTCCTTATTCAAGTGTATACCAAGATTTTTACGCATCTGGGGACTTCTGTCAATACCACCTCTTGGGCCCCATGTTGTGTCGATGTTGACAGGGTTTTGGTATTGGATACCCTGGCCATGCATATGAATCAGGCTTGCGACTGTCCCCCCAGACTCTTAGTATAGTTGCGGTAGTTTTTAGTCTCTTTGACATTAGGGTTCATACACAAGTATACCGAAAGGATATTTCTGGTCTACCTTGGATGGGATTGGAAGGTAACCCTGGTAGAAGGTGTGGGAGGGAGGTTGGTTGATTCCTCTGCTTATGCCTAAGAAAATCTACAAGGATGCTAAGTAACCATCTATCATATTTCTTCTGGAAGGCATCGTTGTTTTCCTGGTTTAATACTTAGGTATTTTTCTAGTGGTGTGTTCTTTGTACTATTGGTTGCCTATCGACCTTAGACTTTGTCTCCTTATTTCAAGCTATGGCTAACACACCTTTGAACACCAACCAAGAGATATCCATACTAGGAACTCCTTGCAATATTCCTCTCACAGGGAATGTTGGTGTTACTTTGATGGCCACCTTGAATTTGCCTAGATTCACCCTAGGGATACCGGTGTGGTTGTTTTCCACTCCAGCTGCCCTAAATTCTCTTGATGCTTCTCAAGTAAGCTCCTAATATCAAGGGAATCAAAGCATTGCTTCCCCTTCACCTGTAGCTGCTTCTCCTCCTCCTTCTACCTCATGTGGTGAAAGTACTGATACTAGTAACCGATAGTCTAAAAGGAGTAAAAGAAGGAAGAATAGGAAGAAGACACATAAGCAAGGGGGAACTCGTTCAACCTCTGCAATTCAAGTTGAACCTCACCACCCATCTTTTGCAGTTCATGTTGGGGGCACCCATCTAACCTATGCAGGTCATGTTGGATCTAAGCACTCAACCTCTGCAAGTCAAGTTGATATTCACCGTCGAGCCTCTGTTGATCATGCTGGTAGGATCCTTCCAACCTTTCTAGGTCACATTAGATCTATTCACTCATCCTCTGTAGTTCATGCTGAGGGCACCCTTTCAACCTCTTATGTTCAAGTTGAACCTCCCCATCCAACCTCTGCAAGTCATGTTGGATGCATCCACCTAGCCTTTGAAGGTCATGCTGGGGGCACACACTCAACTGCTACAAATCATGTTGATCCTAACCATTCATCCTATGTTGTTCATACTGGTGGTGCCCATCCAACCTCTGCAGTTCATGTTGGATCCAGTCTCTTAGCCTCTGCAAGTCATGATGGGGGCAGTCTCTCAGCCTTTGTGGTTCATGCTGAGGGCAAACAGTTAACCACTACGAGTCATGTTGACATTGTTGAAAAGACTAACCATTCAAAACACAAGCCCAAGTTTCCTTGTAATATTTGTGAGGGAGACCACCTTACTTATAAATTCCCTTCCATCACAGAGGTGCGAAGAGTTTGGTTTCATGGTCATCTCGTTTTTGAACATCCTGAAGTTTTTCAGTAACTTGCCTCTCTTTGTCAGGTTGGACCCAGTCACCTAGCCTCCGGTGGTCATGTTGGGGGAAAACTCTTATCCTCTGTAGATAATGTTAAGAGAAAATAGTCAACCACAACTAGTCATGTTGACACCATTGAGAAAACTAGTTGCTCGAAGTGCAAACTTAAGTTCCCTTGTAAGCTATGTGAGGGAGATACTACTCCGATATAGTGAGAGGGAAAGATGTGTATTCAGTATTGTTATACTGATGATTGCTGAGATGATTGATTCAATATTTTTATACTGGTGATTGCTGAGATGATTGCTTCAGTATTGTTATACTGATGATTGTTGATATAGCTTCAGTATTTTTATAGTGATGAATGTTGATATGATTGCTGAGATAGTTTCAATATTGTCATACTGATGGTTGTTGAGATGTTGTTGAGATGATTGTTGAGATATTTTTAGTATTCCCATACTGATATGACAGATTCAGTATTTTTATACTGATGTTGATAGTTCAGTATTTTCATACTAATGTTGATGTGGCAAGTTTAGTATTTCTATACCGATGATGATGAGGTAGTTTCAGTATTTCTATATTGATATTGATGATGATGTTTCTTCAAAATTTGTATGTTGATGTTGATGATGTGGTTGTGGTCACAACACTTTGTGTTGATGATGATGATGTTGTTTCAACATTTTTATGTTAATGATGTTCCAACATCTCTATGTTGATAATGAAGATGATGATATAGCATTTATTGATGATTTTTCTTTAGCACTAACATGCTAATGCTGTTGCTGATGTTTCATTATTTACATACTCATGATGCAGATGATTATCAGTATTTACATATTGATGATGCAAATGATGTTGTTTCAGTATGTACATCCTGATGTTGTAGATGATGTTTCAGTATTAAAATATTGATGTTATAGAAGAAGTTTCATAAGATGATTCGGTATTCACATATTGATGTGGATGAAGATGATTCAGTATTCACATGTTGATGTTATGGAAGCAGGTTTAGTATTCAAAAGATGATTCAGTATTCACATACTGATGTGGTAGAAGATTATTCAGTATCCACATAATGATATTGAAGAAGATAATTTAGTATCCACATACTAATGTTGCGGAAGATGATCCAGTACTCATAGATGATTCAATACTTACATATTGAGGTTGTAGAAGATGATCCAGTACTCATAGATGGTTCAGTATTTACAAACTGATATTGTAGAATATGATCCAATATTCTCATATGGAGACTAATGATGAAGATGCATGATGTTTTTCCAAAAATTCCTATGACATATAGAGTTTTGATAGTCAGTTGTACAGTTGTGTTAATAGTTTCTACCTTGGTTGAATACCTTCCTAGTTAAGAGTGAGTGTTAAAGTATTGTAACTTTGGAATATATTCTATTGTACTCTCATTATATTCTCCTTCAGAGATGTTATTCTTCCATTCAGATATGTCCTTGATGTAATTGGTCATGTAAACGTCATGAGGTAAACCCTTTATTGTAATTAGGGGCAATAGTACCCACAAAAGTAATACATAAAATGTATTTTGAGTCTCCCTAGGTAGGTAGGCCCTAATTAGGAAACCTAGCTGACCTATTTAGTTATTTGAGGCACTAACCTAATGAATATAAATAGGTGAGGCACCTCTCTCATTCTTACACACCTTACACTCAATTATTTCACTAGAGAGAGAGAGAGAGAGAGAGAGAGAGAGAGAGAAAGATTCTACTATGCAATACGAGCAACTATTTTTACTACTTGGATTTTACATAGTACTTGGTCGAATTCTATACTGAGGAAGTTTTGCAGAGTCTTCTCCCTTATGGTTTCCCCGAGGAAAATCTTTGTGTTCTCTTGTGTTGTTGTACTTGTATTTCTTTGAGTGATCCTTTGCTTATGGTTATGATGTTATGATGCTAAATTCTTTATATCTTGTATAACCATTAAAAGTATAAAAATATGGTTACTTTTGCTTCCATGTTTGGTGAATACTAATGCAACTGGAAGAAATTTATAAGTACCAATGACCAATATTTTGCATCCTCTTTGTACTCTGGTTCTCCATCAATGGTTGGAGACTTTCTCCTCCTTAGTTCTCTCACCAATTCATTCTGAGCAAAATTTCTCTTCTTATGTCTTTCTAGGGATCTTGTAGGGATACTTCTCAAGCTACTTGATGAATATCTCTTCTTCTTCTTCTTGGAAGAGGGCATATAGTGAGGATTTCTTGAATAATATCTAGACATGTTAGTCTCTTCTTGGTTCATGATATCTTATCTCTGGAATGTTTCTGGGAGCTTATCTTTGATTTTCTTGCAATACTTCTAGACCTTGTAGGATTTGTCTTTGGGCATGAACAACTCAGTCATTGTATTTCCTGCAAGTTCTCACTTCCATCTTCAAACTCCTTATTGTGTTCTCCAGATACTGGGGTTCAATGTTTATTTTAGGTGTTTTTTTAATCGATATCCCTCCTTTAGGTCCTATATAAGTAGAATCCTCCTTAGGGATAGAATTTATGTGTCCTTCCTTCCAATCCATCACTTATCTTTGAACTATGACCTCTTTAGTATTCACTTACTCATTTAGGGTTAAAATTTCAATTTAGTAACCACATTGTGGATATAATAACCACTAGAGGTTACGATGTGTTGATCATAAAAAAAAATAGAAAATAATAAACCTCTTTCATAACACATACAACATAATTATAAATGCATAAATACAAAGACATAATTCTATATAAGAGCCATCAATCGTAGAGTTGAAACCTAGGATCTAATACCAATTGTAATGTACCAAACCTCAATTCACACCACTAATGTAAGGTACACCATTTTATAACAAGGGGAAGGGATGATTCTAAATAATTCATAGCAAAATAAGGTTCGCTAAGGCTAGGCCAACATGCCCGAAACCAAATATATTAAAAAAAATCAACCATTAATAGAAAGACGACCCTTCCAATGCAAACTATTCCCCAATGTACATGGGATGCAATATGATGGTAACATGAATACAATTGGGTATAGTAACCTTTCACATGTAAATTAAATATCATCATCACATATATGGTCATTTTCCCATTTCCATTTAACCAATTGATAAATTCATACATACACATGTTAATAGAATTCATCTTTATGACAGTAATCAAATCAACATTACGCCATTCTAATAAAGCAGAATTGCGACACTATAATATATTGGATTTTAAAAGACTAATACACAATGATTATAATCATAATATATAATATCCAAATGATGTCATCTACAGCCATATAATCAACATAAACACCATATATATTGGCTGCCAACAAACATAAATAAATAAGAATCTAGTAGCAGTAATAATACATACAATAAATTTGCTAAGTGAGCTGCCAATTTAACACTATAATTTCATTCATATAACATGATAATATAAACCAATATGAAACATGAAATATTAGAGATAATAGTATCCTCTAAGGGCACATAAGTAGAAAACTACACAAGGAATAATATCCAAATAAAATACTTATCTCTGAATAGTGTAACTAGCTCCAATAAGACAATATTCCACCCAGATTTAGACACAGTCAAGCCAAATACTTGAATAGGTCACCCCAAATATGAGGCCATAAATATAAATTCTAAGGAACTCTCTAATCATATCTCAAACACTTAATACTTAGAACACAACCCGAGAGAAACATCACATTCCCTCACCCCTTATCTTCTTTGCATCAACACTTCCCGATGCAATGGAATTCCCTTCATTGATCCAGTCCCTCAAGAGATCACCATCCACCCTCAAGAATCATGTGACAATATCAGATATAAATAAGGTTTCTCGAGGTACTTCTGTGTTCAAGATAAATTATATCCAATCTCCACACGGGAATATATCAGTGTTCAATCACCCTCATAGGATTTTCGATTTCCCTCACAAACAAAAGGGTATGTAATCTATGTGCAAAAAGGAAAACCCAAATCCATCCATAGGAATTCAAATTCATGAGAGATAATCCATGCAAATAAAATAATGAATAATTAAATCCAATTCGAATCCCTTCATAGAAATTCAATTTCACTGGTAGAGGCTAGCTTAGGTTCACTGGAAAGAGCTCTAATTCACTTAATATTTTTTCCAAATGACTAGATGACCATTAGATTTCTTGAGAGATAAAATTGATTCCATATAGAATGACCCAAATTCATAATAAAAACACTCCCAACTACTGGAAGCAACTCAAATTTCAGTAATACTGACTCAATTCTCCTTAAATCACTCCCATGCATCGAAGACAACTCAAATTTACCAAGACTTACATGAATTTCTCAAAAATCACTCCCATGCACTGATGACAACTTGAATGCATGAAGAAGGGATCTAATTCATCTAATATCACTATAACTGACTGAAGACAACTCGAATTGACCCAAATTTACTTTGATTAACTGAAGACAACCTGAATCATGTGCATGATGGACAAAAATAGTTAAAAAGAGTGCATAAGACATGAGACATGAGAGAGTGAGTCCCACTGACATCACATAAGAAATATTCTCATCAAGTGTTGGTGCATGGGTGGATGTGAGCATGGTTCATCTTGCATGGTGCATGGGTGTATGGGTGCATGGTGCATGTTGCATGCAAAGCATAAAAAAGGTCTAATAGAATCCCAATGGTCCAATAAGATAAAAAAAAATAAGAAACATAAAGTATTGTTAGGAAGAGTAGCAACTCTTAACTCCCCAACCCCCTCACATGTTGAATCCATGACCCCCCATCCACATTTTTTTCCCATGTTGAGCTATTATTTAAGTATTGGTAAATAATAATAATGTCCATATTCCATAGTATAGGAACCTAGTGCCATAATAAAATAAAATAACAACATTGAATATGTTTGGGGCTTACCATCGAGGAATTACAAGGAATTTTTCCAAAACCCCTTAATTGGTGGGCTAATATCCACCCATTCCCCTCATGTTAGGGGGGATTACATCCTCCTATATCCCCTTCATTTGAGGGTTTATCGCCAAACCCCTTTCAGTATGTTACTAAGTCTATCTACAAAAATACAACCCATATCCAACACTTTCTTGGAATACTAAGCTATTGAAACAGTTAATTTTGCATCATTCTATGGTTACATAATATTTTTCTCTTTATTTATGTTTTCATGACACGTTCTTTGGGTTCATTAGAGTTACTATCCTCATTTACCTAACATAAATGGCAATGTATTTAGACAACAATGC
>LPNX010103547.1:607083-678455 GCA_001517045.1 Pseudotsuga menziesii | reverse complement strand
ATAAAAACCAGTGTCAAGGAGATATCAATTTTGGCATACCAGGCTTGGGGAACTTGCTTAGTGCCATACAGAGATTTCTTAAGGTGAAATACAAGTCTAGAGTCATTCTGAGCATGTCCAGAAGGGTGTTCCATGTAAATTTATTCCTAGAAATATCCATGCAAGAAGGTGGACTTGATATCCATTTTATGGACCTCCCATTTATGTGAATTAGCAAGATCAAGAACAATATGGATGGAGTTTATTTTGGAGATACAAAGAAAGGTTTCATTATAGTCAATTACTTCAAGTTGGGAAATTACTTTGGCAACTAATTGTTCCTTCAGTTCTTCAACACTTCCATCAGAGGCATACTTAGTTCTATATATCCACTTATATTGGAAAAGTTTTATTTGTTTCAAAAGAGGTACAAGATCCCAAGTATCATTTGCCATTGATGAATTATATTCTTAATCCATAGTTGTGTCCCAATTTGGATGTCCTAAAGCTTATGCAAATGACTACATTATGATTCTATGAAGCTTGAGCCAGAAGAGAATAGGTTGATTGGAACTATGAATTTTTTTAGTGTTTCTCTCTATGATCACCAACAAGATCACCAGTTGTTTCACATGTTGTATGGACCCATGTTTGACTAACACATGATATTTCCATAATATCGAACACCTTTGTAAACCGCTCACACAAAGAGATCACTGATAAATACAATGATGTTTTTACATAGTTGAAACCCTCAAAGATAGAAATAGTCCATGACCCTAGCCAAATAGCTACTTGAGGAAATATATTATGAAAAAAAAGAGATGTTTCAATGACTTTATCACAATTGATCATCGAGAAAATGACCCTACATGCTCTTTAAATAGATATTATGGACCAATCAAGTGCTAAGACATGGATCAATAGTTCGGATCGAGCAGAGGATAAACTGTCATATCACTCTCTATATAGAACATATCATGACCATCATATTACATATGTACAAAAGCATACTAATTCATACTAAATAAATGAACTTTACTAAGTTGATCTCAACTAAATCCTAAGTGTCTAAATATCCAAACATGAGACCTTGAAAAAACATCAGCTGCTTGCAAATATTGAGAAATGTGAATCTACTCAATAGTAGTTGGTGTATTTGGGGTATGTGATTGGTGGAGAAGAACTTAAGGTTGAACCTTCAAATATGGAGACCATCACTAAGTGGCCTACGCCTACAAATTTCATTGAAGTTATGATTTTTTTGGGGTCAGAACAATACCTTCGGAAGTTCATAGCTTCATTTTCAACTATGGTTGCACCTCTCCATTCTGTAACATCTAGTAGAAAGTAGTTCTAGTGGGGAAGGGGTTCCATTGGGGAATGAATTAATATAAATACTTTGAAAATCCGAAGCAAAATATCAGTCAGGAACCAATTCTCACATTGCCTAACTTGCAGAATCCTTCTGAATTGGAGACAGATGCAAGTGGGTGTGTAATGGGAGTGGTTTTGATGCAAGGTGGCAGGACAATATGTCATCATTCTGAAATGTTCCATGGAATAATATTGAACTCCCCTACATATGATAAGGAAATTTATTCCTTGGTCCAAGATATTCAAAAGTGTAAGCACTATATGATGGGAAAGGATACCATCATTCACATTGATCACTAGTTGCTACAATATTTGTAGGCCCAAAGTAAGCTACAACAAACACAACACTACAAGTGGATCATATTTCTACAAAAATTCCATCTAATCATCAAATATAAGAAGGACAATACAAACAAGATGGCAATCATGCACTAAAGGTCAGCTACAACCAATATCATAACTATAGATACTCTTATGCATATGGAGCCTTTCACCCATGATGCATACAAGGAGTAATACGAAGAAGATGAGGACTTCAATGAGTTATTTCAATAGCTGCAAGGAAAATACATGTAGAAGAAGGTGAAAGCAAGGCTAAATATTACCTCCAAAATGGACTACACTACAATATAGAAAAGCTCTTTGTTCCTAAAGGAGGGAGAGTGAAATTCATAGGAGAGATTCATACCTCCAAAGTTGAAGGGTATTTCAGTGTTGGGAAGATATTTTCCAAGTTACAAAGGTATGTTTATTGGCCTAAAACTTAAGAATATGTAGCACGGTTTATTAAAGTATGCATACTTTGATGTACAAGCAAACTTAGTAATAGGAAGCAAGGTCTATATCATTGCTTACATGTTCCTACGATTTTGTGGTTGGTCTTCCAAACACTAGGAATGGATGTGAATATTTATTTTTTGTATTTCACAAATTTAGAAAGATGTGCATTCTTATTCCTTGGAAAAATACCATCACAGGAAAAGAAGTAGAAAAAATGTTCTTTGCACAAGTCTGGGTGCATTTTGGGATACCGAGGATCATCATCTCAAACAGGGATACTATATTTCTCAATGCGTTTTGGACTACAATTTGGAAGAATATGGACGCTAAGTAAAAGATGTATACAACATTCAATCCACATAAAAATGGGTAGATGGAAGTAGTCAACAAGACTTTGGTGCAGCTTTTGAGGGGTTTCAATTAGAAGCATCTGAAGAATTTGGATGAAAATATGATCTACATCTAGCACTCTTATAACAGTGTAGTCCACACTTCCATTGGAAAGTCCCCTTTTGAAACTTGTTTTGGATACTTGCCACCTTCACTACTAGATGTTGGTCATGGATAGCAAGGGGGAGTAAGGGAACACACCACCAATGAAGCATTAAAATTCATAAAATTCATTGATAAAAACAATCAAATCCATTTATAATAAGAAGAGACAATGAAGAAGACAGGAAAAGTATAAGGCAAGAAATGAATAACACAGGGTTGAGAAACCATTTAAGGTGGGAGACAGAGTATGGTTGCACCTAAATAAGGAAAGGCTCCAAGTTCCTAGTAAGAAGATAAAGGCATTATGGTATGGTATTTTTGAAGTGTTGGAGAAGGTAGGAGGTAATGGATACAAACTCAAACTATCCCCCTATATGCACATTTACTCCATGGTAAGTGTGGAAATTTGAAACTCTATGAACCTTCCATGTTGGACCAGGTACTTGAGTAGGTGTTACCCTCAGTAGAGGAATTAGAACCAAAAGCTCGAGAAGAGTTAGAAAATCACACAATTTTGCAGAAGAATTCCATAACAACTAAGCAAGGAAAGTATGAAATCTATAAGGTGGGGTTGAAAGGACAACTTCCAAGCAAGGGTAAATGGTACTCCAAGGAGAAGGTTGAGGAAAATTTTCATCACCTCATCCGGTAAAAGGTTTTGGGGACCATAATACTCCCAAAATGAGGATGTGTGATTTGAAATGGATCAATATATAATTTTTCATCTATTTTGGTCCTTTTGCGGTTGAAAGATTCGATGAATTGGCTTGGAGCTCCCATTCTAGGGGAAGATCTCACATTGTAGATTTGGGGTCCAAAACGTTATGGGTTTGTTTGAGGGTCTCAATGATTTTTTTGGGTAAAAAAGTGCAACAATTTTCCATGGATCTTCACATGAATATACACTCTAATACCTTTCCAACCATCTAAGAATCACATCAAATGGAATCCATATGAAAACGTTATGCCTCCTCCTAGTTGACCACCATGGTATTGAGTGGATTATACATCAACTCTCATTTCTCACACATGCGAAGCTAGTCAAATGTGAAATTTTAAGAAAATTCAAAAAGGTCCAAAACCCTAACCCTAATAATGAATTGAGGCATGCAAAAACCTTAAAATCATCTCTAGATGACTTTCAAGCTATGTTAAATACCAAATCATATTCCATTCTTATGGTGTTATTATAGTGTTCCATAGTTGAGCAATAGCATGGGAGTGGATATTAAAGCATTAAAAAGGAAGGAGAGTATCTTGTAGTAGTGATTATGGCCGCAAAGTCATTGGTAACTCCATAGAGAGAGTCATTTCCTTTGTATTTGCATTCTATATAAAATAGCAAGAAATAGTCCTCATTTTTTGTTGGGTTTCCCTCCCATAGTGGGTTTTCCTAAGGCATATCTTGTGTTATTGTGTGGATTGTGTATTTATATGCTATAGTTATTATTGTTTCAATTCCAATTTATTTACCACTCAGTGGAAATAAGCAAATAAAAAGAACCAAGTTGTATGATTTGTGACGAACTGTTCTAGTGGAATATCCATGGCAGTTTATGGATCATGCTCTTGCTCTTTTTAGTATGCGCCCACATTTATGAGGATCCATTAATATTTATTGAGGGTTAATCCACCATTTGAGACTTCATGGCACACATTTTCACTCTTGTTGATGTAATGTGTCACTTAGAGGAGACACACTTTCGACCTAGAGGTGGTTATTACACATTTTTGTATGCATATATAGTGGGTCAATCTTCTTAGAGGATTTTTAAGAGGGCCATTGGAACTTTTGATATGGTCTATCACCCATTTGGAGGAGCATCCTTGCTTCATGGAGCTATTTTGTTAGATATTGTGACATGCATCATAGCTACCATTTGTCCACTATTATTTTATGCATTATTTTAAATTATCACTTAAGTTACTATTACGAGATAGTGTTACTTTATGGATCCTTAGGAAGGACCTAGGATCTCATTTTGGTATATTGTTATATTATGTTGAGGAGGTTTTGAGCCTATACTCTATATAAAAGAGGCTCCTCCATTTGTAATAGTTGTGGGTGGAATAAAAAAGACCTTGTCTCTTTGGTTTTGTATATTGTTCAGATCATTTGACGATTATGTGATTGGAGTATTCATATATATTTTTTGTTATTTATCTTATTGTCATTTCTGATTTATAGTGTTGCAAATCACTTTAATTCTAATACAATAAGAGATTCAATAACATGACAGTTCCATCCCATGGATAAAAGCATTGAATGGAGTTCTATTTTTTTTAATTCTTTAGTGATTTTTGTTATTTGGTCAAATTATTAATGTTATGTCAAAGATGGTCTATAATTTCCATATTGTTAACAAAATCATAATTTTATTCAAAAAAATATTATTTTCAAACGTTTTGATATTTTTTATTATTTATAAAAAATCATTTAACTTTAAACAAATTTATTAATTTTTTTATTATTTTCCAATTTAAAAAACTATGAATGGTTAATAAACGATGGTGGGTTTCTCCTTGCAAACGGTTGGTCATGTAAATCGACCATTTACTATGGACGGGGTCTAAGTGTAAACAATGAAAAACTCTAGAATAGTTGAAGGAATGTTGTCGTCAGTTATAAATTTGCATATGATGAAATAGTGGTTAATTGCTTTCGTCATCTAAAAGCATCTATTAAAAAAGACTAAATTTAAAAAACATTGCAGAGTTCTCATAAGTGTGGGTGTGGGTATGTGTGAAAAGATATACTATCCAAAAACCATGAAGGCTGAGGTAGGCATTACATTTCAACAAGGTAGGAGGATATGGACTCTTTTGTAGGAAAGTGGCTCCCAGCCGTATTGGCTTCCCTAGATTTGAATGATTGCATTATGGCTACCGCAGTAGGTGTATCTGTGAGTGTGGAGACGAAAGATAGTTCCCTTCATGGTATGGTGGATGGTTTTTGGGGTGAAGTTTCGATTATCTCTCCTCATGATGGCCAATCGGATCCACTAGTGACGATATCGATTGTGACTCTTTATGTGGTTATTTCTCAAGAGCTCTACATATCTCTTCCATTAGGTATGTATATATCAAATGGTCCCTTTGTTTTTTCCATTTACAATGAATTTATGCTTAGGAGTATACTTTTGTTTGATGGGGACAATGAATTTATGCCTAGGAGTATACTTTCATTTGATGGGGATCTATTGTTTATGAGCTCCTTTGAACTATTGGTTCTTATGGGGTTATCCATTAGGAAATTTTTCTTTCCCATTCATCCTCTCTTCACTTCCACCTCTTAATGACACTTTTGTGGGAGGTTCACACAATTCGAGACTAATTTTATCTTTTTCTCATGTGGGTTCGTTGAGGGTTAATGATGGGTATATGTTCTATTGGTTTTATTTTTCCATATGTTTATTAAATCCTCTTGCTACTTGTTCAACTTCGGCTTTGGAACTTTCACTTGGTCCTCTGGTGGGAACTTAGGGGTATTATGGGCAGGAGCCCCCCATATGCCATGCATTTCATAGCCAACCCTCGCTAGCACCATCTGGTGTTGTATACCCTTCCCCTCTTGTCCCAAAGGATCAGACTCTCCGTCTCCTCATATTGATTGTTGTTCATGTCGGTCAAAGGGAACTCATGCTTCTTCCCCACTATCACCTATTTCATCCACCCTGATGACTCCCATCTTGCATATTTCTTCCATTGATACTCCCCACACTCAGATGGCTAACTCTGCAACTTTATCCTCTCGCTATGATTTCAGACCTCAACCTAGCCTTGTTTATAAATTGTCTTCTACTATCAGAAGGGGTCTATAGGAGGAAAATACAGGGGGTTCTGATTGATTGAGGGGTCGTAGCTCAGTGATGTCGTAGGCTAGATTCTAGGCCTCCCTTGATGTGAAGGGGGGGCAATAAGGAACCATTAAAAGGCCACTTAGAGCATGTCTTTCCTCAGACATGGTTCCTTGATGTTGTTGATGTCCTATAATTCTAGAGGATTGGGGAAACTCTCCAAGAAATATTCTCTAAAACATATGGTATCTCAACATAAACCAAATTTTTTTTTCTATAGGAAACGATGGCTACCAGTGATAGTATTCTACATGACTTATGGATCATGCTTCATAATTGCGGCTTTTTAATCCCTGGATGCATCTAGACATTCTGGGGGTCTGATTACATGTTGACTTATTATGTCTTTCTCTATTTCTAATTGATGGGGGATCATTTCAAGTTTGGTCGTAGTCCTATGCTCCAGGCATTTTACAAGTATGACTTTAATTTTATTAATTTCTATGGTCCACATACTCATTGTGCTACTTATTGGGACAACCTATCTGATCATGCTTACCAAAATGCTAAGAATTTTATTTTGGGGGGCAATCTCAACTTCTTGATTGGTGAGGATGATACTTGGGGAGTATTTACTTCAAAATACCCTTTATCGAATTATTTCACTAGGAAGATTGAATATTGTTCTCTATTTTACCTACCTCCTTTGGTTCTTAAGCCTTCTTGCAGAAATAAGTGTATGGGATCCTATTATATTGGCAAATGAATGGACAAATTTCTTGTGAATGAAATAATTCTCCAAACAATATCTTCTATTAAGCAGTGGGGAAATGATGGTGGAGATTCAAATCATTTTCATGTATTTATGGAATTTAAGGGAGATTTTTTCAAGCCACTGAGCTCATTCAAGTTCAATGACACATGGCTTGAGGATGTGGGTTTCATTGGACTAGCAAAACAACATTGGATTCCAATTAAAGAAACGAATATGAGCTTTGTTTTTGTACATTTCTTGAATAATCTAAAGAGACTTAAGTTCCACACTATTTCATGGATGGAGGAGAGAAGAAGATAAAAGGAACAATACATTTCATTCTACTAATCCGATGGGTTTTGCCTCTCAACAACAAAAATTGTGTATCATGGAATTGGAAACCAAAAGAAGGAAGCTATTACTAGATGAAGAAACATTTCTTTGACTGAAAATTACATCACTATGGTTGGATAAAGGCAACAATAACTCACGGTATTATCACAATTATATCAAGCATAGGAACAATATAAACTCAATCTAGGAAATTGAGGATATTGATAGGAATCTGGTATCGTGATTCACTAATATTGCTAGAGTTGGGGTGGACCATTTCTTATGTGATTTTAGAGAAGATAGAGGTGCTCCTATATCCTCTATGCTAAATCTTATTGAGCACTACCCCACATTTGTCACTGATGAGCAAAACCAGACTATTATGGAAGTCATTTCTTGTGAAGAGCTAAAAGTAACTATCTATTTGATGCAACATGACAAGAGTCTGGGGACAGATGGTTGGCCTTCAGACTTCTTTTTGGGTATTTATGATATCATTGGTCCTACACACTATAAAGCTTAAGAAAATTCCAACTGTGGTTCTAAAATATGATTTAACTAAGGTATACAACCGTGTCAACTGGACCTTCCTCATGTTTATCCTTACCCAAGTGGGATTTGAGATACCTTTTATTAATTGGATTTTATCTTGTGTTCAGACTGGCAATTTTGTAGTTCTGATTAATGGATCAGAATCTGCATTTTTTAGACTTGGGAAAGGTTTAAGTCAAGGTCCCCCCCTTGCCCCACTGATTTTCCTTCTCATCATGGAAGGACTCAGCAGATGCATCAACGATGCTCGGTCCCATGGAAATCTCAAAGGAATTCATGTTGGGGGATATGTATTTATTTCACATCTACTTTTTGTAGATAATATCCTCCCCTTTCTTATGGATCTAGAAGAGAGTCTCTTAAACTGAAGATTTTTTTTTTGAAGTCACTAGGATGCTCTATTACCCACGGAAGTCTACGGTTTCTTTCATGAACCTAGTAGATGATGTTTCAGACTAGATTGCTTCTATTTTTGACGTTGAGATCACTGATATCTCATTGGGCATTAAATACCTTGTTTTCGTCATCAAAGCTAATGATCATTGTATAAATTAATTTTCATTGTTTATTAGCATGATCGAGAGAAATATCTAGCTCTAGTGTAATAAGTAGTTGTCTCTAGCAGGGAGGTTGTTCCTTATGAAATTTGTTTTGGAATCCCTACCTGTGTATTGGGTTTCTTTGGCACATGTACCTATTGGCGTTATTGAATGCATCAGAAAATTATGTTTCAATTTACTTTGGATAAGGAACGTTGACCATAGCCCCTTCCATTGGGTCTCTTGGAATAGGATATCCCTCTGTTCTTGGTAGATGGGGTTTAAACAACTTCCCATGTTCTCTAAGGCATTGGCTGCAAATGGAATTTGGAGGATCCTACAAGGTAAGGGGATGTGGGTGACCATTGTCCATGAGAAATATATCAAGCCTTTGATTATTCATGAATGGTTCTAGTACATGGAAAATTGGTTCCATCGGCTCTCCCTCGAACATATCGGGTGAGACCTCATCCGCTCTATGCGTGTTGCTCGACAGGTTAAAACCTATCTGGGTCGATGCTTTGGGAGATTGCAGTGGTTTGGCTATTAATAGAGTGGGAACCCCTATTGACTAGTTTTATTGGTTGGGTTTGTGTCAACAAATGGTTCCATTTTCAGGACCTTGTTGCGACTGACGGAAGGACATGTGGCTGTTATACCCAAATCCTGTCACCAACATGTGATGAGATCCTTAACCCCTATGTTTTCCCTAAATCCCAAAACTTGGAGTGGAAACTTGCTCTGGATATCAATTCTACTTGAAAAAACCTAGCATCGCGCTTACCCTTTGGCTGATGAGCGACACCTTGCTCAACACCGCATGTGTCCTGTTATAGAGAAGAGGTGCCATCACGAAAGTGCTTTGTCTTTGAAGCGGTTCTCACCTAAATAGCTCTGTCATAAGGGAACAAAAGCGGCACCCTTGGTAAAATGGGAAAAAGAGAAGTTTCTTGAGGCTTCTAGATCTTGAGCCTCATGTCCTCCCTTATCCCTATCAATATGGGTCAGTTGAGCTCGAGATCCCTCTTGGTAGGATCTTAGAGCCACCTCACCCACAATTCTCTCAACTATCCCTATCCATGGATCCCTATAAATACAAGCTCATGTCCATAGTTGAGAGGAGGAGAAGAATAGTAGAGTTATGTTGTTGAATTGATACCCTGGCCTAATCCATCATAGAGCAATTGTGGAGCAAGTTGGAGCTATCGGAGACAAGGTGTTAGTTTTGTGAAGGAGTGTCTCGACACTAAGGCACATGGTTGTAAGCTCTTTCATTTATTTTCTAATGAAAAGTTGATTTCCTTCCCACATGTTTGTTGTGTAAATCTCGCATATATGTTATTGGATTCCTTAGTCACTAATATGGACGTGTAGATGTTTTTATGGTAGCTTTGATGTCTTTGTATGTTTGATATGTCTTACAGGTATACAGGTCTTTCATCAGAGTTATATTCCAGCATTCTATAACGTTCAGGGAAGGTCTTCAACCGAGTCATTCACTCATTTGTTTTGGATCTGAACCATTTAGACCAGAGGAACAACTTCTGTCCATAGAAGGTGCATTATTCCTGATTATAGTGGCATCCAACAAGACTAGAAATTCAAGATTGGTTAGACCAAAAGCTGCAAAAATTTGCTAAGGCAGAAAATCAGAACCATGGACTGACGATGAATAAGTGGTTAGAAAGATACATACATGATGGTCCACCTAATTATTTTTTCTCTAAATTCCCAATCATCATGTACGAGTGGTTGGCATGGCCTACCTATTGTAAGAACAATTTCCAAGGAGGTGAGCCAATGTCCTAGACCCAGGAATTGATCCAGGATTTGCAAGAAACTGACAACAAAGCATCATGGGTTGTTGAATTCTAGTTGGACAGCATATCAAAAGGCTATATCACAGAGTTTGCAGTTGATACTACTAAGTCCTACAGCGAAGGAGAAAGGGAATTTTTCAATGAACCAAGAGGTAGGTTCTTACTATCGTTGCAATTTTCAATCAAGATGCTTGTTTGTGAAAAAGGCATACTAAAGATGCACCTCGAGTAGTAGAACTCTGGTGTGCGGGGGTTGTGGATACCGCAAAGAAAAGGGGGAGATGAATGGAAAGATATGGGGTAGATGGGTGCAAGTTATGACAAGAATGAGAGGGAATATGAGGAAGAAAGTGGTCTTACAAGAGGAGGAGCAAGGTTTCGACACAAGAAGAGACAGAGGACAGGAGAAGGTCTTGCTGCGATCGAAACGCAAGACCGTGAAGGAAGACAACACGGGACAAAGTGACCCCATAGTGACGACGAGGATGACTAGACCTAGACTATGCCTAGGGTAGAGGAAAGATCAACCCCTAGCAGCAACGTACCCATGCCTCCATGCACTACATCACAATTAGGAAGAAACGCAAGTACAACACTGACTTGTCCGACATTCCAGTAGCACTCTAATAGTAGCAGTAGATCAACATCTGTAGGAAGAAGGACAAGAATGGCAGGCGACGAGGCGAAGTTACCTTTGTTCCATGGGAATAGGACTGAGGATCCAAAATAATACTGGTTCCTATGTGAAGTAGTATGGACTGTAAGACAAGCTGTGGATGATGATGTTAAGAAGGGCCAATTGGCGACAACCCTTTAGGGTCGTGCATTAGATTGGTATATGAAATTTGTACAAGTTCCTACGGGGACTCCGATGAAAACACTGGCAGAAGTCAAGAAAGGACTTATTGAAGAATTCATAAAACCAAAGTCTAAAGCGCAGTACATTACAGAACTAAAGGAAATTAAGCAATATCCCAATGAGACTGTTTGGGATTTTGATCAAAGATTCAAGATACTCATGGAAAGAGTCAGTTTTGAGATGAGCTAAATTTCGCATAAGGAATGGTTCATTGCAGTGTTGCTAACCCATATCAGACTACTGCTTATGCAACAAAATATTGCGACATAGAGTGAGGCTCTAGAGTTCACCATAAAGTTGGAAGCTTCACCCATTGGAGAAAATGCAGTTGGTATGAACCAAATTCAGACACAGTTGGAGAATTTGAAACTTCAATTACCATACATCAAGAAGGGAAAGGAACACCATGAGGATCTATGGTGCACTCAATGTCGCGCAGATGGACATACTAAGGACACTTTCCTAGATGTCCAAAACTATCTATTGTCAGGGGTGTCGAACCCTTTAAGTTGTGGCAGTGTACCATGGTGCCTAATTTGTCAAGTATATGGGCATCGACATGAGGAATGTGGATACATGCAAAAGATGGTGATGAAGCCGGTGAACCTATACTACTCATTTTTTCAATATGTCAGGCATGAAGATAAAGATTGTCTTGCATACAACCTAATCTAGGAGAGATAATATGACTTGTATTATGTGAAGGGAGAGGATCATTGGGCGGTATAGCCATTGCATCCGTAGGTGGTGCAACCACCACCTCAACTACAGTATGTACCACCACCCCAGATGCAGTTTATACCACAATAGCATTTTGCGCCACAACCACAGTATAATCAAATGCAGATGGCACTGCGAAAACCATAGTATGTTCAGTCAACGTAGTATGTTCAGCAGCAGCTGAATCCCCCGTGGCAGCAATTTTCTTAGTCACAGTACCAGCAACAAGGAGGATTCCATGGAGGACTCTGAGAATGAGGAGGATCATTTTGTCGATGAGGAAGATGAGGTCATAGAATTGTCCAATGTTACAATTGTGGTGTACTCAGGAATTATCAGAGAGATTTCCCACAATTGCAGTGTGCACATATTGTACTGCGATTGATCACACCATTGAGAATTGTCCACAGCTGGTCACAAAATGCCAAGCCAAAAAGGTTCCATAGTTACAGAACCAGAATCAGTTGCAGAATCAACATCAGTTGCAGACCCAGAATTAAGTGCAGAACCAGTTACCGAGTTAGAATCATAACCAAATTCCAGTTCATAACCAAATTCCAATTCAGAATTAGAATACTCAAAATGGGAATCAACCTGTGAATCCACCATTGAACAAGAATCAAGGAATGATGATTACGACGATCTCAGTGGAGCCCAAAACGTGGGATGTTGATGTCATTGTTGTCACTCATGGAGGTGCGACAATTGGAGAAGATAGTCTGATTCCACAAGTCCGGTTAGTTTGAAAAAATAAATTCCAATTTGATGTCAACATAGAGAAGGACACATTCTTTGAAGCACAGGATGAGATGCGCAGAAACTCTGGTAAGTTACCTGTTTATGAAATGGCTATTGCTTTTGTTTCCACTTTGGAGGAAGGACCATCATGACAGCATGGTACCTTGTAGTATTTTTTTTAGAGTTGTCACTGGAGAGATATCCCGATGCTCTTGCTAAGATTGAGAATCTATTACATCGACTGGCTAAGGGATGGAAGGATTCCGTGATGAATTCTTTGCATAAGAAAAATATGGGGAAATAAATGTGCATGAACAAATAGATCAGGGACTATGAGGTAGATTTAGACATCCTGGACCTTGGCTCAGATTTTGATATAGGGACATGGAAAAAGATGGGGAGCCTGACGCTATGTTGGTCCCCTATACAGCTGTGACTGGCTAACCAGGCCTGAGTAATGTCGATTGGGAGAGTTCTGCACATGGCCGTGGAAGTTGAAGGTATGAATACCTATGCCAATTTCAACATAATTGATGTTTTTTATGGTGTAGGTTCCTATCCCGCATTGCTAGGGATCGGATGGACCAACGACAATATGGCATTAATAAATTTTAAGAAGCCCGTGATGACATTTGAGAATCAAGACATCAAAGTCATCGCTCCAATGGATCCAAATGAAGGGCGAAGATATATTGAGCCGGTGAAAGATGAAGTTGCCAAAGGATGGGATCATGCTTATAATATTTCAGAAGATTATGTTCATCCAACTGCTGACAGGGAACTTGGTTGGCACAATGCTAGCTCTGCATCCTATGACTCTAATAATGCTTTAGAGAAATGGTAGAACCGCTTGCATGAAGTGTCTCTACGAAAGTGCGGCTTGATTATGCAGTCATTGTGTCGCGTCGCGACCGAGACCATTGAATTTCCATTTTATTGAGGACTTCTTGAGATATATTAGTTTCTTGTTGAATTCCAAGATAATGTGTCAGAGACACAAATATTGTTGGCGTTGGAGGAAGTGTTGAAGGCTACCCCAAAACACTAGTGGGATACCCATAAGAATTTGATCACTAGATAGTCGCAGTGTCAAATATTGATGACGATTCTCTTTGGAGATGAAGAACCGTACCATGCTGGGAGGTACGACGGACGAAATAGCCCTGGCGATCATTTGATTAAGTGTCAGACCTTGTGGGTATCGTGACCAAAGGATGAGTGGGTCCATGTCTTTGTCCACACATTGGATGAAATGTCGTGATATTGGTATGTATCAGTTGAGTTGTGGAGAGAGATCACCACTTGGGAGGAGCTAACAGTTTGATTTAATCACACCTTCAATTTCACGGATGCCAATCTGGATGTTCATAATGCGCTACAACTTATCAGTGATGTTGTCCTAAAGGTAGTGTCAGCCACATATCTAGTGGATCTGCATGCACATTGTCACATGCAATAGATGATGGAATGTTATAATTTGTCAGGCGAACCAGATGATGATGATCTGCGAAATATCAACATTCTGGAAATGGAAGGAAGTCAGTATGTCATAACACCGGATATGCTGATGGATCCCATCAATTAGTTGCTAAAGATAAGGAAGGTCAACATTGGTACAGAAGATAACCCAAATTTTGCAAGTGTCGGAGACTATTGGGATGAAGAAATGATGGCAAAGATTACAGACGTATTACATGAATTCCAAGATCTGTTTCCTACTAAGTTTTCTAAGATGCAGGGGATACTGGGAGATTTAGGAGAGATGAATATCCTGCTGAAACTCAATGTGAAACTAGTAAGGCAGCGCCCATATCATCTGAATCCGTCATACAAGGAAAGGGTAAAAGTTAAGCTTGATTGGATGTTGGATGCTGGAATAATTGAGCCAGTTGAAGAATTGGAATGGATCGGTCTAATGGTCGTCCAAGAGAAGAAAATGGGCGAGGTTCGGATCTGCGTCAACCTGAGAAAATTGAATGATGTGTGTATGCATGATCCATTTCCAACACCATTCACTAATGAAGTTCTGGAAGGAGTAGGCATTCAAGAGATGTATTCATTCATAGACGTATTTTTTGGCTATCACTAGATAAGGATCGAAAAAGAGGATCGACACAAAACAACATTTGTTACCGAATGGGGTTGTTTTTAGTACACTGTGATGCCTTTTGGATTGAAGAATGTGCCTGCGATATTTTCCAGGGTTGTTGTCGCTGCATTCAAAGATTTCATTCATAATTTTTTACAAGTTTATATGGATGAATGGATAGTTTATGGGTTGATTAGAGACCATATGGAAAACCTGTGGCTGATGCTGGAGAGATGTCAACAGCATCAGATCACAATAAATTCAAAGAAGTGTATTTTTTGTGTTCCTTTCGGGATGTTGTTGGTTCAGATCATTTGCAAACAAGGACTGTTGGTTGACCCTATGAATATTGTGTTGATCTTGAGCTTGCCACCACTGACAAATTTGAATATGCTTAGAGAGACGTTGGGGCACACAAGGTATTATCGCAAGTTCATACGTGGATATGCTGTGATCATAGCACCAATGGAAAATTTGTTGAAGAAAGATGAAGCATTTGTATGGAGTCAAGAGTGTCAAGGGAGTTTTGACACACTGAAATACAAGATGGCTTCCACACCGATACTAGTTTTTCTAGATTGGGACAAGGAGTTCCATGTTCACATGGATGCATCATCTCTTGCGTTGGGAGTGGTGCTTGCACAACCAGGAGAAGGAGATCTAGATCACCCAATTAATTTTTCCAGTTGAAATATGTCATCTACAGAGAAGAACTATACAACCATAGAGAGAGAAGGTCTGGCGATGGTATATGCACTCCAAAATTTTAAGCATTACCTATTGGGTGGTCATTTTAAGATGTTCATAGACCATCATGCTTTGAAGTACCTAGTTAATAAGCCTGTGTTGGGGGAAATATATGTCTTTGGCTACTTCTCTTTCAAGTATTTGATTTTGAGATAATTGTGAAGTCGGGTCACTTGAATGTTGGCCCTGATCATTTATCCATAATTGAGACAGGCGAAGAGCCAACAAATATTGAATATGGACTGCTTGATGCGTAGTTGCTTAGATTCAACATGGAAGATGATTATTATGATCAAATAATTTAGTTTCTAGCGATGGGAATCACATCATAGGATTTCACAACAAGTCAGAAGAAGCAGTTGGTAGTGAAGGGCTCCGATTTCCATTTGATCGATGGACAACTATATAAACTAGGACCAGATGAGATTTTGTGGCGATGCGTCCTACCGCATGAACAAGAGCATAATTTGGTAGAGGTCCATGCAGGAGTTGTTGGTGTACATTATGGAGGATGAGCTACTGCAAGGAAGATGCTTTGCACAGGGATTTTGTGGCCCACTCTACATAATGATGTGACAGACTACGCAAGGAGTTGTGATGTCTATCAACGAATTGGAAAACCATCAAGGAGAGATGAGATTTCATTAGTACCTCAGGTGACATTGCAGCCATTTGATAAATGGTCCATGGATTTTGTGGGACCAATCAACCCACTTGGGAAGAGAACTGGTGCGTGGTACATCATTATAGCAATGGACTATTTAACAAAATGGGAGGAGGTTACACCAGTCGTGGATTGTATCGCTACAACAACATCGAGGTTCTTATTCGACAATGTTGTGACATGGTTTGGATGTCCAAAGATATTGATGAGAGACCAAGAGAGTCACTTCATTAGTCGCACGATAATCACGCTGATGAAGGAGCTATAGATACAGCATAAGAAAAGTACCTCCCATCATCGAAAGGCGAATGGGACGGTGGAGGCATTCAATACAATATTGGAGCATACACTTACAAAGGTATGTAATGCAAACCATGATGACTGGGATTTGAAGATTCCAGCAGTATTGTGGGCATATCGCACCACTTGCAAGAGAGCATTGCAGCAGCGATGGCTATGGATGATGAAGCAGTGCTAGAGGAGCGTATGGGGTAGTTGGTGCAGTTCAAGGTGGACCACTTTATTGAAGGGTTCCACCAGTGCATCGAGAAGGATCTACAGAAGGATTGGCATGATCACCACATAAAGAATAAACAGTTTCAGCAAGGAGAGTTGGTGTTGTTATATGACAGCAAGTTCATGAAGCATCCGGGTAAGTTAGATATGCATTGGTTAGGTCCATATCTTGTTAATTCAATTTATTCAAGAGGTGCAGTTCAACTGTAGTAGCTAGATGGAGTGATGCTACCAAAGCAAGTAAATGGTAGCAGGCTGAAGCCCTATAGGATAGGCCCAGAATTGCGCGATGCTTGAGGCATTGTGCAATGAAAAAAAAATAGATATGGTGATGGATAGAAGGAGGGAGCACCAAGATGAGGTGGATGCACAAGAGTAGGAGTTAGTAGTTCCATTAGGAGGCCATGCTGCGACAACCATAGGGCTATGCACAGAGTCAAATCAGTAATAAATGAAGACATTTAAAAGCAGTTAACCGACGATGTTTGTGGAAGTGATGTGTAATGATGGCAGATCTGACTATTGGGTTGGCAAGATCGACGACATATTTGGGTAGTTAATGCATGATTTGGTCATGATGATCACGTTGATTTAGTAATGATGAATATGATTTGATTTGGTGCTATAAAAGGGTGCTTGACATGGTTAGAAGACACAATTGTGCAGAGTTGAGTTGAGTTGTAGAGTTGCAGAGTTGTAGCGCGAGTTTCCAATTGAATTTGAGGGGATTGAGTAAGTTTCTAAGTTCATAGAGGGTGCATGATTTTTAAGTCTTGTGGGGAATTGGTGCAGCATGCATAGTGACCCAGTCACGATAGAGATTTCAAGTGAACAAGATTCATTGATCAGACTAGTAAAAATCATGGAAAAAGTAGCCAGTATGCCAGTCGAATCGTCATCGATGCCAAAGAGGAAGAGAAAGGGGCATAATCCTAGCTCTCCAGCACCATAGAAAAGACATACCAAAATGTCCTCAAGGGCACAAGGAGATGAAACTGGGTAGACGAGGCCATCAATATTAGGAGTTGTGGAGTCAGCGGCTCGAGCAGGGATGTCTATCAAGGACATTTATGGGTATGTACCTCCTAGTTAGCTTGGTGTGAAGGCCAGGAAGCCCACTAAAAATAAAAAGTGTTGAGCCCCATTTTGTTACCATTTTTGAGCTAAAAACCTTATGTATTAACGCATATTTTGTTATCTTTTGGCATCTTTGCATCATACAAATTACCATTCAGCTTTAGGTATGATTTAATTTTGGATTTATTTAAGATTGATTCATTCTTGATTATTTTACTATTTTAATGAGTAAATTTGATGTTAATTGATGTAATTGCTAAAAAATGCATTCGTTAATTGCAGAGCATGATTTTTGGGAAAACTTGACACACAAACACACATTTGGCTATATATGCACATAGCATATCCAGCTCTTCATTCAGCTTGCCAAAAAAACCACGAGTTGGAACTAATTGATTCTCCAACATTTAAGCATGGAGCAACCTGTAAACCGCTTGTTGTCCACATGTCGAAGTGTTAGCATGAGCCTTGTTCTGAAAGGTTTCCAACATACCTCTCTGATTGACATCATGCCACTAGTTCACACCAAAGAAGAGAAGCATGTATGCCACCTCATGCACGATGGAAACCAACTCGCGATAAGGGAGGAAAAATGACTGTGTGTTGGCATTAGAGAAATGGATTGTAATAATGGTTGAATCATATCAAAGAGCAATCAACCAATAAAGGGTCGACTTGTACGCTTTCTCAAAACTCTATATAAGAATGCTTGTATGCGAAAAGGAGGTTAGCAGTAGTAGAAGTAGTTTTTAGCTCAACAAGTTTTCATGTAATTCAGGCTCTGTTTCTTATTTTTAATGGAAGTTCTGTTACACTGTCTACGATCGTGTTTCATTAATGTTTAGCAGGCTATGACTCTGTTTGCTGGGAGGGACCCCTCCCAATCAGAGTTTTATATTTTTCGTATAGTCTCTTTCGTTTTTTTTTGTAATTAGTATAGATTTTTTTTTGTAAATAAAACTTGAATTACTTTATAGGGGAAAAATTACAAAGCAGATATTCATCTAGAACAGTCTCAAAACTAGGGTGTCCTTGACCCTATCCGGAGTTAGACTTGGTCTGTTTTTCAAAAAATATATAGAGGTTTCCCATGTCTTCCAGTCACCCCTATTACATTCAGGCTTATCAAAATTCTTAACGAAATTATAGAGCTGCCCTTCCCTTATCAAAAACAAAATGCTATAAGGCCTATAAATTTGGAAATCCCCATGAGATATACATTTACCACTGCTACTACTACATCGACTACCTAAGCAACTGTTAGTAGAAACTAATTCCTGAAAATACTCAGACATTAAAAAAGATCAGACCCGACCAGGAGGAGATGGTCCCCATCGGGGCACCACAAATGGGGAGGATGCCGCAATGGCTTGCTAGGGGACTCCTGCATTCGGGAAGCCCACTGAAACTCCCGCTTCCGACCACTCTTGTTGTCCCTTACCCATGGCCGAGCACGCTCCAAAGCTCTTTGATCAACCGGATGAAACAAAAATCCCCACTTGGCCGCTAGGATGTCAATTTTATGGTGCATAGTATGGCACTCGCTATTGTGCTCTTTCAAGAAGGGCACTAGTTCCACATCCCCTTCTCCCTTGGTTTCCCACACCACCAAGGAGTGACCCACTAGCTGCATGGTCACCCAACAAGTCATCAGCATGTGATCATAGGCAGAAGCATGTTCTGTAGTGTTACAAGGATCCATGACCCAGTCCGCCACCTCCACATGCAAGCATTCCCATGGCATACGTTTCACCTCAGCCCATAATTATTCGACCACCCTCTCCACTTCCCTGTGAATTCCGAGAGGAATGTGCTCTTTGAAGTGCTTGGCCTCCTCCTAGGCTTGGAGATGGGCCCTTATGGATTGATGGGTCCGTCGCTTAATGGCTTTCCCCCTTTCATCAAGATGGACAGACACTTCTTTGGTGCAGCAATCTCTCCTAAACTGCCACTTGGGGGCTATAACATAGAGCGGCGGGTTGTAGAAGAGAAGTAGGATGCGGCACTGGGAGGCACCCACAGAAGCAAACACCAGGGAGCAAACAGGGGTGGGGATAAGAATCGGGAACCTGAACTCTTTGCTTCGATGTGCAATGGTGGGAGGCCCGACCTTCGTAGCATAAGAAAGAGGGAATTGCGTGGGAGCTCTCACATCCCTGACCTTAGCTTGCATTAGGATTATCACGAGAACGATAGCCCTCGTACCAGAATCAACACTATCATGCCTGTGGTAATTAACAGCCCAATCCTATCGATGATCCCGTCGCATATCGACTATCTTATTAGTCCCAGCAGCATTAATCGAAATGATGGTGCAGTACAGCCACCATTACCGATGAACATTTAAACCAAAATGTCCACACAGCATTAGGCTGGTCTCATGTAGGCGTTCTCGCGCCTCTTACCCCCACCTGTACTGCCATATTTCAGACATGCCATCTGTGCCTCAATGTTCATGTCCCTTGAGGCCAGATGTCTACAGTGTTGGGCCCATTCCTTCACTCCAAAATCCTTCATTCTGTCGCATTGGAAACCTTGTCCTCCATCCACGCCAACATTTTCCAAAATCTCGACAGCTTTGTTGTCCTCTCATCTGACATGGAAGAAGGAGATCACTGGGTAGGATTAAAGGAGAGCGCGAAGCTAGTCCAGCCTACAAGCAAGGCACTAGCTGGCCAACACTTTTTCTTACATTTTCCCATTCACCATTTGTTTTGCCATCTGGATGAGAATGTTTGAGTCGCCTTCTATGATCACAGGAAAATGGCCAGCGGTGATCAACACCTCGAGACCATGAATTATGCCTTCCAATTTGGCTGAATTATTGGTATCCATCCTTATTAATCCCAAGAACACCATCACAATCCTGCCATCATGGTTGCGGCATAAACCCTTGAAGCCTGCCAGACCTGGATTGCCCCTGGATGCACCATCGAAATTCAACTTGAAGACTTGAGGGGGAGGGGCAGACCAGATGTTCGGGCTTGAAGGTTGACAAATCTTTTCCCATAATTGTAGACCAATCATCATGGTTCTATTGAGACCCCAATTCACAGCAATCTGAGCTTCTTCGTGGGGGATACTCTTGTCCTAATCGTGCCATTGCATGCATCAGATGGAAGATAATAGGTTATCCTTCATCGTCTCCACATCTTTACGCTGGTCCCTCAAAATCTAGGCATTCTATTCCTTCCATAGGTACCACATAGTCATACCTAGGAAGGCATCCTATATTTTTCTGATGATAGGGTTCTTGTAAGCTTTTGGGTGCCATTCTCTAAGGGTTTGATCCGGTTGGCCCCACCTTCTGTCACTTCATCTGAATCTCATTGCTCCTTTGTCCCACACAGCTGCTGCATAAGTGCAGCTATCCAAGAGGTGGCTCATGGATTCCTCCTCTTTGTAGCACAACCAACATTGAGAGGGTCCTTGCACCCCCCACTTTCTTAAGTTTTCACTGGTGAGGATCCTCCCATAGACAACCAACCAAACAAAGAGGGCAACCTTGGGCCAGAGGTTTACTGCCCATATTTTCTTCCAAATATCATCAACCTCAGCATGGTGAGTGAGCCTGATGTTCTAGGCCTCCTTAATGTTAAATGAGCCTCTATTGGTGTATCCCCATCTTAAGACATCGGGACCATCCTGAACCTTAATGAAGAATTTTCCTATTTTCTCCTGAAAGGCCTCCCAATCAGCCTCACTTGTGAGATCAGGTTTTTCCTGAAAAACCCATTGGCGTTGCTCCATATGATCTCCAATCATCCAAGACTCATTCATCTAGATATTTCCCCCCTCCATTGCCTTAGCCTTGATATGCGACCATCTCAAATCTCTGCCAAGAATGGGAAGCTAATTCCATGAATCATCCCAAAAATTTTCCCTGCTACCGTCCCTGATGTCCCAGAAACTAGGCTTCTAGACAATATTCTTACCTACCAATGCTTTCAACCATATGGGGGAACCACTTGGGGAATAATTGAATTTAATCAGTTGCTAAATAGGCCTGTCTTGAGCATATTTAATGTGACAGAGTTTGGCCCAAGGCTCCGAGGTGTGGTTTACCCATCGCCACCAAACTTTGGCTCCTTGGATCTCAGACATCACTTCAAGGTTGCTGAGGCCTAAACCTCCCTACTCCTTTGGCTGAAAAACATCCTCCCAGTACACAAGAGAGAATTTAGCTTTCTCCTCACAGCCCTCCCATAAGAAATTGCATTTTAGTCTTCAAATTTCCTTAAGGATAGACTTGGGGGCGGCCAAAATCGAGAAGAGTTAAGAAGGAATAGCCTGCATAATTGAATTTACCAATATCAATCTGATGGGGAAATTTAAGGGGCACAACACCCAGCTTGAAAGTTTCTATTTCAATCTATCCAAAAGATCCTACCATGACTCATTTTACTGCCTTCCCAACTCTAGGGGGATCCCAAGGTATTTGGATGGGAAAGCACCTTTCGAAAAACCCAAGATCCTTAAGATGTTCCTCTGAGTGGCCGGAGGAGTATTAACAAAGAAGACCTGAGACTTATTTGGGTTGACAGCTAAGCCTAAGGCCCTTGCAAAGAGATCCAGGCTATTCTTGAAGTTGTGCACTTCTTGGACTGAAAGGTGCCCCATAAGCATAGTGTCGTCAACGAATTGTTGGTGTTTCTGAGGTGTCAACCCATCATGAACCTTTACCCCCGTTATTTCCCCTCGGCCAGCCTGGGTAGCGACGAGAAGACTTAGACCCTCAACCATAAGGATGAAGAGTAAAGGAGACAGAGGGTCGCCTTGTCTAATACCACGATAAGGATGGAAAGTGTTAGTCTAAGATCCATTAAGGAGGATGTTGAAGAAGGGCGTTGTGACTAAACCCATGACCCACTCCACTCAACCTTGAGAGAAACCATAGGCCTCCAACATTTTCTCCATGAATTTCCAATTTACTTTATCATATGCCTTAGCTATTCAAAGCTTGATCATTATACCTGGAACCCTCATGATTTTGAGCGAGTGCAGCACCTCATGGACGAGAATAACCCCATCTAGGATCTATCTTCCTTCCATAAAAACCGACTGTTTCGGGGTAATAAGCTTCGAGAGAAGGGGTTTGAGCCTGTTAGCAATGAACTTGGAGATAATTTTTTAAATGACATTGCATAACGCTATTGGTCTGAATTTGTCAGGAGTTTCTGCCCTTTCCTCTTTGGGAATTAGAGTGAGGAAGGTAGCATTGAAGGCTTTAAGGACTCCCCTCTTGTTCCTAGATTCCTCCACAATATCCAGCATGTCTTCCTTGACAAGGTCCCAGAAGTGGTGAAAGAAGTTGGTTGTGAAGCCATCAGGTCTGGGAGCTTATCCTAGGGCCATTTGATTGACAACTTCCTCAACCTCTTGCATCCCTATTGGCTTGGTCAGCATTTCATTGTTTTCACTAGTGACTGCCCTAGAAACTAAGCTGGTGATTCACCCAATATCCTAACTTCTATCCCCACCATCTTCACTGAGGATCTCAGAGAAGTGTTGTGTGAGTTCAGCTTCAATATCCCGCCTGGTTTCCACCCTACTACCATCCCTTTTCTTGAGTTTCTGGATTCTAGAACTGTTCCTGCTCTGGATCACTGAATTATGAAAGAATTTGGTATTTCTTTCTCCCTCCTGCATCCATTTAACCCTCACCTTCTATTTCCAAAATATTCCCTCCTACCTTTCCCTAGCCTCGATCTGACTCATTAAGTCCTTTTCTTTAACTTTCATGTCCTCATCCCAACCTACTTCCATACCTTATTTATTGATGAGGTCCAGCTCATTTAGCAGCTTTTTTTTGTCCTCAAAGATGTTCTTGAATTCCTCCCTATTCCATGTACGGATTTTGGCCTTCACAGTCTTGAGTTTCTGTTGAAAGTGAAACATAACAGTTCCTAGGGGGGGACCAGCTCCTGCCACCATTGACTGACAAGGTCCTTGAAGTCTTTGTGCTCCATCCAGAAGTGTTCAAAATGAAAAGGTTTTCCCATAGGAGGGCAAGACCAATCCCAAGAAAGGCAAATGGGCCAGTGGTCTGAGACAGCTGTTGGGAGAACATCAGCCATAATTTCCCCTATGCTATGCATGATATNATGATATTCTCAGACACCAAGAAGCGATCAAGGCATGAGGCCACTAGATGCCCCCCCCCCCCCCTCTCTTGTTGTTCCAAGTGTACCAGCCATTTCCTGTCTGTAGGTCAACGAGCGAGCTCTGGGATAGAAACTCGCAGAAATCTTCCTGGTATTTTTCTAGGAATCATCTTCCTCCCTTCTTCTCCCCAAGATTGGCAATCAGGTTGAAATCCCCTCCAAGCACCCACGTTCCTGTCTCAGTTTTCTCTTTGAGCAAGCTGAGGAGATCCATGAAATACTGCTTCTCAGGGAAACTGTTGGGGCCATAATCGTTCCCCAGGGAGCCCTCCACCCCTGAATCTAGAAAACAGAAGTCTACCATGAGAGCAAACTTGTTGGCATGCCAGTCAGAGAGATCCACAGTTCGAGGCTGCCAAAAGATTGCCACACCTCTAGATTGTCCAGCCACATCTAGAGCCATGAGATGACTGCCTTTCCACATTTTGTCCTTCATCCTCTCTAAACCCCTAAGGCTGCACTTTGTTTCTTGAAGGAAAAGAATATTTGGGGTTTCCTTCCTAATTTTCCTATTTAGTGTTTTCCACTTCCTAGGGTTGTCGCACCCCCTTATATTCGACGATATTATCTTCATTGACAACTCTTTTTAACTTTGGAGAATGCCGCACTGATTGTGGGGTATTGGCCGCATTCAATTAGTTGAACTCCCACTGTTGCTATGCGTTGTTTATTCGTCTTCCTTCCTCTTCGTAACTCTTCTTCCGGGGATTTCCTCTTACTACCTTTTTGAGCATCTGGGTCAATCCCAAGACTCTAATGGGCGCCCGTTTGAATGATTGCTTCCTGTTGGAGTTTGATATTGCGTCGAGAAACGTAACATTGGCCCTTCTTCCCACATTATTCCTCAATCGCGTCCAGATCTAGCTCGCCTAGTTCCATGTTGTCTCCTTCTTCCTCCTTTGTCCCTTCCATCTGCTGGACATCCTCTTCCTCTAGGGTTTTGATGAGATTTTCCTGCTGGTGTGCTGCAGGTGTCTCAGCTGGGACTCCTCCATCCTCATTCTCTAACCCTAAATCCTTGAAGGGATTTCTGGGTCGGTGTTCCTTTGTCACCTGCTCCTTTCTTGTATTGGGTTTTCCTCCCCATTTTCTTCTTCTTTTGTTCTTAACCTATGTGAACCCATCCGTTTCAGAGTCTTTATCTTGATGGGGTGCAGACGGATCATCCCCAGGGCTTAGTTTGGGTTAGTTCTTTCCAAGATGACCATAGTCATGAAAGTGGCGACATCTAAAGGGGATTTGCTCATAGTCGATGGGCTGGATCCATTCTTCATCTTCCCAGTTTATACTAATTGCTTCTGGGAGTTCTCTGGAGAGATCCATATAGACATAGATCTGCCCAAAGGAGGTATACCTTTGGATCTTGGTTTGTTCTGCTATTTTTATGAATTCCCCCAAAGTGTTTCCTATATCCCTCAGAGTCTCCACATCCCAGTACTCACCTGGAAGAGAGAAGAGGAAAATACAGACCAGGGCAACCGTCATATCCTCTGTTTCTGGGTTAAAACGCTCCTTCCATTGGCGGAGGTATAACCTAGCCAAGAAGAAGAAGTATGGGCCTCCCTCCATGACTCTATCTTTGTCTTCCTGGTTAAAAAAGATAATAGTAAAGAAACCCTTTGAGCCTAACTGGAGGTCGCAGTGCCCTTTTGGGTTCCACACACTATTTATCCATTTAATCAGGTCTTTCTCCTTCAGCCACATCCCCACAAATTTCCCTATTAGGGATTTTTCCTTCCATGATTCAATCTTTCCTCTAACTACCTCAGATTTGATTTGAATCACTAGGATGGAGGCGGTCTTTGACAAGCAACCCCCCAATCCAGCCTTGTTTCCTGACCTGGTTCATGGGTGACTCCCGCCTCCAGTTCCTTCCTCATATAAATTCTCCCGACCAAGCACGGGATTGTATCCACCTAGGGCATTGTCCCCCTGCCCCGATGCTGCCATGGAACACCGCAAGAGGCCTAGAGTCCCCACCCGTAGGAAAACCAACGTGGCCTGGCCGCCAAGCACTCTGCTTCACCTGCGTAAAACCCTAATCGTCGCCTCTGTCAACTCCAGTTTGTATCGAAGATCCCCCCAAAAACCTACTAGTTCTCCCTTCTAGAGCATTATATTCAAGCACAATGATCGTAATTAGTATAGATTTGTTCATAGATTTTTTATTTAATTTCATTCTTGAAATCGTTTATATTGTTTCCTGTAGCTTAGATTTCATTTCAGTACTATGACGCTTATCTTGTAATTGTTTATATTATTTCTTGTAGCTTAGATTTCATTTTAGTATTATGATGTTTACATAGTCTTTCATTTTTAGCAACCAGTTGCATATAGACTAGATTGTAATTTCTTTTGATGTTGCATATAGACTAGATTGCAATTCCTTTTGATGCATTTCTAGTTCATTATTTGATTCAATATTAATAGAATAAATTGCTTCAATACTGTAGAATTTAATCTTAGTTAGTTTCAATTCTGCTAATTCATATTATGTTCTGAGTTTATTTAATTTCCAATTTCCTTTCAAATTGCAATAGGTAATGATGTTTTCAAGTCATGAATTGTATTTGAATTATCTTGTAGAATAAATGTAGTTGTCAAATAGGTTTAAATTCATGTATTTACATTCTAGTTATTACATGCATGAGTCAGCTGACCCGAGTTCATTTAGATTAATCATTTTTTCAAAGTTTTAGGTGTTTTTGTATACAGACTCTCATATAGACAGTTAGTTTGGTTCATTATACAAACTGTCATTTCAACCTATTGTTCAGTGTTTCATCTAGTCCTTGGCATATTTTACATATTTTAAGTCTATTTTCTTCAGTTCTTTAAGTAGGTTTTGATTAAAATAGTTAGACAATGATTATATTTCCTTTTAAAAGTCTGTGATTAAATTATTTAGAGTACTTATTAAATCTTTATTTCTTTTTACCATATGATTATGTCTTGTAATATTATCTTGAATTGATTTCATTTCTTTATATGTGATTTAGAGTTAGTTATATTAATAATTTGGTAGATATGTTGATAGGTTATAAATAGAAGTTGTTCTTTTTTGTTAGATGGCTTCTAAATAAGAATTAAGATCATCTTCATTAGGTTTTCTGTTTGTTTATAAGTTAGGCTCTCTCCTTTGCATTTCTATTTTGTCTTTTGTGAAGTGTCCATGATATAAAGAACCATGTTTACCATTACTTGCAACTGGACATTCCTTAGTCTACATATTTTCATAGAGGTAAAGTTAGACTTAATTCCCTTTGGTTTCTATACCTCATTTGAAATCCATTTTGACTCTCCTCCTACCCTTGTCCCAGTCACTATAAATGCTTGTCCCCAGAACAACCCAAGAGAGTGGAATTAGTCTGAGTTGCCATGTATATTCTTAGTTATATATCCTAGTTGATGTAATTTTGTAAATCCTCCTTTGTATAGTTAGCTTTCAAAGTTGTTTAAAGTAGTAGAATAGATCTTAAGGGATATTTTATTATTATAAGGTTATCTTGTTTTTATTTGCATTCCTACAATAAGTATGTATAAAGTAGAGTAGTATAACTGGATACTACACTAGTATTCTACCCTATCTTAACCTTCTTAACTGTTGAATTTTTAGGAGTCTGACTTTGTTTCTTATTTTGAAATACCTTTTAGTTTGTGTTTGTTAAAATATTGCCATGACATCTTAGGAATCCTTCTGCCTTCACATATATTTTGTAGAAACTCCAAGCTTACAAACCCTGGTCGATAATTAAATATTATGTAAACTATTCAAGACAATATTTTTCCCAACAAGAAGTATCAGATAAGGACGTCAATGATACCACAAGGAATGGTATGCATTTCTAACATCGTGTATGTGTTGATGTAGATGAAATACGAAGACCACAACTTGCTCGCACTAGAGGATGTTGCACGTGAACCATATGTGCCAATGGTAGCAGTCAAAGTTGGACCGATAGAGCGCATCCCGGAAGACTTGGTGTGCCGGCTAGATAGAGTCGGATTGCTCGGGTTGATCAACATGCCACACTTTGGGAAACCAACTGAAGTAAATGCATGCATGAAGCAGATTTTGGCATGCTTCCATGGAGGATTTATGTGGTTGGATACACCAGTTGAATTCACGGTAGGGTTGATTTCAGAAATAACAAGGCTTCCCAAGGACGGGCCAAATCCCTCGCAGTATTTTTGTGGAAAGGACAATGATAAGAAGCTGGCGGAGACATTGAAGAAGTGTTATGCTTTAGAGCATGACAGGAGGACGTACCACATTGATAGCATCAATGACCATGTAGTACGCATTGGTGCAAGGATTTTGGCTAGTAAAATGGTAAATAATAATTGCCCCATCCAATGTAATTCGAGGGTGGTTGCATGTGTTGAGTTATGTGCGCAAGGTGTACAGATGAACTGGTCACTCTTTCTCATGAACCTGTTGAAAGAGGATGCAGTGGTAGTGAACGCGGATGAAATACCATTCACATACAGTTGTCTCCTCATCTTGATCGCGTTAGTTTCCTAGACGGATCCAAATGACTACCAAGGCATGGATGTCAAAGCGATAGAGGTATTTAAGGGCACACGATATCAGAACCTATGGTGGGTAAAAGAAGCAAAAAAGATAACAGATTTCTCGATCCAATTTTAGATCTATTGGGAAGCATTGTAGGCGGTAGCAGTAAAAGTTCCAAGACTTTCAAAGGAATTCAAGGAAAAATATCAAATGATTGCACGGTTCACAATTGGACCACATGCTATTTGTTGTCCGTTGATTGCACACCAGCAGTAGAAAATTTTCGAAAGTTGTCTCCTCACTTAGGAAAGTGGGAGAGGTGTGACCTTGGTGGAAAGCACAGAGCTAGGTATTGTCACCTACTCCTAGCTCCTCCATTTAGGCTAACTCCTAATGAGGCCAAGGGGGGTAGTCCCTACAAAAGAGTTTCTATGGCTCTTAAGTTGTTATAGTGTTTTTAATGGTTATGGATGCAGATGGGTGTTGTTTAGGAGTTATTGTGATTAAATTTGTTTGTTTATTATGAAATTGAAACATAAGACAAAGCAATCCATGTTGCTATCACAAGAATTAAAAGATAGACAATAATTCAATACTTTGTAAAATAAGGATGCATTCACAGATAAAAATTAAATATGCCAAAGAAAAGTGATCTAGATATAACAATAACGCATAGATTAATAGACCAATGCCTTTATGGAGTCAAATCTCTGCAATTCCTTTAAGAAATAAATCCAAGTCTTAAATAAAGCTAGTGGATGTAACGTTGTGCAAGTGCTCTTGGTATATTTTAAGTGTTTTTTAAATGATCTTGCTTATGGTGGCAGCAAAAGGTTTTCAGTAGCTGGGAAAATGTTCCAAGTTAATCTATTGGAGACATGACGGCTTGCCCAGTATCACAGGTTGGTATCACGAATATTGACCAACTAGCTGAGAAGTTTAGACAGCGGGGAGTTTCGACACCTCTACTAAAAAAAACTTATGAAATTTTCTACAACGCCGGTGCATTGGTTATGGGTTTAAGTTTTATTATGTTTTTCTTATGCGAACTTAGCAAGTCCATTCACCATTCTAAGTACGAACCCAACCCGAAAGTCGGCAGAGCATACTAGGTGAAGGATAATCAATGAAGTTAATTAATTATGGGACTGTGGGTTGCAAAGTTTATTAAGTGAATTAATTAAAACTCTCCGACAAAGAGCACTCTTGACCTTGTCTAATGACAAAGGTTCAAGAGACTTAGCTAATCTAAATGCCTAACACAAGGAAAATGAAATTCTAACTATGCTCTCTGATAGAGAGTGCTCTTGACCTGGGTTACGGCAAGTTCAAGAGACTTAATTAATTGATTAAAGTTAAGAAAAAGGCTAAACTACCCAAGAGTCTCTTTCAGGTTTTTAGGCCCTAATCGGGAAATCATGGGGGTAAGTAAACAAAACAAATAAAATCAACTCTCTGATAGAGAGCCGCTCTTGATCCACAAAGTTAGATTCAAGAGATTTTGATCATTTTTAGGGTTTTGCAATATTATATCAAAAGATAAACAAAACTTTGCACTAGCTAAGTAAATAAATAAGGAAACCTTTTTATCTTTTCTATTTTATGCAAGATGAACCTTTTAGAAATAACTATCTAACCTCAATGAAAAACAAAACTCTAACAATTTGAAACTATTCTATCCTATTCTACTTTTAGCAAATTATTAAACAAATATGCAAGCATGAAAAAGGGACGATACAAGCTTCCCCCAAATGGGGGAAGAGGGGTGTGGGAGCCGTAATCCCACTTGCTCTTTATTAATTTGTTTACAATGCTTGAAGTTTGGAGTCCTTTTGTGGTCTTAAGAATGTCTTCAAGGCAACTTGGAGAATGGGGATGAAGAAAGGGGGAAAATGAATGTTTCTTGGAGCTTGTATCTTTGATTTTTTTGCCAACATTTCTGCTTAACCTATCATGAAAAGAGAAAAACCAGCGAGCTATTTTCCTGCAAAATGATGGATTAAACAATACAATACACTAAAAAAAATACACTTAGTACTTAAGCAAAGATAGGAATTTTTATGCTACTTCAAGTACTAACTAGATCTAAGTAAAAATGCAAAAATTTGACACTTCCTAGATCTAGAAATGAGAGCAAGTAAGATGCAAACGATTAGCTTTATAGATCAGATTTTTAGTTGCAAAAATAAAGTGGAAAAATTGAAAGATTTAATTTTAGGGTGAATCGAGAAGATAAAACCACTTGGATCTTGAATCTTTGAAACCACCCTGGTTCCCAAATAGCATGCAGCTGCTAGAAACGTATGCTTGGCTCCAAGAAAAGGAGATGCAACTTAGCTCAACCTTTTACTTGGTACGGTGAAGTGATCTGCAAACAAAGACTTATACACTTGCCAAAAAAGGGGATTAAATCATGTATTATTTACTAAATGAAATCACAAAAGCATGAAATATAACTGAATAAAACAATGCTCTTTAAGACTTCTATAAGTAAATGGAATAAATAGGTAACTTGAAAGGTATGACTACCTATTCTTATGTGCTTTTATAACCCTCTAAAGCATGTATTAATACCCACAAATTAGCAAAAGCAAAGAAATTGAAATAATATCACCTCATTAACCGGAACATATGCATCTAAGATCTACATCGCATAATATGCATCCAAGACCTACATCGCATGAGCCTCCAAAGCCTTTCTTTATTAAAATAGGTTGCATGAGAGCAACAAGCATTACAATATTTCACCAAAGGTTCTCTACATCAATCATCCACCCTGATAGAGCTGAAAGAGCCTCTATTTATACAATGAAAGAAGGTCTAAACCCTAATCACCACACCATGCAAGGAGGGTGCAAAACCTAATCATCCAGCCATGTATGATGAGCCAATTTACCTAAAGTAAACAAGTTGGGGGTGAGGGGAGGCCTCCACCTAGGAAAGGCGCCCCCACTCCAACTCTAATCATTCCAACCACCATCCAAACATGGCCTCCACAAGCAAAAACATGAGCTTCCAGTGCTCCAACATGAGGGATGAGAGATGCACACGTGAGGGTAAAGAGAGGTATGCATGAAGGCTTAGAGAGGATCAGAGGCTAGGTATGGAGGAGCCAACACCTAGCATTCATAAATACAAGTCCCAGTTCAACCTCAATCAAAACATCAAGCCAATGAGCAAGCTCCAACTCACCCAAGCGTGGTCATCACTGAAGGACGCAAATTGGCCAAGTGGATGAGGACTTAATGTTCATTGAATGCTGACTAAAGCTGAGTTCTGTTAACTCCAATCATCATTAATGCTCAATGCCATGTCATTCTGCATTTCATTTCGCTGAATTTGGATTAATTTGGAGAGATTTGGATTTTCTCCAAAATAATTATTTTTATTATTTAATCAATTTTTTCCCCAAAACTGACTTTTTTGAGAAAATATGAGTTATGTGGCTGAATGATGATCTGAAACTTGGATCTGGCTGGCTAGATGATCATGAATTATTTTTGGCTTAAGGTTAGATCCTTCAATGACTGAATTCAGGTTTTGGATGACTGACTTATTACAAATTGAATTTTTCCATTTAAATTATCAAAAAATTTAATTAAAAACTTAGGAAAAAATTAAAAATTAAAAATTTGACACGTCCGGTAAAAAAATTTCAGAATTTTTTCTAAGGGTCCTAGTGACTTAGGACATGACCACAGTCTATTCTAATAATGTCTAGTAGGTTTAGACATACTCAGTTGGGCTCTAATAACCCCCCAAGGCCCAGAATTCAAAATTGGGCATTCCAGCTTTGGAGGAAGCGGGAGAAAACCTCGTCAATTATACTCGGCTATAGGAAAAGCATAATTGTCAAGGGAAAAAAAATCCCTGGAATACCTTAGTTGAAATTATACCTCTTAGGAGACCGAACCACTCAAAACACCCTACTAGCACATTTTATTACAAACCTCGCAAGGCCATGGTCATAATTATTCAAAACAAAAACTGACTAGCCAAAACTGGCTAGGCACAAAGGCAGATCAACTGATACACTGGAAATAAACATTTATCATGTTTGTCAACTGGAAGCTCCTTAGGTAACCCAACTATGGTACAAATAAGTTGGTAACATCTGACTCCAACTGTGGGACGGGTACTCGCTTGATTTATTGATCATAGAGAGTGCCTGAGAATCCAAGAATCTCTGGTACCTGAGTGTAAATAGAAGTGTCTTAGTCCCATGTATATGATAAAAAAATAAGCCATAATGAAATACCAGAAAAATATATTTTGCTTTTTCAAATCAAAGTACATGAAATAAACTTTTTTTCTTTTTTAGCTTAAAATGAAATATGATACAAATGTTAATATACAAAAATAAGAAACTATATTCTACATGGATATGATTCATAAAATATGGTACAAAAATAAAGTACATAAAAATACAACAAGGATGGGTTTAGAAAAGCCCTGGGATGACCCCTTGGTCATCTTGGAGGTTGTTTCGATAAAACGGCTTCAATTGTTGGCCATTCATGGGCAAGTTTAATGTTTCTCCATCCATGGTGTTAAGTAAAAATGAATTTGTGCCAGCAGTGTCGCGGATGATAAATGGGCCTTTCCAAAGGCTATCAAACTTTCCATGCTTCCCAGGCTTCTCCCTTCTCTTATCCCATAAGAGAACAATATTCCCTATTTGGAAATATCTCGGCCTAACTGACTTATCAAAAGTTTCCTTCACACTTTCTTGATGTCTGAGTGACTGATCAAGGGCAACTCTTCTAGATTCATCCAACTCTATGATCTGATTGATCCTCTGCTCCATTTCTGATTGTTCTGTGCCATATTCACTTAACATTCTGAAGATCGGAATCTGCATGCTGACTGGAAGAGTGGCTGTGAGTCCATAAACTAACTCAAAAGGGGATTTCCCAGTTGAGTTCTTCTTGGTAATCCTATTTTCCCACACTGCATACTTAATCTTGCTATCCCATGATCTTTTATTATCACCCACAATTTTCTTAAGGATAGTCATTAGGTTCTTATTTGTGGACTCGGCCAGTCCATTGCCCTGTGGGTAATAATCAGATGAGTGGGATAGGATAATTCCATATTTAAAACAAACTTATCATTTACTTTTTTAGAATTGAAAGCTTTGGCATTATCGGTTGTTATCTTAAGGGGAGTTCTAAATCTGGTGATGATTCTTTCCTCGATGAAATCTATAACAACCTTCTCAGTGGAATTTTTAGTGGGTATGGCCTCTACCCACTTGGTGAAATAATCGGTTTCCTTAAGGATCGAATAAAAACCATTGCTAGAGTTATCCTTAAATTTGTCGATAAAATCAAGCCCCCATTGCTGAAAGGGGGCAAGGACCACAACAGCTGTAAGGGGAAGCGCAACCAACTTCTGATTCCCAGTGAACAACTGACACTCCTGGAAACACTTGACATGCTTGTGAGCATCTGCAAAAATGGTGGGCCAATAATATCGAGCTCTTAATATTTTGTGGGTAGTTGTATTTGCTGCATAATGGCCTCCACAAAATCTTGAGTTAAACTCTGCCAATATTTTCTTGGAATCTTGTGCATTGATGCACCTAAGTATGATACCATCTAGGTTCCTCCAACCTAGACCCTCTTGGGTAAGGCAATACCTAGCAGTCTTAAGTCTCAAAGCCCTACGCTTGTGACCTTTGAGGTGATTTGGGCAAGTGAGATGGAGAAGGAAGAAAATGACATCAGAATACCAATGATTATCAAGCTCTTAAAGGGCAGGAGTCATGGCTGGCTGAGGAGCATTATTTTCGGCAATCATTTCAATAGCTTCTTCATTCTTTTGGGTAAGCATTTTGGTAAGGCCTTGACCTTTGATTAACTTAGTAGGCTTTATTTCAAGTTCATACTCCTGGATCTTGGACACCCATGTGCCCCGTATTCCTAAGCAATCCTGTTGAGACAGGATGTCTTTCACTGCAGTGTGGGGAACATATCCAATAACTTTAGAATACCCAATATAGGTCTTGAAATGTTTTAAATATTTAACCAATGCATAAGCTTGCTTTTCCATTATGGTATACTTTAACTTGGAGTTCTGCAAGGCTCTCCTCATGAATGCTATAGGTTGCTCGAACCCTTCGAAGTTATTTTGGAGAAACACACTGACAATAGTATTTTCTAAAGCAAAGGAGTTCTGCAAGGATATACATAACATTAATTTCCTACTAATACATAACATTCATTTCCTACCACTACTCAACATTTCTTGAAATAGTGGTTCTGCTTCATAATTTCATGGTGTATGAAATACTTGTTCTAACATTCTCTCAATTGTCAAATACCTTGCTATATTCTAAGGAAGAATGCATAAAACTATATAATAACTACATGGGGCCATAAGGCCCATAGACTTACAACACCACTTAAATTTACTCATACTCACAGATTCTATCAATGCATCTGCAACATTTTACAAAGTGTCAGCTTTCTATAATATCTTATTTCCATCCTCTACCATGTCCCAACAAAATGGTACTAGATATCAATATGTTTTGTCTTTGCATGCAAGGCCAAGCTCTTCACTAGAAAAATGGAACTATTACTATCAAATGGAATTGTAATAAATATTTTACTCATCCCTGCATTTGAACAAAGTTTTGTAATCCAAATTTCTTTCTTGCATGGATGAGTAGTTGTCATATAATTTTCCTCTTTAGCATATGTTAGCACTCATAATCACACCCAAATTTCTGGAAGGTGAACCCTGAGGTAACAATAGAACCACTTTAAGAAAGGGAGTTGGCTTCTCCATTTCTAGAGAGGGATCTCTCATAGATATATAACAAGGCCATATATAGACATGAAATGAAATTTAGATATTGTTGTGGTTGAAATGGGGTAAGGGTACATTGGGCTATAGAGTCACAATTATCAAGAAACATAGAGCAGATTGCATGGGAAATGTATGCAAAAGCAAGATAATACTTCGGTTACTGTCAATATGTTTTTGGTTTTGTGATATGGAAGAAAAGATGACAGTCCATTAACAGAGAGCACCAACTAGATGAATTCTGCATTAACTTTGGTAGAAAAAAATTGTGAATATCTGAAACAATAGACAGAGCATAACCAAGTATGACTTCTAAAAACTATCACACAATTATCTCAGATATGAAAGAAAACATAAAGGAAAGATTAACAAGAAGGAAATGCACATAAAGAAGATAAATCACATACAAAGGCCAACATTTGGCTCTGTAACTTTTATTAAATACAGATCAAAATTACATAACACAAAAGTCTCACGAGTTTCAACCCTTTCTTCGTCTGTTGAGGGTATACTTATAATGTCTTAGACCCCCGAGACCAACCTCTAAACATGGCCAAAATTAGTTACAAATTGAGAAACAAACTTCCAACAAACTCTAATGCGGCACATTTTCCACAATTTACATAAATTTGAAAATATGAGGGTAACGTGCATGCTGGATTTAGAATAGTAATGCATCCTTAGGATTTTGGCTTGCTTGATCCTTCTACAGTTGTCTCTTTGATCCTCTTGTCTTCATTGACACACCATATATTTAGTTTTCCCATAATTGTCAATTATCTTCCATTGATCTACAGCTGGCAGATCCAGATTGATCATCTCTTTAGCCAATACCCCGAGCTCCATGTTTTTTGAATAAGAGAAATCTGGAAATTTGTACATGTAGCCTTGAAGTCAAACATTAACTCGAAATCTCCGCCCAATTTATCAATCATTGCTTTTCCAGACAAAAAATGCTGCTACATATCATCAAATTTCCTATGATCTAATATACAACTGAGTAATCTGTTAGTATACTCCTTTTGAGACCACATTCCTCCTTTCTATTCTCAAAAGAAAGGAAGTCCTCTTTTGAAAAAAGGATTAAACAATTCAATGAATCCCTTAATTTGATGATGCATAACATCAATGTTTGCTTGAAATGTTTCTAAATGATTATATTTATTCACCACTTTTCTCGCCCATGTGATAACCAAGATGCTATCCTGGAGATTTTCTTTCCTTACTTCCTCTTCTGTCAAACTGTTAAAAAACGGATTGCATTATTAGCTGTGTCTATGGGTTTTTTGTTTGAAACCTGCTTTACCATTAGGACATTTTGTCTAGTTGCTTGTGTAACAATCTCTTTGTCTAGAATAAAATCCAAGTATGGTTTGAGATTAGCTGTTTCTGTTATCTGTACATCCTAGATGAGATGCTTAGCTCCTTGTAAGGTTGCCTATTCTGTCACTTGTTTTTCCAATTTATTATTCTTTTCCACCATCTCTTTACACTTATCTTCCAATTTCTTTATTTCATGTTCTCCTTTTTTAGCTATGTCTTCCAAAATTTTATTTTGGTTCTTTAAACCAGTGATTTCTAAATTTTTAAGACTTACCTGAGACATAGCCTAGGAAAGAGAGTCTGCACCAGATTGTACAGAAGGTGAAATAACTTGCACTTGCTTCTCCTCGTTCTTTACTTTTAGTCCCTTTTCCAGTTCCACTTTTTTTTGTTTCAAAAGCCATTTTTTCTCAGCCCAAAGTCTTGCATCTTTCTCCCATTGTTTTTATTTTTCCTCCAAGTTCCAAAACCTTGCTTTACAATCAATCAATTCAATATTCAAATCTTCTTTTTCTTTTTTAAATTTCGTTAGCTCAGAAGTTTGTATAAGTTGAGTAGATGGGATATTCAACTTCTTTTTTAATAATTTAATTGCATTTTCCTTTTCCTTTAACAACTTCTGTGTGGAAGCTCCCTTATCAGCTTGATTTTCAGCCACCAATAATTCCACTTGAAGCTTCTTAATCTGCGTCTGGTGGGATTTATTCTCCACCTTCTCCTTTTTGAGTAAATCTTCAACTCTTTTCTTGCTTGATTGTAATTTTGACACCTGCAATGTTGCTTGTAACAAATCAGTATAAATAATATCACATGTTTCTCTGTGTAAATGTATCATATCATTAGTAGGAATCTTCTTCAAATTCATCCTCAATTCAGCCACTTTATTTCATGTAGTTACAACCAAATTCAATGTGTCTTTACCCTGATCCCTAACAATCACCGGGGATACATCTTGACTAGACAACTTTCTCACTTCATCATACAACTTCAATTTTTCATTAAAAGTTTTTTTACCCACATCTTTATATCTTTCTAGTGATTCAGTCTTGGACTTGTACTTATCTGTGGCTCCTTTAGGAATTTTATCGAAGGTATATTCCTAGACTTCCAAGGCTAAGCATTTGATCTTCATCTGCTTCTTTTTCCCTTTATGTTTTGTGGCTTGTACAAGTTGTTGTCCTACCTTTTCAATCTTTTTCTTCTTGGGTGTTTGAGCAGTATCTTCCTCATATATATCCATGGCTCTTGAGACATCTCTCTTATTCACTTTCTCAGAAAAACTAGCCAATGGAGTCATATGAGTAGCTGCAACAGCAATACTAGAAATATCTTGCTGAGGAGTGGAGCTCCTTGGTGCAGATGAAAGTGAATCTTCTTGCATATTCTCGCCATTATTAATATCCTTGGGGTAATCCGTCCAATTTGCTGCTTCAGACGGTCTTTCCACATCAGAATTCTCAAATGGTTTATTTTTATTTGCATGTCTCCTATTTTAAATTACATGGTGAGGGTCGTAATTAACTGCAGCTTCCACTGAAAATCCCATTTCTATCAGCATTCTTTCGACCATTGAAAGGGTTTATTTACTTTTAATAGTAAGAGGACCAACTATCCATGGATATTTAATTTCTGAAGTCTTCTTAAAGCTCAGGAAATGTTCATCTTCAACTATTAACATTTTCCTAATCAATTCCAATGCAAACACTCTCATTGTCAAAAATGTTGGTAGGACATAGGGTTGATGAGCAAACCCATATACCCTAATCACAATATTATGTTCAGAAAGGAACCAATCCCCTACTCTTCTTTCAAGTGACAATTGTAATGATTCTTTCATTTTCGATAGTACTCTAGGTCATTTTTCTTGAAATAAAACATGTATACTGGTGCCATAAGAAAATTCATAAACTTACAATAATCTCTACTCATTTCATCTATTATAACCATCTCTACGAGTTGCAAATTGTCTTCATTGAATGTTAAAAACATCCTCAGCAGAAAAGATTGAAATATGAAAGTTCTTGTCCTGTGGAAGTTTATTAACTGAGAATGGATGTTCTCAGCTAAAAAATTATCAAATTTAATACATGATGATTGCATGGTCTGACTCAATTGCTCAAACCCTACTTGACCAGTACTAAGGGTGAACATTAGACTCAACAAGGGTTATGTGATGTATTTATTCGTATCCAACCTCAAAAACTGACTTGCCAAGGTTATCAGGGATTGTGTTTCTTCATTAAATAGGTTTTAATCAATGGGAAACAGGTGATTTAGCAAATGAGTATTAGGTTTTGAGCAGGCTTTGAGGAAATCTTCTTTTTGTTCGACTGAGGATTCTCGAAAAAATTGGACTAGGTTTTCTTCTTTGTACTCTTCAGAAGTTTGGGAAAAATCGACATGGATTAATAGAGTATTTCAGATGACAATGGAATTTACTAGACACAAAATTTTAGACCTAGATGCATCCATTATTACCCCCTCAGAATAAGAGTAATTATCGGTGCACCACTCAACGAACTCTAGACAATTTGGGGTTTGCTCAACGAAAAAATAAAAGAAATACAAACTGAATACTCCATGATTATGAATTCCTTGATCTTTGAGGATTTTCAATTTGTTTTTGGCGGTTTCTACGTTATCATTTAGCAAGATAGTGTCGAAGATTTCAAAGTATTTGTCCTCAAGAAACTCTTCGACATTTTGACACTCGAGATTTTGAACCTATAAATATTCCATTTCATCCATGAAATACTAGGTCAACATAGAAATGAACGTACCTGGTCAGCTGACATATGTTTCCAAATTTTGTCAACGATGGTGCCTTTTGCACAGTTTGATTTCTCGTTTTCAAATGCTTTAGAAAAAAATAAATAGTTTGAATCCAGTTGCTTGTCCTGATATTATTTTATTCTCCATATTGATTGTGCATATTTTTCATTTAAATTCAATCTCGCCCGTAGATCCGGTATTCTTTAATCTCATCCCTTGATTTTTAATTGTTAGTTAACTATACTATCTTATTCTCGCTTATTTCACCTTTCTTTATTTTTCATGCAACTTTAAGTACCAGAATAAATCTCCTCCCTTGATCTGAAATTATCCCCAATTTGAACCGTCCATCTGGATTTGTCTTAAGCCTTGCTTTCCAATTCTATTACCTTAATTATCCACCTTACAACTTCTACGCCCAAATTCATTTATAGCTATAGATTCATCTTTAGCTTACATCTACACCCTTGATCACCTTCTACACTTACATTTTCCGCACTTACCCCAAAAATTTCCTTCCTCGCATTTTGGATAAGAAAAACCATTTTTAACCATAGATCTACATTTAACTTTCATCTGAACCGTGAATATATGTGGCTCATATTCAATTCTGCAAATCACAACTCTGACTTCTCTCAGTGCAACTCTAATTTGTGGGATTTATCTCATCCCTCGATCAAAACAGCCTATAATATCCATCGTCCAAGTGTAAAGGGCCTACCACATTTCCCAAATTTCAATTGTGAATTTCTCCACGCATGTTCAATCAACGGAATCATTCTCCACCATATATTTCTCCCCAACTTAATCTCCACCATAGAAACATGCACTCCCTTTAAACCATTCTGCATATTCGAAATGTGATTTTCTATGAGCACTTTAGATCAACAGAATTCACCTCTATCATTGAGATAAACCATGTTCGATCTTAGCCATTGAGACCTGCAGGTGTTTAACCAATTCCGCAAATACAAAAAGTACTTTTCATCGTGCAACTTAGATTGGCGGAATGGACTTCCACTGTCGATCTGATCTATTTGTTGATCACCACCATGGAAAAACAAGCCTCCTTACACTTCGCTGATTCAAGAACTATATTCCACCCTACATGTTGAAACAACGAAACAATTCATAACCGTAGATCTACATTACCATCCTTATCCAACAGACACTTGTATCTACAAGTTAATATTCTCCTGCTTATGCTGAAATTCCTAAACCCTTTCATTTAAAATCTTCATTTTCTGTCACTATACAACTTGGAGCAAATTTTCTTATTCTCATACATTTTCAAAGCTAAAAACTAGAATTATTTGATTATTATTTTATCTCATCTTAGAAATGACCTTTGATATACCTATAGAAACTTATTAATACCCTCCATGGTCATATGATATAAAAATTTATAGAACTTATTTCTCCTTACACTGTTTTGTACCTCTCCAACTACTTGGCACAAAAACAGTGCTAACAAGTGGCTCCAATTAGGGATGATATCATCCATGTGAGGTAGCAAAGAACCCCGTAGACTAGGTGTTGAATCCATTGGGAGGCTTCCCATATTTCAGACTTCAAAACTTTTTTTTTGTTTCTATAAAAAAAACAAAGAAACAAAGAAAAGGGAACATGGCTACCCCTCTAGATCTTAGGGCCTTCTCTTCGGGATTCAAATCCTTTGGCTCACCATTTGTACTGTTTGAAAATAAATAAATATATACAACTATGATACTGAAGTTTACCTCTTCGCTTCAGTTCAAATAATGCTTGAGAAATATTCCATTTTCTGGACCTCCTTTCAACTGAGATCCATCCTGATGCTGCAGAATGAAAGCAGTCTCTTCCATATATGCTGCAATGAGGTAAGGACCAACCCACATGTTATCAAATTTCCCATGCTTATCTTCCCTGGGGGCATCCCACTTCAGAACCAAATATTCAACCAATAATTTCTCCTCTTTGACCTTCCTATCAAAATTATTCTTCATTTGTTCCTAATGTATTTGTACTTTATCATAGGATTCGTCTCTTATCTCATTCAATTCTATGATTTGATTGATTCTTCTCTGCATATGATTTGGTTCATTCTATTGTTCCTGCAACATCCTCATGACTGGAACTCCCAAGGATGCTAGAAAAACTACTTCAACTCCATATACTAGCTGGAATGGTGACATTCCAATCGCCCTTTTTGTGTTGATTCTTTCATCCCCAAAAGCATATTTCATCTTTATATTCCAGGCTCTCTTGTTATATTCTAACATCTTCTTAATAATCCTTAACAGGATTTTATTCGAATATTCTGCTAGCCCATCCCCCTATGGATAATAGGTAGTAGAATGGTTGAGGATGATATGATACTTATGACAAAAATTAATCATCTTTTTAGACTTGAAAGATTTTGCATTGTCTGTCACAATCCTCTTGGGGAACCCAAACCTAGCCAAAATCTTTTATTCCAGAAAACCCATAATCACTGCATCAGTAGCTCTCCTGGTAGGTATTGCTTCAATCCACTTTGTCAAAATACATCTATGTTGTCCTGAAGAGTTTGGATTTATCTCCCCAATGAAGTCTAGTCCCCACTGCTAAGAAGGTGCTTCTACAAATATTGGATTTAGATGAAGTGAAACAAGTCTCTTCTTACCATAAAAAATATGGCATTGGTGGCACTTAGTGATCTCTTTATAAACATTAGAAAATAATGAAGGCCAGTAAAAACCAGCTCTCAAAATTTTGTTTGTTCTTACTTTCCAAGAATGGTTCCCCGCACAATCTCCCTTGTGAAACTCCTATATAGTTTGATGGGATTCATTCTCCAAAAGGAAATTTAATAAAACACCCCTAGGATCTTTCAAATATAGATATTCATTCAGAATACAAAACTTGGAAGATTTTAGCTTTACTGACCTTGCCCTTGTTTTGCTTAACCCTGCAAGAGCCTGTAAATTTTGTAGCACATACACAATGTCAAAATACCATGGAGATATGGAGAAATCAAGCATTACCTACACCTCTATGTCAAGTTGGTTTGAATGACTGGTGAAGAAATTTAGTTGCAAGGATTCATAGTTGGAATTTGTCATCATCTTTTCTAGTCCTTAACCTTTAATCAGTTTGGTGGGCTTGATCTCAATGTCATACTCTAGTAACATAGCAATCCATTTTGCTCTTTTTCCCTCCGGATCAAGCTATGGGAGGATGCCCTTCACCACACTACTAGGAACATAAGCAATGATGTGTGAATGAAGAACATAAACTCTGAAATCTTTTATAGATTTGACTAGAGCATACGCTTGTTTCTCCATTATGTCATATTTCAACTCCCCATCTCTTAACACTTTGCTAAAAAAGGATATAGGTTTTTCAACATTTTGATCATTTTTCTATAACAAAACTCCAGCAACACTGTGATCAAAAGCATAAGAAAATATTAAAAAATATTTGCTAAAATCTGGACTTACCAGAACAAGAGCTTCTGTGATAGCATGTTTTATATCCCTGAAATCTCTCCTTGCATCCACTGTCCATTTAATCTCATGGTATTTTTCAGCATGTTAGTGATATTCATTAGTATCTTAGCAAAACTGGGGATGAACCTTCTTAGAAAATTTACCTGTCCAATGAAGGATTACACTTCCTTTTTTCTCCTCAGTTCTTCCACCTTCAGGATTTCCTTGATCCTTTCCGGATCAATCTTTATACCATCTTTTGAAATGAGGTGTCCCAACAATTTTCCTTCCTCCAACGCAAAGTTTGATTTCCTAGGGTTAATGATATTCCATACTTCTTACATTTCAGGAAAACTTTCTCCAAATTCCTGATATGTTCCCTGTCATATCTGGAGTACGCAGTGATATCATCCATGTAGACAACTATGAATTTATCTTTTCCTCTACAAAGGAAATGTCCATGGCATGCTAGAAAGTGTCCCCTACATTCATTAGAAAAAAGGAATCTTGGAATACATAAAAGTACCCCATGGTGTAGTGAAGGAAGTCTTCTCTTGATCCTCAGGTAACACCTTTATCTAATTGTATCCTGAAAAACCATCCATGGTGGAAATCCTTTCAGGCCCCACAACTTTCTGCAAAATGTGTTCCATCTTGGGCAAAGGATAATTATCTTTCAAAGAGACTTTGTTAATATTTCTGAAATCTATACAGAGCCAGATTTCACCATTCTTCTTTCTAACAGGTGCCATATTCGCAACCCACTTGGAAAATCTCAGAGTTACAATGATCTTGGCATTGAACCATTTTCTAATCTGTTTCTCAATGATAGGCAGCAACATTGGATTAACTCTTCTCAATTTCTATCTAAAAGGTTTCTCACTAGGTTTTATAGGGATAGTATGTTGTATGATGGAGGTATCATACTCTTTAATATATTCATAGCTCTAGGAAAATACGTCAGTGTACCTTTTCATCAAATTGATATAATCTTCTTTTTCTATAACATGAAAGCTCTTTGACAATTTTATGATCTTTGGGTTCTCTTCGGTCCCTATATTTTTATCTTCGATGACATCATCAACAAGCTTCATCTTCAGATTCTTAGTGACATCGTTTTGTTCAAACAAATTCTCTAGAGGGATCAGACCTCTGGGGATATGATTACCCTTCAACTGATCTATATCCTCCCCCCAGGGAGTTTTTGTACTTCATTTTTTCAGCAATACTTTCTTCATTGTCTTCGGCATCTTGAAAGTTCTCAAGGTTGTCATTTTCATTATCTACCTGAGTATTTACAAACTCCCTAAATAACTCCAAAAATCTCTTAATATGCATATCATCTTCAAATGCATGCCAGTATTTTGAATTATCTAGTATGAAGGGTATGTTTACAACATCAACCTTATACTTCCGTTGGCCAGCAGTAGGGGTTTTGAATTTACCAGTAGCAACAACTAAGGATTCAACCGCTGTTTTTTCACATCTAGGAACTATTTTGATTGTATGTTCAGTAAAATAATCACCAAACATATCCCACACTTCATTTCTATAAGCCCTCATTCTGGGATGTCTGGTTTGATAGCTGTCATTTACCTGATTTATTACTAGCTCTGAGTCTCCTATGACTTGTGCCCTTTTGGCTCCCATATCTTTCAAATCATGCAGCCCTAACAATAAAGCTTCATACTCCACCACATTTTTAGTACATTCAAAACTTAACTTATAAGACAAACCTTTCAAATCTCTGATGGGAGAAATAATATACACACCTGCACCTGCACCAACCTTAGCCACTGATCCATCAAAATATATGGTCCATAGACCTTCTTCTTTCTATTTATTCTCTAAATCTTCTTGTTTCTTTGCATACTCTTCTTCCTCCTTAACTTCAATAGGTGCAGGAATTTCAAGATCATAGGGAGAAACATCATTAAAGAAAATGGAATATCCCAAGTCAGTATCAACAACATATATAGCATGATTATCTGGTTTGTCTTGGCTGCTAACTATATGTGGGGATATTTTCTCACTGTATAACCTTTTACTCCCTCCAGCCATAGGAATGGTAGCATAGGACATGTCCATTTACATGCTTCCTTTTAATTTAGAGGTCCAAGACCTTGACAGTAACAGACCAAATTTGGGATGAATGTCTGCTACGACAACATCCATTACCACAGTTTTAGAGGGATTTTTTATCAAAGTTACTACCATATATTTAATCAATCCACGACATTTTACCTTCTCTGGAATCAAAAGAGTGCAAATATTTATATGGTCTAGTAACTTCTAATCCCAAACGTTCTACCACTCCCTTTGGCATCAGATTATGGGAGGCACCAGAATCTAACATGGCATTGTGCACAACCATATAATGTACATTTAGACTTAGGTAAAAAGGGGGAACTTCATACTCATCTACGTTTTCCATTTTAGACCCAAAGACAATAGTAGGACCATCATCATTCACTTCTAAGATATCGGGTTGAAATTCTCCCTAATTCCTAACCATACCTATTATCTTGTCTATGTACTCTCTGTTTCTTAGAAACTCATTAAAAGGGATGGAGATTTTTACCTTTGAGAGATCTGTTTGCAGGTTGAAAGTTGAAACATTTTCTCCTCATCTATCAATGCTAGTTGTTTAACTTCTTTTGTCTTTTCTACTTTATTTATAGGCTCTTTATATACAATTTGTTCTTTTTGTTTCTCTTTTTTCTTGTCGGTATTTTGTTGACTGGTAGAAGGATGATTTGGATTGAGCCTTCTTTTATTGTCAGTAACATCTCTATTCCTCAATTGAATCTTTCGTTGGACAACATCCATAACATGTAGGTACCCCCTTTGGTACTGTTCAGATTCTACCTCAAAATCCTTATTATCATCCTCTTGAGCATACATGTTATGTTCTATTTCTGTGAGGTATATATCAGAATCCAAATCATTGAAATGATGGATTTGATCTTCAATAGGTTCAGACTCACCTTCACCATCAACATATTTTTCAGGGAAAGGTGGTTGTATTTGCTGGTCATTTGGATTTCTAGGATTCCTTATATCCCTCTGTCTGATTTGTGGGGGTTGAGGAGGATTGGGTTTGAGGCTCATTTTGTTCCCTGTTCAGTGTCATGTTATCTATAGTTATTTTATTCATCATTTTATCCATTGCCTTCAATATCATTTCAAATTTTATATCACTGGAAGAGGCAGCAACAGAAGTAGAAGGTACAATTTCTTCCCTTATTTTCCTTTTATCAGTTTCTATTTTATGCTTCATCTTTCCACAGGCCATCATGTTGGCTTCTACTTCTAATGCATATTTAAACATGTCAAGAAGACTGGATGATTTCCTCTCTCTCAATAATAAAGTAAAATCACTTTCAAAAGAATCAATATAGTGGATTTTTGCAGCGCCTACTAGAGGTTTAATGTCAACAGGGATGGAGTTATATACTCTCATGAAACTACTTGAAAATTCATGGACGGATTCAAAACCCCCTTTCTTGAGGTTTTTATATTGAGATAGTGCTTGTAATGGAATTTTATTATCATCCCACCTTTCTAAGAATGCAGTTTGGAATGCTTGGAATGTAAGAATGGATCTAGCAGGGAAGTCTCTAAACCATTTCTTTTCTTCCCCGGAGAGGCTTTGTGCAAACAGTCTCATCTTAACATATTCATAATCAACCTCTTCCAGATCAATGAAGTCATCAAACCTATCCACATGTTGTTTGGCTGTGAAATTACCCTCCCCATCATACAAGGTAATTATTTCCACATAATTCAGAGGGAGGTCATGTAATGCAGCAAAAAAATACAAAGGGGCAAATCTGGCTACCATTGGTCTAGGTGGATTTGGAACTACGGGAGGTGCTTGGAAGGATGGAGGGTTTCGAACAACCGGTTGGGTATAAGTCTGAAATTTATGAAAAGTAGGGTTTCTTGCACCATTTTTCTCAGAGTTTTGAAGGTTCTGCCAAAGAGAGTCAAGCAGATATGACTCTAACCTACTAGGATTCAATTCTGTGTTCTTCAAGTCAGATTCTGATTTATACTTTAAAAGTGACCTTTCAAAATTAGTTACCTACACAAAATCTTGAATGCTATGAAATTCTAGAGTAGATGAATTTCCAAATTGAGGAATATCTAGTTGGTATTTTACTTTATTTCTAAGAAATTTATCGGGGTTATCCACACCTTGTAATATTTCAGCATCAGGATTACCTCGTGTATGTGGCCGCTTGGAAGCTAGGATTCCTTCTGCAATTCACTCAGAACCAATGTGGAGTAACCAGGACAAATATACAACCTTATTCAACTGCAGGAGTCTTTGTTTTCCCACAACAACCCTTTCTTCTTAGAATCTTTGTCATTTCTCCTGAGGATGATTTGCACTTTTGCGTCCCCGGCAATGACGCCAATTTGTGAACACTCAGAATCACACCCAAGGTTGTGGAAGGTGAACCCCGAGGTAACAGCAGAACCACTTTAATAAAGGAATATGGCTTCTTTGTTTCTAGAGAGGGATCTCTCACAGATATATAACAAGTCTAGATATAGACATGAAATGAAATTTATATATTGTTGTGGTTGGAACGGGGTAAGGGTACATTAGGCTATGGAGTCACAATTATCAAGAAACACAAATTAGTTTGCATGGGAAATGTCTGCAAAAGAAAGATAATATTTTGGTTACGGTTAATATGTTTTCGGTTTGGTGATAAGGAATAAAAGATGACAGTCCATTGACACAGAGCACCAAGTAGATGAATTCTGCATTAACTTTGGTAGTAACAATTTGTGAATATCTGAAACGATAGACAGAGCATAACCAAGTATGAATTATGAAAACTATTACACACTTATCTCAGATATGAAAGAAAATATAATGGAAATAGTAACAAGAAGGACATGCACATAAACAAGAGAAATTACAGACTGTAATTGAGAAATATACATGAATTTCTGCATTCAAAGGCCAACATTTGGCTCTACAACTTTTATTAAATACATATCTCAAAATTACATAACATAAAAGTCTCATGGGTTTCAACCCTTTCTTCCTCTGTTGAGGGTATACTTAATGTATTAGACCCCCGAGACCAACCTCGAAACAGGGCCGAAATTAGTTACAAATTGAGAAACAAACTTCCAACAAACTCTAATGTGGCGCATTTTCCATGATTTACACAAAACATAAAATATGGGGGTAACACGCATGTTGTATTTAGAATAGTTATGCATCCTCGGGATTTTGGCTCGCTTGATCTTTATACAGTTGTCTCTTTGATCCTCTTGTCTTCATTGGCACACCCTGTATTTACTTTTCCCGTAATTTTCAATTATCTTCCATTGATCTACAATTGGAAGATCCAAATTGATCATATCCTTAGCCAATACCCTGAGCTCCATGTTTTTTGAATAAGAGAAATATGGAAATTTTGTACACGTATCCTTAAATCCGAACACCAACTTGAAATCTCCGGCCAATTTATCAATCACTGCTTTTTCAGATAAAGATTGTTGTTGCATATCATCAAATTGCCTGTGATCTAATATACAACTGATCAATATGTCATTAAAGTCCTTTTGAGACCACATTCCTCCTTTCTCTTCCCAAAAGAAAGGATTCCCTCTTTTGAACAAAGGATTAAACAATTCAATGAATCCCTTAATTTGATGATGCATAACATCATTTTTTGCTTGAACTGTTTTTAAATGATGATATTTATTCACCACTTTTATTTCCCACGTGATAACCAAGACCCTATCCTAGAGATTTGCTTTCCTTACTTCCTCTTCTATCAAACTGTTCAAAAAATACATTGCATTATTAGCCGTGTCTATGGGTTTTTGGTTTAAAACCTACTTTACTATCTGGACATTTTGTCTAGCTGCTTGTGTACCAATATCCTTGTCTAGAATCAAATCCAAGTATGGCCTGAGATTAGTTGCTTCTACTATCAGTACATCCCAGATGAGATGCTTAGCTCCGTATCCTGTCACCTGTTTTTTCCAATTTATTATTCTTTCCACCATCTCTTTACACTTATCTTCCAATTTATTTCTTTCCTTTTCTCTTTCTTCAGCTATGTCTTCCAAAATTTTATTCTGGTTCTTTAAACCAATGATTTCTAAATCTCTAAGACTTACCTAAGACATAGCCTGGGAAAGGGAGTCTGCACCAGATTGTACAGAAGGTGAAATAACTTGCACTTGCTGCTCCTCATTCTTTTCTTTTAGTCCCTTTTCTGGTTCAACTTGTTTTGTTTCAAAATACTTTCTTTCTTAGCCCAAAGTCCTACATCTTTATCCCATTGTTTTTATTTTTCCTCCAACTTCAACAACATTGCTTTACAATCAATCAATTCATTATTCAAAGCTTCTTTTTCTTTTTTAAATTCTGTCAGCTCAGAAGTTTGTATAAGAAGAGTAGATGGGATATTCAGCTTCTTTTTTAACAACTGAACTGCATTTTCCTTTTCCATTAACAACTTCTATGTGGAATCTCCCTTATCAACTTGACTATCAGCCACCAATAATTCCACTTGAAGCTTCTTAATATGCGTCTAGTGGGATTTATTCTCCACCTTCTCCTCTCTGAGTAAATCTTCAACTATTTTCTTACTTGATTGTAATTTTGACACATGCAATGTTGCTTGTAACAAATCAGTATAAATGATATCGCCTATTTCTCTGTGTAAATGTATCATATCAATAGTACGAATCTTCTTCAAATGCATCCTCAATTCAACCAATTTATTTCCTGTAGTTACAACCAAATTCAATGTGTCTTTAGCCTGATCCCTTACAGTCACTAGGGATACACCTTGAACATACAACTTTCTCACTTCATCATACAGCTTCAATTTTTCATTAAAAGTTTTTTCACAAACATCTTTATATCTGTCTAGCAATTCAGTCTTGGACTTGTACTTATCTATGGCTCCTTCAGGAATTTTATCATAGGTATATTCCTGGACTTCAAAGGATGCTCCTTTGATATGCATCTGCTTCTTTCTCCCTTTGAAATACACACAGAAACTTATTAATATCCCCCATGGTCATATGATATAAAAATTGACAGACCGTATTTCTCCTTACATTGTTTTGTACCTCTCCAACTACTTAGCACAAAAACAGTGCTAACAATAGACAAAATGACCACCTCATATTTGTTTTCATGCAACTTACTATTCCATAAAACAATTGAAATATATATTTGTTGGTGGATCTTCTTCTATATACATCCCCTACCTAATAAAATCCACATAACCTTCTATATATATTAAGTGGTGGTCCTCTAAAACATTGCTATGGCAACAAATTAAATATTCAAAAGTAGCTTGCAAATACTTAAGCTTTTCATTGCAATGCAATGAACTCATGTCCATGATTAGCCATGTATAGACTTAAGAATCCCACTACTTGGCAAATTTTTATTATAATATAGACCATGGAATACATGAAACTACCAACTACACTAGCATAGGGAACATAAACCATATCGTCCATCTATGTGAGTGTTGTAAGACACTACTCAACTAAAATATTAGTTTGCACATAAATCATAACACTTAATGGTCAACAATTTGCGATGTGAATACATTGCAACAAGATGTTCATATACTTACTATTGGCTAACCAAAGCTTTATGTTCTCTCTATCTCTCTTGATCTCCATTTCTACGATATATTTTACAACCCCAAAGTCCTTCATATCAAATTGTGTTGAAAGACGAGACTTTAAACCATGAATCATATTCTTATTACCAAAAAATAACATAGCATATACATACAAAGTGATAACAAGGAAATTCCCACGATCCTATGTATAATACATATAGTGCTATGATTTGGATCTTAGAAATCTAAATCCCATCACAAAGGAACCAAACCTTTGGTACCACAATCTTGAAGATTGTTTGAGACTATATAATGAGTTTTTTATTTGAAAACCAATGACACTTTACCTTTCTCAATGTAGATATTTGGTTGTGTCATATACATCTCCTCCTTGAAATTACAATGTAGGGATGTTGTTTTCACATCCATATATTTTATTTATAAATCAAAAGTTGTTACGTAGATAAGAGAACCATGCTAGATGATAACTTAGAAACTAGGTAAAAAACATTGCCAAAGTTTATCCTTTCAACCTGGGAATATATTTTCGCAACCAACCTAATGTGTCATTCTTTTGAAGTGCATCTATCTCCTTACCCATGTCCAATCTCGAAGATTCCTAATCTTCAATCTCCGTTACCTATTTCACAATTCTTATTCTAGGCTTACCAATGATAACAAATAAAGAAAATACACATTTGAAACATTGTAGAGTATAATTATACATGTCCTATATGATTCTTTGTCAAGTGGACATCCTTAAAGTTTAAGATAACAGTATATTTCTCCTCCTCCATGTGTCCACCATGAACTTCTTGTTCATTTTCTAGTTCATAACTTTTCAATATTGGGTGATAGTTGAACAACTAGCTTCTTCTCATCCTCTTCAGGCTATACCATTGTGAGAGAAGAATTAACTTATTTGAAAATAGTATTCATGCAAAACAAAACATTCCTACACATAGGATCCCAAAAGTTGTACCTTTTCACACCAGTGCCATAGTCAATGAATATACATTTTACTACTTTGTTATCTATCATCAACTATTTCACTTAAGACACATAAGAATATGCCTCACAACAAAAAATATGAAGATGTTGAAGTGAGATTTTCTTTCCCACCCAAACTTCAATAGGGTTCTTATCCATAATCACTAATGTGGGAGACTTGTTAATCATGTAACCTTTAGTAGTAACTAATCCTACCTTCCTCTCTAAGTTGACTGCAATAAGAATACTCTGTTCTCTCTATGAACACCATGTTCATCCATTCTGCAACTCCATTCTATTGAATGGTATATGGATTTTTTTTATATCTTTCAATTTCATTCTCTTTACATAACATATCAAACTTTGCATAAAAAACTCATTGTCATTATTATTCCTCAACACCTTAATCTTCCTATTAATCTAATTCTCCAAGAAAAAATTGAACTCCTAAAACCAACTAAAGGCCTCAAATTTAGTTCTGAGAAAATATAACCATGTCCTTTTAGAATAATCATTAACAAATGTTACATTATACAAAGCCTTAGAAATGAACGGACATTGACTTGGCCAAATATATTATAATGAATTAAGTCCAATAACTAAGAAGATTTGGGAGAAGTAGAATAAAATAGAACACACTTCCATATTCTCTATATGCAATGCTGACAAAAATAAAATTGAATAGCACAATCATTCAATCCATCAACAAGTTTTTTTTCTTTTCCAAGGCACATAGGCCCTTCTCACCTATATGGACCAATCTTTGGTGCCATAGCATTGTCTTCTTTATAGGTGACTTGCTTTTTGAAGCGAGGGCTCATTTAGGTATCAAGAAAACATGACCATCCTAATGAGTTACATGTTTTAATTGTGAAGGTGTAAAGTCTATATGTATCTTCATTACAAATATTGAACAACAATTACACTTAATGTTGCATGGATCATATTGGAATAAAGTGTTCACATGTACACCCTTAGTGAGCATAATAGCTTCTTGAACCATCTTACATCATTTTTAAGAGGAAACATCTTGCACACACACATCATTAGTTTTCTTACAAACAGTAGGACCTATGCCAAAGCCAAAATGTACAAAACTCCATTGATTTCCTCCACTTTGCCATCAAAGAATTTGATAAAACCCTAAAGGTATACATCCCACCATCACATTTCTCATACACTTAACAAATTCAAATGAAAAGAAGCTCCAAAGTATATCAACCATGCACTTTGACCTACATGGATTACCAAATATTCAACAAAGACATTTCCACTATCGTCTTGAGAAGTTTTTTCAAACTTATCATAACTACATTCAAACTTATCATAACTACAAGGTATATGAGATACTTTTCCTCACAAATGAGTTATGATGGTAATATCTAACATACCAAAATGTGAGATTAATAACAACGGGAACATGGCATTCCAATTTATTGTTTATGTCTATACCAACATGAGTTTGAGTGGCAAAGCAACATTCAGATTATCAGATCTAAATGATACATGCTTCAGATCCAACAGTACATATTAGACCATGATCGAGAGCATTTAATGCTCTAATGTTCGATGCTTAATAATCACCAATTTTTCTAGACTTTAGAAGTCAAACGTCTCCGTTGCTTTTATACTTAAACAAATAAAAAAGCAAACATGTGTGTATATATATGTGAAGGATTATTTTGGAATATTGACATGAGTAAATGTTTCATAACAAAGTGACCATCTATATTTTTTTTTATTAAAAAACATTAGAATTAAAGTTGTGTTTGTAAGTAACAAAGTTGATGACAAATCTAAAAATGTTCAATGTCACAAAAACTTATATTTATCAAAAATTATAATTATATAGACATCATAAAAAACTGAATTTATCTACTTATTAATTTACTAAATTTATCTGCTTATTAATTTTCCAAAGATGCATAGAAAGCACATTATTTTGAATTTTTCACACAACTCTGACGAACATTTTGCTGTCTTCTTTAATCACCGTCTTTAATGTTGTTCTTTTCAACGGCGCATAATTGCATGCACATGAGCGCCCGTTTGGCGTAAAGAATTGAACATTGACTTTAACGTGATGGGATGGGGTGGGACACCAACTCTGCAGCATAATGAAAATAATAACGATTCGATGAGGTTCCTACTAAGGCTTAGTGGGCCCATGTAAAGCAAAGGAAATAACAACCATTAATTTGTATCAAAGTTTGATTGGCTCTCGGTTGATGTGATTTATTGGACAGTCTCCATCACATGATGAGACAGTTTTCTGATGGGATATTTTTTTTGGTTATATGTGCCTTTCCTCCTGATTGGGAACTCCGGATGGGTAGTCATGCAAATGCCCTTTGATTCTCCATGAATAACAAGGACAAGTTTTTTTTACTTGGAAAAACGACCATTACTTTGTCCCCTCTCATCACCTCTCCACGTTTTGTGACCCATCTTACTTTTTGCAATATGCTATTGCTTCTCATGCTCTTCATCGTATGGGTTTTTACATTCCTTAATTAGTTTTGCTGTAAATTACCTTTAGGCCTTGGGTTGCTTTTGGGATAGTGGTGTGTTAGATAGTAATCAAAATATTATATGTTTTTTATTTTATTTTTTTAGTTTGTTTTGATTGGAAATATTATAATTATGGTAAAAATTGTATAAATTGATTTAAAAAAAAAACTATCATAAAATTTAACATAAAAAACTATTCTATATGTCAAGTAAAGATATAAGCCGAGTTTTATGTAAATTTAAATTAAACTAATATGACTACAATGTCATTGTGTTGAAATTACAACTATGAGTTGTGTAACAATGTGAGAGGTTGTGTTAAATATAGAAATTATCCATAGGTACTAGGGTTGTATCTAATTGTGTGATTAAGTATTAAAAAAATATTTTGAATTATATTATTTATCTAATTTATGTTGTGTATTGTTTAAGGTCGGGAGAGTTTCAAGTTATGTGTACGTATATAAAGGATTTAAAAATTAAGTTAATTAAGCATATAAAATATTCAAAAAGTAAGTTAATTATTATATTTTTTAATTGATTTTTAAAATTTTGTTAATTATTATATTTTTTAATTGAAAATTTTCTTTAAAAAATTTAGTTAAAAGCTATAGATTTATGTGATTGATGAGAACTTTGAGTATGATACTTTATCTTTAGGAGTTTAACTTATTTTAAGACTTGTCTAAATTATTGAAATTTTGGAAAATTTAATAGATGATGGTCTTTTAAAAAAAATAAACTCGCCAAAAAGTCAAGTTTTCTGTTTTTTAAGTTACTCCAAATCAAAATGCATAGCCTATGATGAAGTCTTCAGCAAAGAGGTTTTAAGAAGCGCTTGGATTGGTGTTGATCACCATGGTTTCACTAAATTCTATGATTATTAGTGGTGGTAGATATGGAAAGATGTTTTACTTGGTGTATCTAAGTTACACAAAGTATGGCTTACTTGGTGTGTTTGAATTAAATGATGGATGACTTTCTTGCTATGTCCAAGATACAAAGCAAATAAGCCTAGTTATGGTGTGCCCATGCTACAAGATTTGGTCTTTATACTAAAAAGGGGATTTCAACTTAACTTGGACATGGGAATACAAATCCCATTTCTTTGGCACATAACTTGAACTAGCTTTGACTTCGTTGAGCATGAGGGCCACTAATCCACGCTCAACTGGCATAATTGAGTTGAGTAACAAGAGTGAGCATGCATTCAATGTATTAATTGGTGGTTGGTTCTTGTTATGATTTGACATGGCATAGTGGAGTTTGCATGTAAGGGAATATGGTTGTAAGACCTATTTAGGTATGTATACCCTTGATTTGGTTATGTCACATTAGACTCGTGGTTTGGATTTTAACAACTATGAGCAATGGAGGTTAAATATATAACTATTTAGTTGAGTTATTAGTCAAATTGGAATCCCTAATTCTATGTGTATATCACATGAAAACTAGTGAGATATGATCAACTATCATGGATGTTTGATTACTAGTAGTGATGTCCACGTTGAGTTTTTGTGAAGGGGAAGGTTTTTCCTTGTATATGGATTCAATAACACTTGTGTGGCAAGTGGGCCATTTGATGGTTGTGGAGTACACTACAAGGAAAACACCTTCTTATAGAGTTTTTTTAAGGCTTTTATTGGTCCAAGATTTAGCAAAATTATAAAAAAAAAACTCCACTAAAACCCCCATCATTGGTAAATGATAGCAAATCAATTTTAGGCATCCATGATTTTCTTAAAGTGTAGAAGCAATGGTGAATCTTACTAATTCTTAAATTTCCAACCATAAAATTTTGGGCGATTTTTTTGTATAAATATTCAAATTTCTGAGGATATTTATATAGTTTCTAGACAATTTTCGCAATTTTTAGAGTTAAAAAATATCATCCTGTGGAATTTGGGAGAATCAAATTAGAAAAAAATAGAAGTTTGCAAACCTTTCTTTTGGAAAAAAGATCGAAAATTATCCCATGGGATAAATTTTTCCCCTAAAATTTTTGCTTGAAAAATAGTTTGGAGAATGTTTTAACAGAGGTTCATTATAACTTGAAAAACCTAAGCAACTATAAGTTATAGAATATGTTTTTTTACCTATGCCCATTAGTCATATGAATGCACCAATGCTTTGTAAATATAAGTGCAGTGGTGCATAACTTTCAAAGAATCTACATTACCACATTATAAACATATAAGAACCGGTGCATTCAATTTTAATTGTATGCACCGATGCTTTTAATTTATATAAATCCTTCAGGTGTATTTTGTGTTATAAAACACTTTTGCATAAAGTTCACACATATAGACTAGTGCTTATATACTCTCCACACAATTTTGTCCTATAAATTTTATAGTGATGATAATGGCCACTGGATTTCCATTTTTTGTATACTTTGGTGCACTTTATACACATAATCACACTAACTAGTGAAAATCATATATATAAAAAAACAATGTGATTATCACTTAAGCACCTTGATAATGATGCATTGATAACAAAGAGAAGCACCCATGTAGTTTTTCAAATTTGGTCTTTTTGATGAAAAGGGGGTTTTAATTTAACTTGGACATGGAAATACAAATCCCCTTGATTTGGCACATAACTTGAGCTGGCCATTTGTATTTGATGAGAATGAGGGCCACTAATCCACATCCCATTGACATATATGATTTGAATCATAAGAGTGAGCATTCACTAAATTAATTGGTGGTCAATTCTCGTTATCATTTTTGGTGTACTGGAGCTTACATGTGAGAAAATATAGTTGTAAGACTTATTTAGGTATGTATGCCCTTTACTTTTTATGTCATAGACTCATATTAGATCGATGCTCTATAATTAAACAAAGGCTGCATAATCAAGGTCAAATCTATGGCTATTTAGTTGAGTTAATAGTTAAAGTGGAAGCCTTAATTCTATGTATGAAGGATTTTCTTGGTTTTCTTGATGATGGTTTGAGAGTCCACTAGAAATGTTGGGGACCTCCATAAAAGTTTACATAGTTCAAATTTAGAAGCTTAAACACTATAGTGAGATATGATCAACAATCTCGGAGGCTTGATTTCAATTGATGATGTTCATGTTGAGTTTTCATGAAGGGGAAGGTTGTTCCTTGTATAGGGTGTCATTAACATTTGTGTCTCGAGTGGGTCATATTTTCTCTTTAGACACAACAATGGAAATACCTTCTAGTGGAGCCTTTTGCCAAGGATTTTAGTGTTACAATATTTGGAAAAATTTCAAAAAAATGGCCACTTAAACCTTGACCATTGGTAATAGATGGCTTGGAAAAAGTTGTAACATAGGTACATTAAAACTGAAAAACGCTTGGGACAATGGAGGTTATAGTAGAGGCTTTCTATCAATGTTCATTACTCATATGAATCCATTGTTGCTTCATAAACATAATCACATTGGTGCATAACAATAAAATAGTATGCACGAGTGCATTACAAACATATAAGAACAGGCGCATTATAAACATATATGCATGGGTGTATACCATTTAAATAGTATGCACCAATATTTTTTTTAATTTTTAGTTAATCCTAGACACATTAAATAATTTTTATAAAAATATTTTAATCTTAATTTTAATTATTGTGTTTTGATATAATGATTGCCTTAATGTGTTATACCATCATTTTACACATATGTTCATTGTAAAATTTAGTCATCCATATATTTAATCAACAACATAAAATTTTACAATATTAGACAATGCAGTAGAAATAGAAACTCATTTTATTATATTAGAAAAAAAACTTTAATCATAAAAAATCAAACAACATAAAGGTCCACAATAATCAAAATTATGTAATTGTTACACTTATTATTAATCTGTGGTCATCCAATTGGGATTGGTGTCCCCTAGGTTGTACCCCTCACAAAACCTCTCTCTAGATATCACAGTTGAGAGGAATAGGATGGGAGGAATCACAAGGTTGGGGAATAATGTGTGAGATGCAACTTCCCACCCCATTTTAGTCCATTAAGATAGTCTTTGGGCCAAGGGAGGGTACCCTTGATATCTCTAAGGTAGATATCCTAGTCTGTCACCCTACGATGATCTTTCTATTCTATGAAGCTTAGTTGAATGTATTTTCAATGGGTGTCTAGGTTGCACAAAATTAGCCTCTTTTGTTTATTAAAGAAAAGGTAAAATGATTGTTGTGGTCTTTTTGGGGGGGGGGATAATCAAGAATCCAAATAATAAGGGGATTCAAAAAAATCAGCAATAGAAATAAGCACCATGGATAACATAATCTAGTTTTGCAATGAGAAATAAATGAAGGAAAATGAACAAATATGACCCTAAGACAAGGGAACACTCTAACCTCTCTTCACACACATTTATTAGACAACAAACCAAATAGACAATATGCATGTTGTGACATACCCCCAGTGCATTATTGAATATCAACCCAGTGAGCATGTATGAAACATGCTACCAGGTTGTAACACATTCCCAATGCATAACCTTTCCCACAATAATTTTTTCAAACAACTAAAGAAGACATATTTCAATCTCCAAACAACATAAGCTTGATTATAAAATCATTGATTTACCATAACCAACGATTAAACAACTTTAAACTTCAAATAACATGCCCAACCAACCAATTAAAGGCTTAAAATAAAGTCTCGACGGTTAAACATGTTTTTTCGACTCCAACAAAGCGATTTGACTCATATGAAGCGATTCTGACCATTCCAACTTCGAAAGTCAGAACTTAGAAGTTGGTGCACACAAAAATAAAAACAACATTGCTAGACCTGACTTATGATTCTCGATGTCGACACACTGGAAGTTGGAAGAAGACACTAATACTCCAACTTCACAAATAACACCTTCAACTTCTGATTTTCGACATCAGCACATTGGAATTCATAAGTTAGAATCAACATGAAGGATCAACACAAAAACAATTTGACTTGTCGATTCCAACGTCGAAACAGTTAGCAGTCAGAGGTCGACACTCCAACATTTTAACAGATAATTAAATCAAATAATAAGGAAATATAACTTAGTCACTTCTAAAATTGACAAAGTCACAAAAGGTGGGTTTCCCTGTTGGATTTCCTACTCTGAAATCCTAACCAATGATATGTGTCAATATTTCCAGTTGACACCAAAACAAATCATTTATTGAAATTCAAATAACATTTCACGAGGAAAAATTATCTAAGACAATAAGGCATCAAGTTGGAAACTTCCCTTTGCAGGCTTCCAACAACTCCTAAACATTATCAAGACTTCCCAATTCACTTAACAAATAAAATCAAGGAATTATAAAAGGACATCCCTCTGGTTGGAACATTTATATGGATTTCTTCCATGAGATTTAACTCATACCTTAATCCACCAAGCCATTCACTGGGATTCAATTCCATCACTCCATCAAGAACCCAAAATCAACAACTTGCAACTATAAATGGTGTCAGAATAGAATCTTAACCACACAAGTTATTCAACTACGGGATGACTAAGGATTTATCCTTTATCCAATAGTACCATATATGATAAACTTCAAGCATACAACTTGGAAACAATCTTTCATAACCTTAAAAATGGAATTTATGAATAAGAATTCAACTCAACTTTTGGAACTCATTGGATTATATTCCAATGTCCATTCTAGGGAAAATTTCAAACTATTAATGTTATCATTCATTTACAGGCTTCATAGGATAATTAAGGATGAATTCCCTTAATCCATGGTACCAATGATGGAGGCAACTGCATGCAAACAACAACTTAACACATTTCATTCATAACCATATAGGCTTGTATATCTTCAAGTACTAGAAATAGATTCAAATAGTTATTTTTTTATACATAAATGATTTACAGATCGTAGACTCTATTGGATATCCAACCTCCATAAAATCATGGCTTATTCATTCACTAAACACATGAAAGAACACATTAATCCCTAAAACCTATTGGCACAACAATTGATGCCATTTGAGGTACAATGTAACTCCATTTATATGCATCCACAACTTGCAAATTAAACAAGTATTTAACAACTTTACATACCATGAATATCATTCATTTAACACATTATACATTGAATATAAATGATTGTGTTCATCCATATTAATTCATCATTATGTTCATTTATTTATTTGTTTACAATGGCTGGAAACTAGCTTCATCGCTGCCATGCTTCATCCAATTGTAGGTCTCTACTTGAGCTATATTATTTCTTCTCTCAAAGACCACCCATGATATGGAACTCATGCATTAACCATAGGCTCTCACCAGTCTAATGTTTCTCTCAGGATTTTCTCACTTGGAAAACATGATTCTTTGGTTTTTCACCAAATCCATGCCAATTGTGCAATCCTTCCCCTTAGATTCATTCTAACTAGAACAACAGTGATAACCATCATTGCACATGTGCTTAGAAATATACCAAGAGAATTTCTCACACCTTTTCCATTTCGCTGATGCAACCAAAGGAAAAACCAGGGGAAATGTTTTACAACAACAAAAGACTATCAACTAGGCTTGGGATTTCAATTTCTCTCAGCCAATCTAACTGCTGAAATTTGTGGACAATTGGACACTTCACTTTGGAACTAGATTATTCCCTATCCTTGAACGATTCCAATCACCACAAATTCATCACTCTGTCAAAAGTTATTGGAACACTACAACAAACTCATGTCGCACTACATTTTCTCTTTCTTTCTCAACGCTTATCTTTGTTGCGCTCGGTTCCTTCTCTGCTTTTTTATTCGTATAATCTATACTTAGCTGTAAATTCCCTAATGAATTTCTTCCTCCATAATATTCAGGCTCTGTTTGCTACACATTTTTCTCTTTCTTCCTCCTAGAATCCCTATGCACTAACTTTTCTTGTCCACTCTGGTCAAAACTCCACCAACTTGCATGCTCATGTCAAATATTTGTGACACTTGTCCAAGATTAATTTACTCATGACTATTCTCTCTTTTAATCCCTCATTAAATCAGAAACAGGTTTACAAAATAATTTGGAAAAGGATGGGTTTTCCTAAAGTTATAAATTCATAAGCTGGGGTTAAATAGGGTCATACTTAACTCTTAGGCTATATGCCACCACCCCTTACTGGCCTAGGTGAATACATGAGTTCCCGTTTATTTACCATGTTTCCACCACTGAATCTAGTTTGATTTTTATAGTAACAAGGGAATACATCATGAGGTATTCCTTACAGGAACTCATTTTCTTTTATGAAAATTAAATTACAAAATAATGGGGTTTCAAATTGGGGGTGTTACATTCCCCTCCCCCTTAAATTATACACCGTCTTCGGTGTTTACATTGTCCAAATTTTTCAAAATGGACCTTTCCAAATTGTATACATATTTAAGTCTTCAAATAGATGGGGATATGCTTCCCTCATCTCATATTCCAACTCCTAGGTCATTTCTTCAGGACTGTAATGGGTCCACTGGACCTTTACTTGTTCTAGAGCGTCTTGGTCCTTTTCCCATTATGAAGATGGGTTGCACCTAAATATCTATTCAGGACTTCAAATGGTCCACACAATATAGATGCCAACTTCTTGCAGCTGCCCAACCTTAATTAACACTTCTTTCCTTTCACTTTCAAAAATACCGTGTCCCCAATATCAAACTCTCAGTGCACTCTTCCCTTGTCTCCATAATTATTTCTCATGTACTGAGCTACCTTCAAATTCTGTTTTATTTTACCTACGTGCTACTCCATTTCTTGAAGAAATTTAGTTCCCATGTTCAACCTATCCATAGGCTTATCCCAGCTCACCAGAACATTGTAGTATATGCCATAAAGTGCTTCTAAAGGGATCATCTTTGGTGATGCCCGATAACCATTATTATAAGCAAACTCAATAAGCTATAAATAATCTTCCCATTTGTCGGGTTTATCCACAAAGTACATTGTAAGCATGTATTCAATAATTTGATTCACCCACTCAATATGTCCATCTAGGTATGGCTGATATGATGTACTAAGATATAATTCAGTACCAAATTCCTTCAATAAACCTTTCCAAAAGTTTGAAGTGAACTTTGGAACATGATCAGAAACTATTTCCTTAGGTATTCCATGTAACCTAGCAATTTCTTTCATATAACCCTTTGCAATCATGGTTGTTTTAAAAGTTGATTGAACAGGTACAAAGTGGGTTGAATTTGTTGGTTTATCAACCACCACCATGATGGAATTATGTTGTTTTTGAATTCTTGGAAACTTGGTAATAAAATATATGGATACTACTTCTCACTTCCATTCCGTAATAGGAAATGGATGGAGTAGACTAGGAATATGCTTACGCTCTACTTTAACTCTCGGACATTCCAAACCACAAGAAATATACATAGCCACTTAATTTTTCATACTTGGTCAATAAAATTCTTTCTTAACAGCTGTTAAGGTCTTCTAATACACTGAATGTCCTACATATGGTACATTGCACATCTCTTGCATCATTATCTTCTTAATTTCATTTTCAGCTAGCACATAAACTCTTCCATCTTCATTCATTGGGTAATTATACAAATTTATAGGTATGCTACCTCATTGTAAGGTTGTTTCAACCTACTAATAATGATTATCTAACCTTACAGTACCTCATGCAATTTGACTATTAGGTCTGATTTTCACTTACTAATGGTTGAAATTTGCATCAGTTGACCTCTTATGCTAATGCATCTGCTACTCTATTCTTTCAGTTGTATATGTACTTGATTTCAAAATTGAACTCACTTAAGAATCCATTCCATATAGCATGTATAGCCTTTAAATGAGGTTGTTCAGATATACATTTTAAACTATGATGTGTGGTTTTCAACTCAAACATGCTCCCCATGAGGTATTGTCTCCACATCCGGAGTGCATGAATTATTTCTTGGAACTCCAAACCATCAATGGCATAGTTCTTCTCACGTTATTTTAACTTTTGTGATTCATAGAAAATCATGTCACCATCTTGCATCAAGATTCCCCAAAGTCCTTCTAATGATGTGTCAGTACATACAACATAATATTTTTTCGGATTTGGAAGCTTTAATACTAGATCCCAAGTGAGCAATTCCTTCAATAACATAAAACTTTCCTCACACTTTTGAATCCAAATAAACTCTGCTCGTCTCTTTTATAAAGAAGTGATTGGATTTGCAATGCGGGAGAATTATTCTATAAATATCCTATACTAACTTGCCAATCCCATGAAGGATTTTAGCTTTGCCACATTCCTAGGAGGCCAATATTCAATAGCTCTTATATTCACAGAGTCCACAGCCACACCTTATTCTAAGATGATATGGCCCAAATATAACACTTGTTTTTGGTAGAAAGAAAAATTACCGAGTTTAGCATACAATTGATTCTCTCAAGAACTGGAAAGTGATTCTAATATGCTCTTCGTACTCCTCCTTGTACATGGAATAAATGAAACTATCATCCAATAATACTCTGATGAATTTATCCAAAAAATCCTTGAATACCCCATTCATTAAGAACATGAATGTGGTTGGGGAATTTGATAACACAAAAGGTACTACAATGTACTCTCAATGCCCATTCTCAATGCCCATACCTAGTCCGAAAAGTATTCTTACTGTTGTATTCATCCTTAATGCGAGTGATACCCACATATAAGATTAATCTTAGAGAACAACTTTTCCCCTCTCAATTGATAAAAAATATCACCAATCCTTGGAAAAGGATATTTATTCATGATTGTGGCTTTATTCAGCTATCTCTAGTATACACATAGCCTCAACGTACCATCCTTCTTTCTTTCAAATAATGATGTAGGTCCCCAAGGTGAAATGTTAAGGAAGATATACTCTTTCTTCAATAATTCTTCCAATTGCTTCTGTAATTCTCGAAGTTGTGGGGTACTCATCATTTATGGTAATTTAGATGCAAGCACTACCCTAGGTACCAAATTGATGGTGAAATCAATGTCTCTTTTGGGTAGAAACCTAGGCACATCTTGGAAAATGTCCTCAAATTCATTGATAATATGCATTACATATGTGTGTGAGTCTATCCCAACTAACAATTCTTCAAGGTGAATAATGTACTACTAGAATCCTTTCCAAATGTATTTCTTCAATTAAAAATCCTAGATTTCTTTTACCAAGATCGGTATAGGTATGCCTTTTAACTATACAAAATTTTCGTCCTCATCCAAGTAAGTTACAACCTTGTTGTGACAGTGGCGCAGAATCACATGATGCAACTCAATCCAATCCATTCCTAGCAAAATCTCATAAGATACCAGAGGAATTATGTCCAAATTAGATTTGGTCTATAGTCCATTCAGGATGAATTTCAGTCTTCGACCATTGTTGTAACTTTCTTTCTCATCCTTGTAGCTAACGGCGCCAACATGTTCTAAGGAAATTTTATGCCCACTAGCTTGCACCTTTCAATCAAGTTGGCATTTACATAAATGAATGTAGCTTTAGAATTAATTAAAATTGAAATTGGTAAATTGTTTACTTTACCTTCAATTTCAATCGTTGATGATTGATGACCCGCTTGGAAAATTTCCAAAGATGCACAAATTCTTGGAATGTTATGAGCTACCTCCCCTATTGTATATGTTTCCTTCAAATTATAAACTCAGGAATCCTTGGTCTTCTTCTTAGGAAAAATTCTGAAATAGTGGTCACCTCCACATCTCCATTATTTAACTGGTGCATACTTCCCTCGTCCTATAGATTCATTTATCCTTGGTTCCATTTTCTGATGTGGTTGCTGGAGAGAAATGAAGCATTCCTTCTTACCACCAAAGGGCTTGAATCCATTTTTCCTCTACTCTTACTTTACCTTCATATTAATTTTCCATCTCTTATGAATATCTTTCAGGTTCTTACCTTGTTCATAAAATTACTTGGTCTTCCTTATGCACTCTTTCAATGTAAGTTGTTCATCATAATTAATTCGGTCTTTTTAAAAATATGACATACCACTCAAGAAATGTTGGATTTTTACTTTATCCTCTTGGATAAAATCCACATATATTAATAGCTCCAAAAATCATTTTTTGTACTTATCAATTGTTGTGTTACCCAGTTGGATCAGTTCAAAGAACTCAAGCATATTCTTATCGCGATACTAATGAGATAGATATTCTTGATTCAAGTATCTCTAGAATATTTTCCAAGATATTTTCCTTTCTTTCAAACCTTATACCTGCTTCAATTGTTCCCACCAATGGTAGGCTTTTCTATGAAGGTTAAAGATGACGATCTGGGATTCTTGATTGTCTGAATAGTCATGCAATTCTACATACTTTTTCATTTCTCGAAGCCACATCTCTGCAACTTCCCCAAACTTATCTCCATTGAAGGTAGGATGGTTACGATTTCATAGTTCACCTTGTAAGGCATTTCCATATCTTTTTCTTTCTTGTTGTCTTTTGGAGCTATGTTGGTGGTGACTTTCATATTTCACATTTCCATGATGGATTCCCACTTAGTGATAAAGGGAGCATCCGCACCTTGGAATTACATTCATATCCCTTGAACATTGGTATATGTCAAGGATTTATTTTTTTAAGGACTTTTCACCTTCTATTATTCCCATTGAAGTTACCTGTTGTACCTGAATCCTTAGTTGTACCAGGTTTTATATCATTTCCTAATTTAATTGAGTTTGTTGTTCCATATAATGAAGAATCCTTCCATTTCTTTCGTGCGTATATTTTAATGCTTATAACAATTCCTTTGGTTCCATTTCAAACCGATGTCCATTGGAATCTGTCCTTTGGTCATCACCTAGACTTCTTTCTTCAACAAACTGTGATATTTCAGCTCTCTCTGACATCTTGTAATTCTTCCTTCCCACTACTCTTCCAACTAGAAATTATAAGGCCTAGAAAAAAATGTATTGTTCTAACAATATGTTATTTATTCAGGTTTTCTAGTTCACATATAAGTTCATACACATAATGTAATTTACATTAGCCGCATAAATATATTTCAGTCACTTATAATAGAAATTTTACTTAATTCACACAATACAATTCGTTTTACTCGGCAAATGTACCCCAGAGGCTAAGGGTTGAAACCTTAGCTTTGATACTAAGCTATGATGTAACCCTAGTACATTATTGAATATCAACCCAGTGAGCATGGATGAAACATGCTACCAAGACGTAACGCATTCCCAATTCGTTACACTGCCCACAAATAAAATTTTCAAACAATTAAACAATTAAAGAGGACATCATTCAATCTCTAAACAACAAAATATTGATTATAGAATCATTTATTTTGCCATAACCAAGGATTAAAAAAGTTTAAAATTCAAATAGCATGCCCAATCAATGAATTAAATGCTTAAAACGGAGTCCTAACAGTTAAACTTGTCTTTCTGACTCCAACAACGCAACTTCGACTCATATGAAGCAATCTCGACCTTTCCGACTTCATAAGACAGAATTCAGAATTTGGTGCACATAACAACACAAAAAACACTTCCAGACCCAAATTTAAATTCCCTATGCTGACACACCAAAAGTCGGATGTCGACACTAATGCTCCAACTTCACAACTAATGCCTCCGACTTTTGATTTTTGACGTCAATGCATCGAAAATCGTAAGTCATCATGAAATAGAAGGATAAACAGAAAAACACCTCTGACTTTCTGATTTCGACATTGACACAATCAATAGTCAGAGGTTAGCACTGTTAGATTTTAACAGAGAATTGAATCAAATAACAAGGAAAGATAACTTAGTCACTTTTCTAAAATTGACTAAGGCATAAAAGATGGGTTTCCTTGCTGGATTACTACTTTGAATTCCTAACCAATGCCAAGAATCCAAATTGACACCACAACAAATAATTTATTGACATTTAAATTTCAAGTCATGAGGAAAAATTATCTAAGATAACAAGGTGTCAAGTTGGAAACTGCCCTTTATAGGATTCCAACAACTCCTAAACATGAACAAACTTCCAATTCACTGTAACAAATAAAATAAAGGACTTATAAAATACCATCCCTTTGGATTGGAACATTTCTATGGATTTCTTCCATGAGCTTTAACTCATACCTTAATACACCAAGCCATTAATTGGGATTCTAGTCCATCATTCCATCAGGAACCCAAAATCAACAACTTGCAACTGTAAATGGTCACAGACAAAAATCTTAACCACGCAAGCTATTTAACCACATGATGAATAAGGATTAATCCTTTATCCAATAGTACCATACATGGTAATATTGAAGCATACAACCTACAAAGAATATTTCATAACCTTACAAATAGAATTTATGAATAAGAATGCAACTCAACTTTCGGAACTCATTGGATTATCTTCCAATGTCCATTCCAGGAAAAATGTCAAACTGTTGATGTTATCATTAATTTATAGGTTTCAAAGAATAATTAAGGAGGGATTACCTTAATCCATGGTACCAATGTTGGAGGAAGTTGCATGCAAACAACAAATTACACATTTCATTCATAACCATACAGGCTTGTATGTCTTCAAGTACTAGAAATATATTTACTTAGTTATTTTGTTATATAGAAATGGTTTACTGATTATGGACTCTATTGGCTACCCAAACTCTATAAAAGCATGAATTATTCATACATTAAACACATTAACCCCTGGAACCTATTAACACAATAGTCAATGCCATCTGAGGTACAATGTAACTCCATTTATACACATCCACAACTTGCAAATTAAACAAGTATTTAACGAATTCACAAGTAGTTGTTTGACCATTCATTTAACTATCATTCAACCATGATTATCATTCATTCAAAACATAATACATTAAACATAAATGAGTGTGTCCATCCATATTAATTCATCATTAGGTTCATTTACTTATTTTCTAACAATGGATGACAACTAGTGTTAGGATTAATTAATTAACCCCTCTTCACCACCATAGTCTAATTGTCTTTTCCTAGCTTAGGAGGTTATTTCCACCTCGCTAATGCCTTGGGGGACTCATATAGGGCCCAAATAACACTTGATGCACAAGTTTGCATGAGTTTAGGAGCTCAGGAGACCATCCCTATAATTTAGGAACCCACACTGAGTACCACCAACAATCACAAGTAGTTGACCCTAGATGGTGTTCAGTTATGTTCAATTATGCTCTGATTCCCATTAGTTATTCTAGCACCACTTTGCATGATTTAAGGGATGTTCGGTGCATTTTCTCACCTACCTTGATCAGTTAACTGGGTGTGAACTAACTCAGTTTTCCAGAGTTGTATTAGTGAGTCTCTAGTGGTGATTTTCCCACATTGAGTTAGCACTGGAGTCAGTCCAAGTTGGTGAATTTGAATCCTACCTATGGAATTCTAATTCTTCCTATTATATCATCATTGTATTATAGATAGGTTGATGATAATTGATGTAATGTTATGCTAACCAAAATTTTCCTCCTGGGTTTTCAATTTTCACCATGAATGTTTAATCAGTGTACACTGAATTGATTCTCTCTCCTACAACCTTCTTTCACAGTGAATTCATTCATGCCTCAGGATCCTAATATTTGATAAATTAAACATGGTATCAGAGTAGGTATTCAGGACAAATTCAAACCTCAGAAACTTCTATTTATGCACCAGAAGCAAATAGGTTCCACATAATTCCTGGTATTCTTGCCTTTCTCTCTTTGGACTTTGTCTAGAGAAGTCTAGCCAGGTGTGATGCACCTGGAGAAAGTGAGAAAGTGCACATGTCAAAGTGGAGAGTGCTTGAATTGGATTGAATTCAAATTGAAGTATTTTTGTAGATAAATTGAATATTTCCGAAGAATTAGTTGTTCCTTGAAGCTACAAGATGGAGAATTCAACAGCCGTGACTCCCATGATCCTCACACCCTTCAACTATATTGATTGAATGGTTGATATGCATATAGTGTTACAAAACAAAGTTTTGTATAGGGTCACCATGGGAAAGGAGGTCGAAACCCAATAGCCTCTTGAGAATTTGAAGTATTTGAACAAGATGGATGAAGCATTTGAATTCATGTGGATACACATCTCTAGGGAGTTACTCTTCGATCTTGATGGAATAAAAACTTAAAAGTAAGTAGGATGAGCTGAGAGGCCATATTATGGAGAATGAGTTGATTGCACTACAACCCAACAAATTCAAAACTATCTAGCAATTATTCTCAAAATTCAAATCCCTTATCATGTAGTGCAAGCAATGTGTGATTGATATGAAGGATTAGCAATTGGTGCTCTCAACTCTAAGAAAACTTGGACCAAAATTATCAGTATTCATATCCACCTTTCACTCCAGGAGACTGACAACTCCTAACTGGAGAATTCCATCACTTGGTTCCTTCACATGATCTCTTATTCAGGAACAAGACAAGCTGATACAGATGGGATCCCTCAGAGACTCCACAAATCAAGATCTCTTGGTTGGGGAGACTAAGAATGCACAAGAAAGGAGGAATCATAAAGGAAAGGATAAGAGGAACATTGAATTCGAACCTAAGGAAGAGTTTGATCCATCAAATGAAGCCTCATGCTCTAAGAAGGAAAAAAATATAGGTTTTACAAGGGAAAATGATCCTACTGTAAGAATGGAAACCATACAAAGAAAGATTGTATGAATAAGACCATAGATCAAATGTCAAAACTCCTTGATCAACACAATATTTCCCTCCCTAAAGCCGCAATAAAGGATGACTTTGGAGAAAACTAAATATCATGAGAGATGACAGGCACTAAAGGCTGGATTTCAAAATATCATGTCTTCCTCATTGATTCAACATCCTCCAATCACATGGTTGCATCCAAAGAATCATTCTCTTAATTAAAAATTACTAATGGTCCAAGCATTTACATGGGACATGACACTCAAATCCAAGATGAAGGGAACGGTTCAATCAAATTAGATCATGGAGTGTTCACGAATGTCCTCTGTGTTCCCTCCTTAGTAGAAAATTTGTTGTATCTATCTCATATGACTCATATAATCTCACCGAAGTGAGTTGTATTTGATCATGACTTAGTGGAGACCTCAGATATCTCAACTAAGAAGCTGATAGAGGAAGGTGTTGCAAACCATGCCTCCATGGCATAGGAATTCTCACACTTTCTTCCATACTCAGATAGAGTACAATATCAACTTCCATTTGAAAGGGAAGGTAAATTTATTCTACCTAAACCTTTTGCAAATGATAATGTTTCCATTAATGTTTTATATTCAGAATCTGAAGCAGATGACCAAGTTGAATCATTTTTTGGAATTGAAGATGAATTTCAATCATATCCAGATCCATATCTAGTCCCTACTCCTAATCCTAGGCCTAATGGCATCAAAAGGTAATTGCAGAGGCTATTGGGAACATTATTGGAGAGTCATCTGACAATAGAAGAACAAGATCTCAGTTTCAAAATGAGAGCTTTGCACTGTGCCAAGAAAATACAATTCTCCTAGAGAGGTGATACAAACTCCCAGAGAGATTCTACATGATGGTAAGGTCTGATCAACAATTCTGCTCACTGAAGAACAATGAGGAATTGGATCATGTCACTCTTCCTCCAAAAAGAAGAGACAAAAGAAACTTTATACATGACAAACTGGAAGGAAAAATATATAGGGAAAGGCCTAAGGGGTACATTGATTCTTTGTTGACATTAAAGATGAGGAATCCATCGAATGGTATCATGCAAGGCCCTAGGGAATAACATACCAAGTTCATATCTTCCATACTATCAAAGAGGTTTGAAAGATGCAAGTTTGGTTGCAAAAGCAGCGACATTTATTCTCCTATCTGTCTTCATATTGGACGAAGGTCAAGAGGTTCACATGCACTATACCAGGAAACTAGTGCACAAAAGGACGATCACACTGCATTATTGCACCATAGAGATGCAATCTGTAGAAAATTTTCACAAGTTTTTTTACCGAGGAAGAAATTTTCTTTTGGTGTGAAATCTTGAACCTCCACTATTCATTTTGAGGAGGGGGGGGGGGTTCCCAAGATTTTTTTCCCATTTTCCTTGGTTTGTTGAGTAGTTATTTCTTTGTATTTATATTGTATGGGTGACCTTTGGCCTTATTTTTCTAGGGTCCAGGTTATCCAAGTTATGATTAAAGGGGGGTTCTAAGATTAATTAATTAATCCTCCCTTGACCACCATAGTCTAATTGTATTTTCCTAGATCAGGAGGTTATTGCCACCTCACTAGTGCCATGGGGGACTCATTAGGGGAACACCTAACACTTGATGCACTAGTTTTCATGAGTTTAGGAGATCTAGAGACCAATCCCTATAATTTAGGAACCAACACCAAGTGCCACAAGTAGTCACCAAAAGTTGACCCTATTCGGTGTTTAGTTATGCTTAGTTATGGTCTAATTCTCATAAG